>JAFIDM010000001.1:88305727-88369403 GCA_023159025.1 Thereuonema tuberculata
TGTATCTGGAGTGTCATCTCACCCCTTGCAAGAGAGTGAGACTCAAACGTCACCTCGCCCTTTGCGGGAGAATGAGTCTCAAACATCATTTCGCTTCTTACAGGATAATGAGATTCCAACGTCTCCTAGACTAAAGAAGCAGACGAAACCAAATACATTCCTGGAATCTGGACTTCAAGAACAATTGAAGAGGAAGATGGGTGATTTTTCACCTCGCAAGGAAAGTAAAAGTGAAAAGAGGACCAAGAATTCTGACACTCAGATCAAGAACTCTGACAAAGAAGGTGTTGAAGCAGAGATACCGAAGATCCCAGTTGGTCCACCTGAAGAATGGAAAAAGGTCAAGAAGAAGCAGAGACCTCCCAGACTTCGTTCGGACGCCATAATTGTGAAAGCAAAAGAAGGTGCTTCATACGCTGATATTTTGCGTTCATTAAAGACTGATCCAGAATTGGAAGAACTTGGATCATCCGTCACGAAAATACGGAAGAGTATTGCGGGCCATTTACTGATTCAACTTGACCCCAAGGCCAAACAAAAAGTAAGTCAGCTTCGTCAAACCATACAAGGAAAGCTTCAACAGAAAGCTGATGTAGATTGCAGAACACAAACTACTGTGCTTGAACTGAAAGATCTCGACGAACTAACAGTTGAGGCAGATATTGGCCTGGCTATCCGGACTCAGATCGATGGAGCACAAGATATTGATAACTCAGTGGTAAAATCTGTACGCAAAGCTTACGGAGGTACGCAAACGGTTGTGGTAGTTTTACCTACAGTACTGGCGAATCGAGCTCTGGAAAAGGGTAGGTTGAAGATTGGATGGGTGATTAGCCGCGTAAGGGAGAAGACTACGGTCCAACGCTGTTTTAAATGTTTTGGCTACGGTCATCTTGCTCGAGTTTGTAATGGTCCAGATAGGTCCAAATTGTGCCTGAAATGTGGAGGAGATGGGCATAATGCCAAGGAATGCTCTTCTGAGGAATTATGCTGACTTTTTTGTGAGGGTAAACATCGTACTGGCAGCTATGTTTGTCCGGCTTACAAACAGGCCATACAAGCTGTAGAAAAATCGAGGAGATGAAGTTTATTCAGCTTAATCTCAATCATTGTACGGTTGCCCAAGATATACTGCAACAGACTGTACGTGAGGAGAGGGTTGATGTTGCGATTCTCTGTGAGCAATACAGAAACATCGAGGGATCACGCGCATGGCTCTCTGATACTAGTGGACGGGCAGCAATTTGGATCTGCGGGAATCATTTCATCCAAGAAATTCCACAGACACAACAGCATGGATTTACTTGGGCAAAGATGAGAGATATGTACATCTATAGTGTCTACGCTCCACCAAGTGCACCATTAGAAGAATTTGAGTTGTTGCTTGATCGCCTTATATTAGAGCTCCAAGGTCGGTGGCCTGTGGTCATCGCAGGTGATTTTAATGCGTGGGCTATTGAATGGGGAAGTCGAGTAAGCAACAGAAGAGGTGAGATACTTTTGGATGTCTTCGCCTCACTGAATGTTGTTCTCCTCAATACCGGCTCAATACCAACGTTCATTAGAAATGGTAATAGTTCCATTATCGACGTGACATTTACAAGTGATTGTTTGGCCTCTCGTGTTACGTCGTGGGAAGTGTGTAGTCACTATACTCACAGCGACCATCAAGCCATAATTTTCGAGATCTCCACTTCTGGTGTGTCAAGGTTGGGATCCACACTTCCAAGAGGATGGAACGTTAGGTCCTTTGATCGTGAATCCTTCATTGCAATGATGGAGGAGGACTTGGTGCTTTCGGGATCTGCTGATAGCAAGGCGTCACGGCTTATGCGACTTGTCGCTGATGCTTGTGAGGCATCGATGACAAGACGTGGCAGAGGAAATCGCCACCATCCAGTGTATTGGTGGAATGCTGAAATAGCGGAGCTTCGGAAGAAATGTCACCGCACAAGAAGACTAGCACAAAGAGCCCATGGACGAGAAAACTATGACGAGTTGAAATAACAGCACATAAAACCGGCCGTGCTCTCAAGAAGGCCATTAAAGTCAGTAAATAGAGTGCTTGGAAGGAACTTTGTAGTGAGGTTAATAGTGACCCATGGGGTAGACGGTTATGGCTAAAATAAAAAGTAGCTCCTTATCACCTCCGACCAGCCCTGATTTGCTGCGCAGGATTGTCTCTACTCTTTTTCCACAACAACCGGGGATAGTTTTGGAAGTTCCACCTCAAGAATGTGAAGATGTGTCGTCTATCTCAAAAGATGAGTTGATAAAGGCCTGCGGAAAGATTGGTGACTCAAAAGCCCCTGGCCCAGACAGCGTTCCAAATATTGCTCTTAAAACCGCCATCCGGTATAGACCTGAGATCTTTCTAGACGTCTACAATGCTTGTTTACGAGAGGGCGTGTTTCCAAATCTGTGGAAGCAGCAGTTGCTCGTACTTTTGCCTAAAGGTAACAAGCCACCTAATGATCCATCGTCCTATCGGCCAATTTGCCTGTTGGATACGGCAGGTAAGGTATTGGAGAGAATCATTTACAATCGACTGGAGGCATTCAGTGAAGGAGCGCATGGTCTCTCTGAAAACCAGTACGGTTTCAGGAAATCAAGATCTACAATAGACGCTGTAAGGGTTGTTGTTGATTTGGCTCGAGAGGCCATTGAGGGCAAACGCTGGAAGGGAGGAGTAAAACAGTACTGTGCCATAATAACGTTGGATGTGAAGAATGCGTTCAATTCGGCAAACTGGAACTGCATCTTGAACACTTTGAGTTCAATGAAGGCTCCAGCGTACATCAGGAAAATAATTGCGAGTTACTTCACTGATCGTATCCTAATGTATAATACCGAAGTCGGACTGAAGACCTACAACATCACTGGCGGTGTTCCACAGGGATCAGTACTTGGTCCTTTGCTTTGGAATATCATGTATGATGCAGTACTCAAGCTACCAATGCCCGAGGGAGTGACTGTAGTGGGGTTCGCTGACGATGTTGCATTGGTTGTAATCGAGAAACACCTGGAAGTTGTCACCCTAACATCGAATGTGGCTGTTGCCAGGATCCGTCAGTGGCTCTCAACGGTTGGATTACAACTAGCAGATCACAAGACAGAGGCGGTTCTTGTGACCAGCAGGAAAGCGAGGGAGATCGTTACCCTCACTGTAGGTGATCATGACATTCTGTCGCAGCCTTCTCTCTGGTATCTGGGTGTTCAGATTGATGCAAGGCTTCGGTTCGATGAACATCTTCGAATCGTGAGTGAAAAGTCTGCACGAGTGGTCAACGCCTTGGCTAGGATCATGCCGAACATCGGGGGACCTCGGCAGAGCCGACGAAGACTCCTGTCCAGTGTGGCTATCTCTACCATGCTCTACGCGGCTCCGATCTGGTTACATGCCACGAAGACTAAATCATATGTATGTCAAATGACTTCGGTTCACCGGAAATGCGCTCTACGGGTCGCTTGTGCATTTCGAACAGTTTCATATGATGCAGTGTGCGTCATAGCAGGGATGCCGCCTATCGATCTCTTAGCAAGTGAGAGAAGCGCGATATGCAGTGGTATTCGGGAACGTCGTGACGCTCACCGACCCAAGATCAGGAAGGCCGTGAAAAGCAAGACAACGGAAAGATGGCAGAGACGATGGGATTCATCGACCAGTGGAAGATGGACTCATAATCTTATACCTAATATTGCAACGTGGATGGAAAGAAAGCATGGTGAGGTGGATCACTACCTGACTCAGCTATTAAGTGACCCATGGTTGTTTTCTAGCGTACCAGAGGCGCTTCGGAATTGTCGACAGTGCGTCATGTCCGACTTGCCAGTTCTTGGACGAGGATGTGGAGCATGTCTTCTTTGTCTGCCCACGCTTCCATGAAGATAGAAATGAGCTAAGAAATTCCTTCGACAGCGTGTGTCTCCAGAGAACATCGTTGGCTTGATGACTATCTCCCAGGCTAATTGGACGGCAGTGGCTGACTATGCTGCCACTATTATACGGAAACTTCGTATGGTTGAGAAAATCAGACTTGATCAGTTGCGAAATGATATGTGAGTCGGACTTTTAGTCATTCTGCCCTACGCGATGTAGTACCTGACGGTGGTTCCGTGTAGGGTGTTTTGGAAGTCGGACGTAGGGTTTTAGTGAGTAGTAGTCTTTTATGACTGAGTCTCACATTACCAATTCCTTGGTATGCGTAAATGCATTTCCCCCGTCCTTAAAAAAAAAAAAAAAAAAAAAAAAAAAAAAAAAACAACACTATTAGCATGTTGATTTACCACGGTATGTATAATGTAAGTGTTCAAAGTGTGCACCGCCTCGCTGTAGACAGTATTCATATCGTTACGCAGATTCCCAAACATATCCTGAAACAAAGGTTGCTGTAGACTCCTGCAAAAGGAGATGATTTGCTCACGTAATGCAGGCACAGTTCTTGGTGGATCTTTGCACATTCTCTTTTAACATTCCCCGAGAGTAGGCATCAGGTGGTGTAAGATCGGGGGAATGGAATGGCTATGGGAAGTCAGTTCCACGTGAAATGATTCGTCCTGAAAAGTTTTCCTGCAGCATGGCTAGAGATGCTCGAGCGGTATGGCTGGTCGCCCCGTCCTGTTGATACCAATGTCTATTCATCTGAATGTTCCTTGCACGACAGAACCTTCTCAAATCCTGAAGAAATGGCTCGATCACTACACCCCTTTTGGGCAAAGTACACTACCAGAACGGCGAAATTTCGTAACAATAGACAGCGTAACTGTGTTACTTGGTTCCGTCTTATTAAACTTCTCTTTGAATTGTTCTGCCACCTTTTTCAAACTCGATCCACCTTCACGACCGCTTCCGTATGAGCGGAAATAATGCTCAACTATGAATACCTTTTCCTCCGTCGAGAGACCCATTTCCAACAACAACTGCACAACACAACTTCCTTTTTACTACTGCGAACACATGCAGCTGGAGCTATACCCCGTCGTTTCAAAGGCAGCCGCGTGTTCGAGATGCGCGAGTTTCAGTACTGTATATTTCGGCGCTTACCGTATAATTCGTTGATTTCTAGAAAGGAATGAGTTTGATTTCTGTTGTTTTTATTAAACTGAAAATACACATTCTGGCCATTGATGAATAAAAGTTAGATTAGACTTGATTTAAAGGCTTCAAAAGGTGCATGCTTCCTGCGAAACAGTGATTTCTAAACTCGTTTTCCCAAATTCATATGAAAAAAAGACTTCACTATCTACTTAACCAGCCCTGGATTAACCATTAAACAATATAAGCATGTGCTAAATCACCAAGCGAAGGGGGACGGAATCACAGAGTATCGGTACCATAGCTATAGACATCGAATTTTAAGGAATTCCAAAGTCTAAAGAGCCACATCTCAGTATTTCAATAGAGCTGATATCATCTCTGGGAGGGTGATATTATAAACTTTGGGAGGGTGATTAAAAATCGTATTCAATAATTTTTTGTATTTGCATTTTTTTGTAAATAACAGTTTTATTTAAAAAAAAATCATAAAACAGTGATGCAAATTTTATTTTTTTCTATTGCCCTAGTTATAAGTAAGAAATTAACTTATATTACCAATTGCTGCAATTTATACTGCTGTTTGTAAAAAATGCAACACCATGAAGGAATCATCAGAATTAAATGAAATTTGCAGCAAATGTCAATTATATGATGTTATGCAAAATAGTAAAGTTTCAGAGCCAACGCGCATGCGTGGCGTGCGCAGCGGCCTCTGAACTGATGCTGAAAGCGTAAAAATAGAGGGCTGTAGCGGAACGTTTACAATAGTTAATGATTATTTGTTAGTGGAGAACGTTTAGTGAGACCCAAGTATGTCTCCACGACGGAAGAAGGAGAAATTCCAACAACTTACGGAGTTTGAACGGGGGAGGGTTATCGGCCTTCGAGAAGGAGGATTTTCCTATCGCGCAATAGCAGCTCGTGTGCAGCGGCACAGTTCCACAGTGATGCGAGTTTGGAAGCAGTGGACCGACGAGCACCGCCTAAAAACTGGCAGTGGACGACGGAAGGTGACGTCAGCGCGCGACGATCGACACCTGCTCCGCATGGCGCTGAATGACCGTACAGCTTCCTCCAGGCAGTTGGCAGCACCTTGGTTTACTGCTACAAGTGTACTAATGTCGGCATCGTCAGTTCGTCGATGTTTGCTAAACCGTGGACTGCTGCAAGGGTGCCTTTATACAGGATCCCCCTCACGGCAAACCATCGACGGCTGCGTCTGCAATGGGCTCATGAGCACAGAGCCTGGCAAGCTGATTGGCACCAAGTTGTCTTTTCAGATGAATCACGCTTCAATTTGTGGGACCATGATGGCCGCATTCGTGTTAGACGCTATGCTGGTCAACGCTGCCTTCCAGAGTGCGTTATCGAACGACGTAGTGGCCGAACACCCGGAATTATGGTCTGGGGTGCGATTTCGTATCATGGACGATCCAATTCGCTACGAATTGAGGGTAATCTCAATAGCAACAGGTACGTCCGTGAAATGCTACAGTCCGAAGTCGTTCCCTTCCTTCAAGGCATCCCTGGAGCTATCTTTGAGCAGGATAATGCACGCCCACATACTGCAAAGACAGTTCGAGACTTCTGTTCAGCCCAACACATGCAACTTCTTCCTTGGCCTGCTTATTCGCCGGATATGTCGCCTATTGAGCACGTGTGGGATGTGGTTGGTCGGCGTCTCCCCCGTTAACCCTCCGTACGTTGTTGGAATTTCTCCTTCTTCCGTCGTGGAGGCATACTTGGGTCTCACTAAACGTTCGCCACTAACAAATAATCATTAACTATTGTAAACGTTCCGCTACAGCCCTCTATTTATACGCTTTCAGCAATAGTTCAGAGGGCGCTGCGCACGCCACGCATGCGCGGTTGCTCTGAAACTTTACTATTTTGCATAACATCCTTTAATTGACATTTGCTGCAAATTTCATTTAATTCTGATGATTCCTTCCTGGTGTTGATTTTTTACAAACAGCAGTGTAATATTAATTATAGGCTATGTAATAAAAAGCTGCTGTTTATATTTAATATAGTTGTGTTTCTGGCGCGGATATGGCCTTGAAGAAAACAGTGTTTTTAATGTTTATTTCCCTTTCAGGACTTAGTGAGTTTTAATGTCTTGCCTAATAAGCAAAGGAAGGGAGACCATTATTAGACTGTGGCTTTAGAGATTCAGAGGTCCCGGAATTTCACCGAATGAATATTTATTGCTTCGAATTAGTTATTGACATGTTTTATTTAAACAAATACTTTTATATCCTTTGTTTTTTTTACTGTAGGATGTCAAAATCTGACATTCCATCTCCAAGGTAATCTGAAATCTATATTACTGAAAAAAATAGCGTGTGCGTGTACTTCCGCAACAATTGAAGTTCGCACGCCCATTGCCAGGCAACAGGAGTATTGATGCATGATCAACTCAACTGCGTAAATTTCCGACTGTTGCAAATGGATAACAATATTGTATTGCATGTTTTCTTACTGAAGTTATTTGTATAATTTGTTTGTTTTTTTTTAGATTTTGTTTTTAGTTTATTTGATATAATTTGCTTTTTTGAATAAATAAAATACTGTTTTCCGCTACTTATGCGAGGATTCCGGAGCGTAGCGACGGGCAGCCGTCTAGTCTCCCATTAAAGTAACTTCTGCAGTTGCAATATTTTATTACTGATAACAACAGCCATTTTGCATCTGGTGTCTAACACACCATTTCTTTTGTATTTTAGCTTGTAGAATCCCAATTCGCCTTTAGAAATCTACTATCACGTAAGGTATTTGAGATATTACGAATTTTTGTTTACTTTTTATGTTTTCCCCCTTCCAATTTATAATGACAAAATGTATGAGAGAGTTGTCATATATAACTTTCTTATGATTTAGTAGGTAGTGGTAGAAGCTAGAAGCAACAATCACTCGAGGACAGGATAGTCTACTCCGTGATTCGACAAGTAGAATTGGATCAATCATTGAAATCTGACAGTATTTTAGAGCAGGTTGAATTGTGAGTGGTGTTGCTTTGTTGCATGTTTCTATTTAATTATATCTCAGTTTGTGGCCTTCTGTGGTGTTGTTTTTCCTGTGTGTGTTAGTAAGACGTTTTTTTGTCGCAGTGAGTACAGTATCAACAGTCTAATGGCAACTGCTAAACTACATGGTTGTGTAAACCATCCTGATAACGTTTGTCTTGTGACAAATTTATTCCAAAAAGACAAAGAAAGCCAATCACTGACTTCGTTAAGAAGGCTTATAAACTGTACTTTGATTGTGCTCTTGGTGATCAGAATAAAGCCTGGGCACCTCGTGTATCTTGTATAACTTATGTAACTACATTGACAGAAGGGATGAAAGGAAACCGTCCTGCATTGCATTTTATGTTCCTTTGCTTGCGTAAGCCAAAAGATCCCATCACTGACTGTTATTTTTATCTCACGAAAATTGCAGGAAAGTCAAGTAAAACTAAACATACTATCAAATATTAGGATGGGTCTTCAGCATTTAAGCCTGTGCCGTATGGAGAAGGTTTCCTTATTGTCACTTGAAAATTACTGAAACAGGGTCATCTGTGACCATCTGTGGAAGAATACATCCCCGAATTTCATGGTAGATCGCCTCATCTCATAGAACAGGAGGAATTGAACGATTTGGTCTGTAATTTGAAACATTCTCAACAATAAGCAGAATCTCTTGGATTATTGGCTGCAACAATGGAACTTACTAACTCAAGGGACAACGATTTCAACTTTTAGAACAAGAAATAATTATTTATCAGAATTTTTTTGAAATAAAAAATTCAATGATGTACGCAAAGACCTGAATGGTTTAATGGTGGAGATGGATGCTCAGCGTAATCCCAATGAGTGAATTTTCATTGATACCTTTGGTTCATGCTTAGTGTGACCAGACGTCCCGGATTGTGCGAGACAGCCCCGATTTTAGTGCAGTATCTCGCTTCAGTTTACGTCCCGGATTCTATAAATAGTCGAGGTGATTTTGCTAGTGCTGATCCATAGAAGGATGGAGATATTTTTGTAGGATGAGAGTAGAAATACATTCAATAATCGATTAATCGTGGGCTCTAGAAATATCTTTTACGGAACTAGCGGACCTTTGGCATTTTTTATTCATTTTGAAAATAGGAATTCTATATTTAGACAGAAGTGAAGTTTTTGGTAACTGCACAATGTCGAAGTTTCGTATAGTACGAAAGTCAAATGGTTTTTTTTTATTTTTTTTTATTTAGTCATCAAAGTTGTCTTGTCCCGGTTTGACATTGAAAAAATCTGGTCACCCTATTCATGCAATTGATATGAAGGAAACATAGGAAACCTTGTCCTTGCTGCTGGAGGAAGTAAAGTACAAAGATCATAGAGTGGCAGATTTGCTGTGACTTAAAAGTGATTGCACTGCTATTAGATATGAAGAGTGCGTTCACAAAGTTTTGCTGTTTTTTTATGCTTATAGGTCAGACATCAAGAACCACTGTAATAAAGTCAAGGAATGGCCGATGAGGAGATCATACGTTGCTGGAAAGGAAAATGTGAAAAACACACCCTTCGTCGAGTCAAATAGAATCATTCGGCTTCCATTTCATATAAATTTGAGTTTGATTAAGAGCTTCCTAAAATCTCTTTATTAAGAAGGTCATGCCTTCAGTCATTTGAAGAAAATGTTTTCGAAGTTGAGTGAAACGAAGCTGAAAGAGAGCATTTTTATTAGACCTCAAATCAGAAAATTGTTGAAAGATCCAATTTTTGATGATAAGCTCACTAATCTGGAGTTGGTTGCTTGATCCTCTTTTAAAATCACAGTTCCCGGATTCTTGGACAATGGAAGAGATGCTGCTATGTTTCCATTGTGACTGATCTATTGGAAAATTACAACAATATAGATTGTAGAATGTCACTAAAAGTTGACTTCGTGCACTCCCTTCTTGATTTTTTCCCCCGGAAAAATTGGTTGCTGCTAGTGATGAACAGGGAGAACGCTTTCACCAGGATATCCTTACAATGGAGCAGCATTACCAAGGATGCTGGGACGTCGCAGGGATAGGTAGACTGATGGGAAACTGAACAAAAGGCATCGTCATCGTGTTTTGCGAAAGGATATTGACATTGAAATTATTTTTAAAATAACATTATAATTGTAATAAATGATTTCTGTTTTCCACTTAGCGTTTTAAAAGATTTATAAGAGTTCTTTAAGTTATAAATCATTTGACTGTTTTGTTTTAACAGAAATAAAAATTGTAAATTTTGGCCATTTTTTTATTATTTTTGACTTTCTACAAATGCTTTGTATCTCAAAAATGTGAGGTGATAGAGAGAATCTGATTTTTCAAATCAACGAATTTAGAACCCCAACATTAGGTAAATCCACCCATTTACAAACCAGATACAGAAAAAAAAGCTGACATTTGTGAAGTAGTGTACTTTTTCTTGGTCTGAATTGTAGCTGTTAAATTAAAGCCTCACAACAAGCCTGTGTGGCCCTCGGGGTCACGGGAGATAAGGCTCCCAACGTTTCCTGATTTACGGGACTAACTTGTAAGTTGAGGTCGAATGGTGAGTCAGATTCCGTCCGCCTTTAACGCCCGGGAAAAAAAAATTGTACCCTTTCGTCAAAGAGGGCTGGGTGGACCTAGGATTCGTCTGGAGGAGAATCAGCGCGGAAAAATCCCGACCTCCACCTGGAATTGAACTGGGATCCTCCAGCCCGCAGTTAAACGCCTTACTGAATTTATAACTATACTTAATGCTTTTGGTGGTTCTGGATAATGGATTATTACTCATTTATAAAATTCTATTTGTTCTTCTGTGTTTGTTTCACGAGTGTAAAGTAGACTGCCTCCTGTGATATATCTTGGGCAAGGTTTTTCGGCAAAATAGTCTACAATATTCGTTAATATTGTAACGTCCATGTGAGGTTGAAAGGCTCAAAGACAAACCTGGTTTAATTACTTTGATAAATAAAATGGAAGCTATTTTATAGTGTTGGTGGATACTTCTTTTTTTATTTAATATTTATCTGCACCTTAGTCCTCAGTCGAAGAAAGATTGCCTCTGTCCTTTTAAGGAATTTGCATGGCTACTTTTTTACAATATTAATGGTGGAAATGATGAAGTGGTCAGGACCTTTCACAGCAGATGTTGGCCGAGGCATTTGGCCGGGCCTCAAGCTTTAGGGAAAAGAGGACCTCCCAATTTAGAGATTGTTTACCTTAACCACCACCAGAGACCCCTGGCAGAGGTCTCATAATTTAAAAATAACCTAGGCTATAGTAAAAAAAAAAAGCTATCTTACTTCACCATGACCCAGCCTCACCAAGTATTCAAGACCTTAATATTACTTGTCAGAAAATGTTGATAAAAATGCTGATTACGAACGATTTTGTTTTTTTTATAATGACAATTTAGTGTTTTTGATTTAAGATTTTTTACAGTATTTTTTGGTGTGGTACTCACGATGTATGTTTCCTTCCTCATTTGATATTGGATGATAGGAATATTGAGAAAAACTATATCATACTTCAGGGACGTATTTAAAGAGGAAGGTTTATTGGATTTCAGACTTCCCCAGAATATTTGAAAAATCGTAGGAGTGGGCGAGATAAGCTCAGGAAAAACGTACGTAGTCGCCTCTCTTCCATGCAGATAGTTACAAGTCAGAAAATAAGAAAGTATCGTCACATTAACATTCAAATTTTAAAAAAATGTACGAATATATGTATTTACGGTCTATTAAAATTGCATTTGAACACTCACAAGAAAACTGATAATCTATATAAAATGCCTGTAAAACCTAGATTGCAAATTCCAATCTGAATTAAAACAAACAAAAGATTTGTTTGTTTTTTTTACTTCAATTCACGAACCCTTTTAGGGTAAATCGAAATCAAAATTAGAAAATTACACTTTGCTGAAACAGAACCATTTCAAAACTGATAACGATTTTAATTATATTTTGAGTCTTTTTCAGATCCCTTCTGTCAGTTACATTATTATTCTTTCAGCAATGATAGAATTTGTGTAAGAACGAAACGAAATATTTGCATGGCAGTCGGGTTTGATATCTTACTACGATTCATCGAAAAACAGGAAAAACAAAAATAAAAAACAATCAGGAAACGGAGGGGCAGAATAGGCGAGGTTTTTTTGTTGGTTTTTTTTTGCAAAAAGAAGAATCATTACATTGGATCCGGGAAGCTAAAAATTTGTATGAATGTTTGACATCCTTAAATAGCATTCTCATTTTGTTTTGTTTTTTTATAGCACAAATAAAAAAAAAAGGTATTGTTGTACTCAAAAATTTGTTAATACACAAAAGCTATTCGTTAACTGATTGTAAACCAAAAAAAAAGACAAAAATTTCAAAAATCCTGATATAATATCAAGAACGATGAATTTTTCGAAACTTTTTTTTTTATAAATGAAGATAAAAGTGTTTTTAGGTTTCATAAGATGATGTCATCCGGAAGGATGGCCTTCGGAAGCCTTTCTTTGATAGTACATAAAGTTCATGCTTTCCTTCTTCAACCAACCAACCAAACAAAAAATGTAAACTCACACATCCAGCCACAGATAAACCTGTAAATCATACGTTTATTATTTATTATTATTATTTATATTTGTGGGCGAGATTCCTACGCAAAGCCCAGATTGCAGCTTAAATCGCCAACGAATAAAAAAAAATAATAATAATCAGGTAATTTTTATATTTTATAGGGCTGAGTTATTTGGCTTCATTTCTTTAATTCATTGGTTAATTTAACAGACTTACAATACTCCTTTTTAGAAATTGGAACATAGTACTTATTAAGAATTATTTTTTAAAGCATAAATTTTGGAGCAATTTCATTATATCGTTTTAAAATAAACAAACTTCCAATTAATATGTGTAATGTTGAAAATCGTGTCTAGTGTGCTTAAAACAAAAAAACATAAGTCATAAAATGATTTATTTAGATAAATTAAAAAAAAAAAAAAAAAGCCTATAACTGTAGGGTTAAACTGTAGGATATAAATTAAAGTTTACATTTGTATTCAACTTGGTTAAGGAAATGGAGTCTCAAACTTTTTTATCCAATCTTATTTAGAGATTTTGAGGAGGCCCTTGACCCCACAATCTTCTCTCCATTACGGCCCTTTACCATTTAAATCTGCGTTGTTGTCTGCTTGACCTCCTCTGAGCCATACCTCATTTTCTGTTCCAGTGAATTTAAGATGCCACGAAGCAAAAGAATATCCAAGAAGTCTATGTAAGTTTTTCTGTTTATCGCGGATTTTCCTAATTTTTTTAGTTTTTAATTTTTCTCAATCGGAATATTTGCCGAATTGTGATCTATTTAGATGCATATCAACAAATTCCTAGTCGATTTTTAAAAGTTATTTCGTGACTATTATTATTATCGTGTTGTTGTTATTATTATTAGAATTAGTATTAATAAAAAAAAAAATGAGTAAAATGGAAATAATATAAGCTTCATTTAGATAACTTACCTTTTTAAACACAAAAATTACAATTATAGGATTTTTAATATGTTTCAGCTTTTCAAAGTTAACACTTATTCCATAAAAACTGAATAAAAATACTGTGTATAATATTTTTAGGGAAAATATGATTTTATTTATTAAGGATTTTCTCTTACCAATATGCTTTGCACGCTTTATCTTCCCAGTTAACTAAATTATCGAGATTCGATTACATATATTCAGTAATTTGCGGGTTCCTAGTCTTTAATTAGTTAAACATTACTGCCCTGCTCCGTTTATTTTGAAATTCAATTTGAGAAGCTAATGAATTAAATAATCGATGTTCACTTGTTTGCGTAAAGGTATCTGGGTAATGACCGCACTGCCCTCAGCGTGAAGGGCAACGAACGCCTTCTGTTCGGTCTGCTGTAAAGTGGATCCCGATCGCTTTCGAAAACAGCTTTCATAGGTAATATTTCCCGAACTGGGCATTTTCTAAGCGTAAATCTTGCCAATTAGAAGTGAGTCGTCTCTCGAATGTGCTGTGCTCGCTTAACAACAGTGGGTAGAGACTCTGTGCCACGATTTATTAGGGTGTCTCCAGTTATTGAAAAGCCATCCCGATCGCTTGAGCTACGCCAAGATGGCGAATGAATTTCAATATTTCCTGGCTTCACAAATTATTCACAACTTCTTTAGTTTTGGGGCACTCTTGTTACTCTATCTTTGCTTAACAGAACATTAGAAACTGCCTCTACTTGCATTTTAGGATTCGATTAGTATCTCCAAATTAATGCAACAAGTGATGTCGATTCCCTTTTAAAATACCCTAAAAAACCTAGATATTTATGTGTACATAGGCCGAAAGATTATTAGGGTTTATCGAACTGATAAAATTTAACAAAATTTAGAACTGATGTTTTAAGGAGGATATTATAAAATAAGATTTCTTGAGGGAAACTGAAATGCTATTTAACATTAGGCTTATGATTCCTTTTAATATCTATGTACAAATATATTTATTTTTAGAATATCTGATCGAGAAAATGTTTATTACTTTTTTTTTTTTTATTTTCTTGTTTTCATTGTTCGGTTGAAACTTATTTCCTTTTTATATATATAATTATTTTACGTGGGTGGGGTGGAAGCAAGGTTTTTTTTTTTTTTTCCCCAAATGGAGGTACTGTTTATTTTAAGATTATCAATACGATAAGATTTTGCCTGGATACCTTATACACCCCAAACATTCCCCATCAGCAAATATGATGACAGTATACTTTGTCATCAGTTTTTATGTGTTGTTATTTATCGAATCGTTATTTTATTCAAATTGGGAGTGAAATTGGTTGTTGGTTGTTTATCGTTTGAATATCATTTATATTAATTAAATGACAAAGTCTTTAATAACTACAGATCTTTACTGTCATGGTTTCAGTCTTTTAATCTCTGTGATGATTTGCAATAACCAGAATCGGGAATACAGATCAAAAGAATCAGAAACTTCCTCAAGGTTTAGATAGATTAGACAAGTATTCAGGAGTCAAATACAGATTCAAAGTGAATTCTTTTTGCCCTGCTCTCAGAGTAGTAAGCCTAAATCACTCTTGATTTCACATATTTTGATGACTGAATGCAATGAGAGTGAATGTATTTATTAACTCTTCCATTTTAGATTGACGATTATTAAAAAGATGGGATGTAAACAGTGCAGACCATCTTCAAGGATATGCATTCCTCAGTATTGCAATGAATTGTGAAATGACAAATTCAGAAGAATTAACATTCTTAAGAAATAATGGTTCATTCCTATCTCCAAAGTTGTTAAATAATATATCACTCTTATAAAGCATTATAATGTAAAGTTTACATAAGAATATGTAACTAATACTGTATAACTTCAGTGAACAAACTTATTTGTATAGTTTCCTTCCCGAAACCTTTCTCTTACTTCGTTTTTCACTGTGGAAGTGAAGGAGATTATATTTCTGCTTCTTGATGGCAAAACATTGCAACAACATTAGAATGTGAAGAAAAGCCAAGATAAACATAAAATATAGATGACAACATACTTTGAAATTACAAAAAAGTTAAAATTTAAAACATTAAAAGGTTACATGTTTTGGGCAGTACTTCCACCACCCATCATTGGACCTGAATACAAAGTAATGTAACAAATCAATCTCCAAAGCAATGACAGTAACCAATTATGTTAAATAGCAAGGATATTTTAAGATAAATTTTTTAAAGTTTGCTATTCAAATACACTCATGGACAAAAAAATTAGCACACCAAGAAATAATTGCGGGATCGTAACGAAACTTGCAATGAAGGTACATGTCGGGGAGATATGCAAATGATTAGAAATGCAGCGTGATTGCGCATTACGTATAGCCGGTAGAGGGCATTGAACATCGTACTCTGTGAAGTATAAAACAGGTAACCAAAGCTTGTTTGAGTGTGCTGAATCATTTACAAAGGAAGAGCTGAGGTAGACATGCCATTACGCCGTGTTCGAAGACAGTATACTCAGTTGTCGCAGTTTGAGAGAGGGAGAATCGTCGGGATGATGGAAGCTGGGTGGTCAGCTAGGTGAGTAGCTCGTCAATTAGGCTGCTCTGATTGTGTTGTAAGGAGGTGTTGGGACCAGTGGACCCGAGAGATGTCATGTACAAGAAGACCAGGCTCAGGACGCCCTCGACAGACCAGTCGTCGAGAAGACCGCCACATAGTCAGAAATGCACGCGTACAGCCAACTGCTTCATCGGCCGCCATCCAGGCACAGGTAGCACCTTCACTAGGGGTTGCTGTGTCTTCTCGAACCATACGAAGGCGCCTGGCTGAAGGACAGTTGGTATCGCGGCGCGCATTACGTGTGCTGCCCTTGACGCCCACCCATCGACGCCTCCGTTTGGAGTTTTGCCGCGCACGAGGAAACTGGACTGCAGGGGAATGGAACCAGGTCGTCTTTAGCGACGAATCCAGATTCAATCTCGGCAGTGATGACAATCGTGTTCGTGTGTGGAGAGCCCGTGGTGAACGCTTCAATCCTGCCTTTGCTGTACAGCGACACACCGCTCCCACAGCTGGTGTGATGGTATGGGGTGCTATTGCCTACAATACATGGTCACCCCTAGTATTGTTCCGTGGCACCATGACAGCCCAGCGGTATGTTCATGAAATCCTGCAACCACATGTGTTGCCACTCATGCAACGGCTCCCAGGAGCCATTTTTCAACAAGACAATGCTCGGCCTCATACGGCAAGGGTGTCACAAGACTGTCTCCGCACTGTTACTACCCTTCCTTGGCCTGCCCGATCCCCAGATTTGTCTCCAATCGAGCATATCTGGGATCATTTGGGACGACGAGTTGGGCATCCCACGAGTTTGAACGAACTAGAGGCAAGGCTACAGCAAATATGGAACGAAATGTCTCAAGACATCATACAGAACTTGAATGACTCAATGCCCGATCGTATCAACGATATAGAGGGGGTCCAACTGGGTATTAACTCCTCCGTTCTTTTGCCTTTTTCTCTGAAATAAATTATCCTGTTTCTTTGATTTTCTTATCATTCACTTATATCAAAGTAGTCATTACGTATGTAAATTTTCGTTTCATTTTGACGACTCCTCCTTGGTGCGCTAATTTTTTTGTCCATGAGTGTAGCATCACATCCACAGATTAAAGAGGCATTGTGGATTAATGAGCATACTGTTGAATGCTGCCATACACATCAATCAATACCATCCAAAACAGACACTTTGCAACAGCTTACTATGTTAGCCTTCAATATATGCCAGCGTTAATTCTGCAAGGACAAGTGGCAAACACTGATGCTATACAAAATGTCCTGTGTTCAATACTGATGACTCTTTGAAATGACAAGGAACGAGTCAACGAAGTGTAAGACTGTGTGTAAAGAATTCAAATTGTAAATACAGTAAAACCTCGTTATTACGCTCGTCAAGGGACCATGACCTACAAGCGTAATAAGCGGGATAGCGCTATAGACGGGAAATGATTTATGAGATGGGGAAAGATCATTTTACAGGCAACATACATGATTCTGCAAATATGAGCTTATTTCCTATTAAAAAGATCTTTGATTGTGGTTTGCCGTGTTTGTGTGCTACTGTTATGAATTATGACATTTTCAATGCGGTTCAGGTAACTATTAACGTCAATTGATACACGACTAGGAACAATACTAATATATTTTCGGAGCAGATTTAGTGCACACTACTTTTATACGTTTGCAACAACCCTTCGCTGCATCGGTAATTGCATCCCTGTTTTTCGTTATTGTTCGCAGACTGGACGAGGGAATTCCTAGAGATTCTGCGAAATCCTTCTGACTTCTGTAGAATTCTCGTCGTACTTGCGGAGAATTTGCAATTTTTCACTTATAGAAAGGGATTTCCGCTTCGACATTTTGCACAACTGTATCACAGACCCACAACTTCACAGAGTTCAAAGATTCCCTCCTACCAGGGGGAAACCAAAAAAAAAAGAATCTTTACAGTGTTACATTTCTTTTCAATACAAAATTTCCGATATAAAAAAGCACTACAATCGGGATTTGAAGTGTTATAAAAGGGTAAAAGTATACAGAGATATATAGAAAATTCTAGGGACCGTATAAAAGGAGCGTAAAGAACGGGGTAGTGCTATAAACGGGAGCGTAATAACGGGGTTTTACTGTAACTGATATTATGGGAACCATTTGAAACGACTTTTTGTCTCATGACATCCTCCTAAATTGCATTAAACTATCTTTCAACTTTAAAGTTCTTTATTAAGTAGAGATAATGTTGAGAACTTTATATGATATATTCAGTGTAGCATTTTGAATTGTAAGTATGCAGTATGCACTCAGATTATAATAGCTAATTTTTGTAATCTTCTTCTGTAATTTTGTAATCTTCTTCAAAAACACTTTAGTTGGAAACTGTGCCTGACGATAAAGCTGTAAGGGGCAACAAATTACTTTATAACCAAACTGAACAAATCCAAACATGAAAGAAAAAACATCCAGACTTTAGTTTATTTTAGGTAAGATACCAGAAAGATGATTTTCATTATGCTGGGTGACAAATTAGAAGCTTCTTGGCATAGCATGGCCATTGTGTTATTAAGCCCAAATGGAATTATAAGCCAGAATAATTCCTCTAAACTGTTGATATTTTTTGCTGCCTCTGAATGTGTATGTATATTGTAATGAGCCACTGGTATCCAAATACATTCTGTGATAATCAGTTTTCAAATGAATCATGAAAAAAAAAAGTCACTATTTCTTTTTTTTCTTTTTTTTTTTTCAGAACCTTAAATTGCTCAGGGTGCACAGATCCTTACTTGTCCATATGATATTTCTATCTACACTTCTGTGCAGCTAAATCGACTCACCCCTTCAGAGCGCACAAAAAGGCGTATATGTTTTAAATGGCTTAACTGATTTTCAAAAAACTTTTTTTTTTTGAAAGCCTAATGTTTTTACTTTACAATGACACCATTATCATTGAAATCTGTACAATATTTTCCAAATGAATGTGATCTGAACGTAAGCGTAGCAAAATGCAGTCTGAACGGAAACCACCAGTTGCGCGGCACAACCCCACGTGGACGGATATTTCTTATCAGTACCTTATCAGACATTCATCTGTGCACATCTCAGCAAGTTTAATTCATTGTTTTCACAAACCCATGGATACTACGCCAGAAGACGCCACACAAGTTGTTGCTTTGTTGCAAGCAGGCCACAGTCAACGAGAAGTCGCTTGTCAACTAAACTTGAGCCAATCTGCTGTCTCAAGAGTATTCAGAAGGTTTCAGGAAACTGGTACCTTCACTCGGAGACCACATACTGGACAGCACCGATTCACATCTGAGAGGGACGATCGCTTTATCATTTCAACTTCTCTGCGAAATCGCCATCTCACGGGCGTCGATCTGCAACAGGAGCTGAGACAAGTTCGTGGAGTAGCTCTTAGTCAGTGGACAGTCAGAAGACGCTTGAAGGAAGCCAACCTCCCTCCAAGACGGCCCGCTAGAGGCCCAAAATTGACCATAAGTCACCACACAGCATGACTCGAATTTGCTCGGGAACACGTCAATTGGAGCATCGAGCAATGGCGGTCCGTCCTATTCACTGATGAGAGCAGAATGTGTCTCCATGGTAATGATAGGAGAGGCCTGGTCTGCCGGTGTCCAGGAGAGCGATTTTCACAGTGCTGTTTTGCTGAAACAGTCTCATACGGCGGCGGTTCCTGCAGGATGTGGGCTGGCATATCTCTTGAGGGAAAAACAGATCTTGTTTTCATACCTGGTGGAGGCTGGAGGGGGGGGGGTCTGACTGCTCGACGATACATTGAGGACATTCTCCTGGATCATGTTGTGCCCAACGCAGGATATATCGGGGAAGACTTCATGTTGGTGCATGACAATGCCCGGTGTCATTCAGCACGAACCACTCGGCAATTCATGGAGGAGGTTGGTCTCGAGACGATGGAGTGGCCAGCCCTCAGTCCCCACATGAATCTGATTGAGCATTTGTGGGACGAGCTCAAACAGAGGGTCCGAGCCAGAAATCCGGCACCGTCTAATAAAAACGAGCTCAAGATTGCGCTGGAGGAGGAGTGGAATGGGGTCCCCCAAGACTTTGTCAAAATCTTAATAGGGTCTATGAGGAACCGCATGCAAGCTGTCGTACAGTCAAGGGGAAGCAGTACCAAGTATTGATTAATAAAAGTTTCCTTGTTTTGCTTGAATTTTTTGTTGTAATTTAATTTTAAGTATCCCCAATTTTTTTTCCTAAGCATGCATTTTGCTTGCGTTTTCATTCAAAATGCATTATAAAACAAAATATTGTACAGATTTTAATGATAATGGTGTCATTGTAATGTAACAACATTAGGCTTTCAAAAAAAAAAAGTTTTTTGAAAATCAGTAAAGCCATTTAAAAAATATACGCCTTTTTGTGCGCTCTGAAGGGGTGAGTCGATTTAGCTGCACGGAAGTGTAGTTCAAGATATTGTTCGTATAGGTTTCTTTATATTGAGGTTTCTGCTTCCATCTCCAGACAGAATTAGTGATTGAAATGATAATTATCCTATAATAATTATGATTATTCCATTTTCATTGCATGATTCTTTGTGTTATCCTATAATTTAAATCTGATCATTTTGTCTCGGGGAGAAATAAGATGCATTGATGAAGGTAGTTGATCTGCACAGGGGCATTTTCATAGCACCATTTCACTGGGTGGACTAAAAGTTTGGAGTTAAATAGGTATGAATGAAAACACTACCTCTATATTACTGGCAACTATTATTTTTTTTAATCATTGAGCATATTCTACTTATTATTTATAAGCATGACAAAAATGAAGAGAGTAGGAAGTAGGCCACATCACAGAGATTGGCCTTTGCATTCCATGTCAGTATTGTCATTAGATCAAAATTCTCGCCATAGAAAAAAAAAAAGTTAAGAGTTAACTCTATGATGTAGCTTACTTCCCCGAGGCTTGTCATTCTTAGTAACTGCCACCACAGTAATATCACACTACCAAATAACGCCACACGTTTCCTCTCATCATTTTATCCCCTACATACATAAATTGGTGCCACTTTAGCATGTGCTCTACCGGCTCAGCCCACATAATCTTCAGATTGTAGAGCACATGCTAAAGCAGTACCCATAAATCCCCTTTCTGCACATTTTGCAGATTCTTCGTTTATCTGATAGCATTCAGATGCTGTTCTGATCTATTGGCCTGGGATAGAATAACAACAAATAAATTATTGGAAAATGAAAGGTTAATCTTAGTTTTCATGTATAGAGTTCTTATGCTCCATTGTGCTCATACGCAATTTCAAAGCAGCATACAGTTGCTGTTAACTATTGAAAGAATTTGTTGAGTAATTGTTCCCAAAGCAGTGGTAAGTTGTTGCAGCCCAAGGCTGTAATTAAGTTAAGCTAACACTTCGTCATTAACTGAAAATTATTAAGCATATCATTCCCATTAGCATTCTGTAACTTAGTTGCAAATTGGCGATATATTTCACAGATAAATTCATAGTAAGGTCATAGATATCACCAAGGTAAAGGCTGACGAATCATCTGGAAAGGCCTTTTCAAGTACTCACACTCCTTTTATTTCCCAATCCCCTTTTTTAGTTCCTCAGATACGAAATCTTTCTTTGTACATATTGTCTGTAATGCTGTTGTATGACTAAAGTTTGCAACAATTGTTATGTATGTATTTTGTAATAACAACAAATTGGAATATTTTTGGCCAAATAATATTCGATCTCTTGCAAAAATGTTAGTTAGACACAAGATATTTTATAAATGCCTGTCTTCAAGACAAGAATTAATTAATTCTACCTAGTGATGTAGTCTTGTTTCACTTAATTGGTGTAACTGGATGGAAGTCATTCCTATGCAAAGGTATTTCTGATTGTTGAATAGGATGAGGATAGAATCAAATAATTAGTCACAAGCAAAATATACCTAAAAAGAATAGATTTTTCTTTTAGATACAATGTCACATTACTGGTAAGATATATAAAACCGAGCATTGTAAGGTAACGACTTTCTTTATTCCAAGTAAAGAAATAGATAGCAAGCTCCTCTTACCACATTCCCTTTGGAGCATTTGAAGTCTGTTGTTGACCTTCAAAATTATAGCAGAATGTGTCATAATTGTATAGGAAATGCTTTGAAAGGTTTCTTACTGTATGGCTTGGAAGATCACAAATGTTTGTATATTGAAGTTTGCTGTTTCAAACTTATCTGCTATACAAATCAAATAACTTTGGAATCCTTATTTCACCAGTTTCAGGCAAGTAAAATGAATTGTCACATGTATATTTCCTACTTTTTTGACTACCATTCTGCAGTTGGTCCTGTTATTAAAAAAAAAAAAATTAATGGATAATTTAAAATATGGTCCATCAGTGAATTTCAACATTCTACGTTGTTTCTTTCTGAAAGAGTGTCCAGTCAGTCCAAAAAATTGTCTATAATACTGTAATAAGCAGTAGGCCTAATGCTGTAAAATTTGTGCACTTATTTACAGAGTCGATGTGCTTAACTGTAAACATACCAGAATATCTCTGTTCAGAAATGAACACAGATTTTTATTTCCCTCAAATTCAGCACTGGTATAACTATCTTCTGCAGTGCATTGAGGAAGCTCCTGGGAGATCCATATCAACTTAGCACCCTCTGTAACCTAGTTTTTGTTACTGGTCTCCAAGCATGGTAACCTCGGACAACACTACTGTTTACATGCCAGTCAAAGGAACATTGAAGACGCCCTGAATTTGCTCATTGCCGTCTACCAATAAGTGATTTATTTCTCTGAAGACCTGGTAACAGGTGGCTTTGATAGAACACCTTTCAACGCATTCCTTATAAAGTAGAATTTTATCATCAACAAAAGAGTTCTGTTATGTTTTGGGTATCCTGTAAGAGTGATATTTACCACTGCATCTGATTCTAGATTCAAAATAACAGCCATTTGAGAACAGATTGCTGAATTGTTTGGAAACGCTCTGGATGATAACTTCATGGTGCGGAATGATAGTTCTGAATTTCAGTTAATTACATAAAAACCATGAAATTATTTGTTTGGCCTGATTTATTTTTTATTTTTATGAACCATTGTAAATAAATTGTCAGATACTGCAGATTGCCATTTTACCATTCAGGATTCTGTTGCTGTAGAGAAGTTACATGGACAAGAAGGAATAATTAGTCATGTTATGTCATTCCGGCAAACAGAGAACTGTCACAACTGTTAAGGTACGTTGTGATCAATAACTTGGTCTTGAAAACTATGTTTTCCTTTGAGGAAAGCTAATATCTTTAGCATCTGTAATGCAAATTTCATAAGGCTTTCATAATCATTGTCTTGCCATTCAACCATAACCATATTATTGATATAAGGCCAAGGCATCGTCAGGATCCCACTCTTACAGTCGCAGGCCACATTGCCCTACAATAAGGCGTTATAGTCTGAGGTGCCATTTCGTTTCATAGCCTTGATAGTCATCCTTAGCACCCTCTTAGCACACCAATATGTTAATGAAATTCTACAACTCATTGTGTTGCCATTTCTTTTGCAGCAGTCCTTGCTGGCTTTTCAGCAAGATAACACTTGGCCAGCCAAATTGCCAGATCTTTCTCTTATTGAGCACAATAAGTCGTCACCTGCGACCATCCAAGAATGTTGACGAATTAGCCCATCAATTGGAGGCCTCTTGGCAAGAAACCTGCTGAACACCATCTGCCAACTGTATCAATCCATACCATGTTGGATAACATCCTTTATCCAGGCCAGAGGTGGACCAACGCCAAACTGACCTGCTCACTTTATATAGCTCTTTCTGTCCAATAAATCATTCAGTTGTTGTGAAATTCTAATCATTTAATTTTCTGTTCATGTACATTAAACATACCAAATTTTATCTCATTTGGATAATTCCTTCTTGGAACGTCGATTTTTTTGTCAAAGAGTATATGCTATTATTGTACTGTTAAAAACTTCTATTCGGGCAAGTTTCCCTTTGGGGTAATGTAATGCATCTTTTCCTGTCACTTAGTTACGTTTCTGTTGATTATGTCCCTGTAAGTTTTCCAAAAGAACACTGGCACTATAATGAATGTCTTTCCAAGAGATATGAATTTAAAATGAAACAGAAGGTAGTTATGCATTGCATGCTTTGGCATAATTTACTAATGTTTTACTTGGCTCTTCAGACATACAGTGCTATATTATTGCTTGGATTTTATTCAGATATGTTCTTCGATACCTATTTCCCTATTTACTACCCTGTCATTTCATCAAACATGAAATCAAAGAACTGGCAATTCACTTAATTGATTTTCCTGTTGAATCCATTGAATTTCAAGTGCACTTGTCATCCTCCATCTTCTAAAGAAAATTTTCAAAGAGATTGGGTTGTTTCCCATTACTGTTCATTGGTCAGAGTAAATGCTTTCTCTACAAAGGTCTTCTGTAAATGTTATTTAAACCTTTTTTCATATTTGTTACTATATTAACTCAAACTTAATGGGATCAATTTGCAACTTCAGTGATTTACATCAACAATCAAGAACATGTCTTGATACTTAATTATTAATACCTGCTTCAGCTTCAGGTGGCTCATTTTCATTTTCAAAGTGAAGGTGAAATCAGAAGGCCTTCTTAACAGTTTTCTACCTGATGCTGATTGGAATCAGTTGTTATATTGCTTCTCCTTTGTGAAAGTGCTGTAGACTTAATCTGTTACCCCTATAATTTTGTTTTTGGGAGTATATTGAAAATCAGTTTCCTTTTCTAACTGGTGGATCTAATATGTCTGGGGCATATGTAGATTTTTCCCCTATTCTTTTAATTTAAGACAACTGTTTTACAGTGTGTAACTAAAACCTTGCCACTCGCCCTACCAATGGATTAAAAAAATAATCAACATTTCAAGAATATGTTTGCACGGAGAGAGAGAAATATGATATAATTTGCCAAATATTTGGACCAGGTATTAATTTCTCTTACTATCATTATATACACTGTCTGGCCACTTGATTAGGTACACCTACCTAGTAGCGTGTTGAATCTCCGTTAGCCCTCAAAACAGCTTGAATTTGTCGAGGCATTGATTCCACAAGATGCTGAAAACATTGTTGAGGTATTGTGTACCATGCATACATGAGTGTATCCTGCAGTTCCTGAAGATGTGATGGAGCTGTAGACCTGGAGTGAACAGCCTGTTCCAGCTCGTCCCACAAATTTTCAATTGGGCTGAGATCCAGGTTGTGAGCGGGCCACTGCAGCAAGGATAAGTCATCGTCATGTTCCTCAAACCATCCTATAGTGATGCGGGCTTTGTGCACCGGCGCATTATCCTGCTGGAAGTAGCTATCTGCATGAGGATAAACTGTTAACATGTACCGTTGCACTTAGTCAGCTATGATGTTTAGGTACGCTCTAGCATCCTGACATGCCTCCAGAGGTATCAATGAACCCAACGTGTGCCAAAAAAATATCCCCACCACCATGACACTTGCCCCCATTGGCTTGAAGAGTTGTTGTGAGACACAACGGGTTCAGACATTCATGCGCAAAGGAGGGGTGTACCTAATAAAGTGGCCGAACAGTGTATACTACATTGTATAAACTATGAGGGTTGATCAAAAAGTAATGATAACAGGTTCATAATAGAGAAGATTTGATAGTTAGATATGAATTGAACATAATTGTCCCTCAGTGTAATCACTTGCCATTTAAATAACCTTATTCCAAATCTGTGGGAGACGGTGGATGCTGTTAGCAGATCCGTTGCTGTTGATAACTGCAATAGTCCAGTCTATTTCATGAAGTATCTCAGCAACATCATGGAAACATTCTCATCGTATAGGTGCCTTCAATTTGGGAAACACATGAAAGTCACAGGGACTCATATCGGCGACTTGTAGTGTCTGTCCAGATGGAGTTCTACTACCACTTTTCGCACATCCGTGAAATGATGAGGGGGACCAACATGCCAAGTGAGTAGGGTAGAATTTGATGCATAGTGGCAAGACCTACTCCGATATCATTTGCCAATTGGCACATGGTCCATTACCTATCACCATCAATTAAAGATGGGATTTCTCTTGTTGGATTTGATCCAACTTCATTGTTCTAGCTTCATTAATATGGTTTGTACCTCCTTCAAAATAAGTTGTGCTCCATATAAGATACCTCTTCCATTCCAAACAAAAACTAAATTAATGTGCACATTACGAAAAGCTTTCTTCTAACGTTTTGTGTTATTACCAGTGTGATCCACAATTGTCAAGACTGCTAACTGCCGCATTGCCACTACTTTTAGATCAACCCTTGCATATAAAACTGGGAAATAAGTATCATTTGCAAATATTTCTGCTGCAGCGCTATGGTCTTAATTTCATGCATTCTTGCTTGCTTGCTTCCCTCATTTGTTGGACAGCCAGAGATGCCATTGCAAGAACATTTAATACTATTTACATATAGTTCTGTTTGCGTAGCATATTGAAGATGAGAGTGGCTCTCCAACTGTGAAATATGGTCTATAATCTGTTTTTTGAATGCAAGAAATGTTAAACCTGCTGACATTGTAAGGTTTATGGTCTCAATTGTAAGGCTTATGGTGAAAATTCTATGAGTGATGGAATAGTGAGGAAATGGGTCAGATAGTTCAATGAAGGTCATTGGAACGGGCATGTTGAGTTACAGAGTTGCCGGCTATCTGATTTGGTAAGGGCTGTCAATGTAAAACTTTGTGAGAACAGATGGTGCACAATTTTATCACTTTCTTGGCATTTCCTGAAAATTTCAAGTACTGTTCTCTAAGAAATTGTGACAGATCATTTGAAAATTTTGGAAACTGTGCTCACACTGGATGCCAAGGTGAAGAGACATGGGTATATCATGTGACTCCAGAATCATCCCCCCCCCCCTTATAGCCCTGATCTAGCTCAGAGTGACTTTCACTTACTAGCCACCAAGAAGTTCGAAAATACATTTTCGTGCTTTTTTTTTTAAATAGCCAAGTGGTATTTACTTTCCAAACACACTTCATAATTATATACACTATATAATAATTAAATTCTGTCATTTTCCCAGCATAGAATTATTTGCCTGCAGTTAAGTTGTGAGAATGACTTGATATTAGTGGAATAATGAAAGAAAATACATTTTGAACGTATGAAGTTCTTCAGTTATCCAATGATTTAATATTTAGCCATATTTTGCTTGATGTAATAAAATTTTTTATCATAAAATATTGGATTCAAATTTTTAGGGATTGTTTCTCAGATTAATCTCGGCCGAGATGTTATGTTACCGCAGTTGTGTGATAAGATGACATTCCATCATGCTTAACTGATTTCATGAAGCACTCCTGTACTTACAGTTGAGGCATAAATCAATCCTGTAACTGGTAATGTAGGCTTTACAGGTTTATATACCCTTCAAAGAAATATGGATCAAACAGAGGCTTGAAAGACATAGAAGACCAAGCAACACACATGATGGGTTCATTTCCAATTCCTCAAAGAAATAGAAATTTTCTGTACTCAAAAAAAAAAAAAAAATGTTTTTGAACTTCAGTAAATGGCACATAATTTAGAAAAGAACAAAATCACTTTCCTTATACTGTATTGTCTAAAAATATGCACTAATTGGCTACAGACTTTGATTTCATCACCACTTGGTTTGTTAGCAAAAGTGAGGTCTCCGATTTTGTGGTCATGTAGTCTTCCTCAATATGATAGCTCAGTGTCTGTGAATATTTTTGGAGTTACTTTGAGCAACACACCTCAAATTTGGGCAGTTGTACTTCCAATTAAGAGATATTACGACTGTATGTATAGGTTAAGCAATACAGAAAATGCATGTCTTTGAAATCTCGCCTTTCTTCTCTGCCCTCAATTCCACTTTAGCAGTCATAGACCACATTTTGCGATTGAGTATATTATTAAATGATTATTAAATGGACTCATGATAGTAACATAACATTAAAATAAGGTTTTGAGTCCTGGAACTCTAGAATAGCTGTTCCAAGTTTGTTGTTCTCTCATCTGCTGGATCTACAGATGTTGAATTTAATGAAAAAGAGCAGTTCAGTGATTAAAAAAAAAAATATAGTGATCTTTTTTAAAATATAATTTTAGTTGTTATTAATGTGATTTCATTATGTATATTAAATATTTATATTTATGTTGGGTGAGTGCAAAAGTTCTACCCGTTTTTATTACCATAAAGAAGAGCAAATAAACGCAAAATGAACAGTACCTATTATTGTGCATAATCCCCATTGCTATCTAGGACATCTTGCCATCTTTCTGGTAGGAGATGAATCCCATGGCGGTAAAATTCCGGCGGTTTCGATTCAAAAAAATCTTGGATGGCAGTTTTTACAGCATCAAGATCATCAAAGATTTTCTGACTGAAGGAATTGTTCAATGCACGAAATAGGTGATAGTCAGTTGGTGCCAAGTCAGGAGAATAGGGAGGGTGGGGTAAACCTCCTAACCAAAGCCCAGTAACTTTTGGCGAGTGATGACTGCAGCATGTGGCCTGGCGTTATCGTGATGAAGGATAACACCGAGACGATTGATGAGACTTGGCCGCTTTGCTACCAAATTTGAATGCAGCTTGTCTAACTGTAGACAGTAGAAGGCAGCATTGATGGTTTGGTTGAGTGGCAGGACCTCCCGGTAAATTATTCCCTGCACATCCCACCTCACACTCAATAACACCTTCTTGGGATGAAGTTCAGCTTTCGAAGTCGATGCAGGCGGATCAGAAGGGCGACACACAGTCCTGCGACGCTTTACGTTATGGTACATAAACCACTTCTCTTCTCCTGTCACAATTCGTGTCAAGAATGGGTCATTTTTGTACCGGAAAAGCAAGGAAACACAGGTGGCGATTCGGTCATCCCGTTGCTTAGCTGTCAGGTTATGTGGAACCCAACGATCCAACTTTCCCAGCCATCTCTCGACCGTTGTCCCATGTACATTGAAGGTCTCCGCTAATTCTTGCACGGTTGGGTTCGGGCTGTTCCTTATGGCTTGGTCAATATCATCCTCTCCAATGTGTGATGGCTGTCCACTCCTAGCCTGATTTTGGCAGCTTCTGTCTCCTTCCCTAAATTTACGAAACCATCGACGACATGTGCTTTCGTCTATTGCATCCTCCCCATAAACTTGACAAACATTGCGACATGCCGCGGCTGCCGTACTCTTTTTATCGAACTCATATAACAAACAGTGTCTTATATGCTCCTTCTCGCGTTCCATGTTACATCCTCTGATTTTTTTTTGAGATGATTAACTTTGGTAAGATATGATGCATGTATATGTGAGGCATCCACACATTTGATTTGCAGATGATTTGAGTCATTACAATGTCATGTGTGAGGGCAATTCAATTGCAAAGTTTCATATCCAAAAACGGGTAGAACTTTCGCACTCACCCAATATTTTAGAGGAATAGCCTTTCCATCCTTGAATTGCTGTCTCTTTATATTTCTTGAATCTTTGAGCATTGGGTAACTCTGGCTGATGAGGGCCAAGCAAGCATGAAACAGATGTCCAGAGTGGCAAAAAAATTGAAGAACCTATTATTTTATTTATTTATTTATTTTTGCTTTACTATATTAATTTAAAGGAAGGTCACTTTCTTAGCCCAATATTGAATTACTAAACAAACATTTTCTTTTATTAATAATGAAATTGGTTTATCTACAACACTGATGATAACCTGAGGTACAAGAAAGCCTCTAAAGGGGTGTGCAATATTAGAGGGTTTCCTATTTTTCATTATTTTAAAATAAATTAATGTGAGTACTGAAAACTTTTTTTTGAAAAGCTAATCTGTTGAAGCAAGAAAAATTTTATTTTATTATTTTATTTTTCCATCTTATTTCTTTTTTTATTTTATTTTGAAGCAATAGTTTGGTTGTTTACTCAGATATGCATTTTAATCCTCTCTCTCCACTTCTTACTTCTTGCCTCTTGGAATATGTACAGCAAATTGAATACTGTGAATTAGTCACCAATAACCTTGGAGGTACATTAGTTAAAGATAGATTATATCTTGAGAGTATGGGAACAAGAAAGGTTGAATATAATTGATCTGTAGGATTTATTATCTACTTAATATAATCAAAGCAGTCAACCATTCTAAATTCTCTATAATTATTATGGCTTTCTCAATACTACGATGGTATAAGTAAGTACTGTGTTTTACAAAAGTATTGGAAGTGCCATGACTATTGCAGACATGTTTATCACTAAAGAACAGCACCAGCAATAAGAAGCTTCATCTACAATCACTGTTATTCAGCATAATATAATTAAACTGTGAATCATGCTTTACTGCAGAATTATAAAACAGGTAAGTATTTTAGTAGTAAGACCTATTTAGCAGAGTCGTATATTCTCTACTGGGGCTTGGATGATCTATTCCAAATTTTGGCAGCTGTAAGATGTAATAATGAGAATGAAAACAATGTAATTTGTTTGATGATGATAGACTCATTATTGATTTATTTTGAAGTTGGAAGCACAAGTGACCCTCAAACTAACATGTATTTTTTATATTTTCAGGCTCCTACAATTATAAGTACTTAGGAAACAAGCAAAGGTGCAAGCAATGGGTTCACAACAGCAGTATTGCTTGCGGTGGAACAATCACCAGTCCAACATCCTCAGTGTGTTTGATAGTCTATTCCAAAATGAAGCTATGGTTGACGTTACCTTGGCTTGCGAAGGACTCAGCATAAAGGCACATAAGATGGTGCTATCTGCATGCAGCCCTTATTTCCAGAGTTTGTTTATGGAAAATCCATGTAAACATCCTATAGTAATCCTGAAGGATGTTAATTTCGCAGATTTGAAGGCACTGATGGATTTCATGTACAGAGGAGAAGTAAACGTGAACCAAGAACAACTCGACTCCCTTCTCAAAACAGCAGAAACACTGAAGGTAAGGGGATTAACAGAGGTCGCCACTAATGCTGGTGATTTACAGAACTCCATTCTTAACCAAGAGAGGGAAGCGACTCATCTACCTCCACTCCATTTAGCTGGCATTGCACCACCGCAGCCTTCTACACACCCTACTCTAGTGCACACACTAAATAGAAGCTCTCCTTCGCCGAAAAGGAGAAAAAAAATGCCAGACCAGCAAAAAGCAAATCCTAGCCCCTCCCCATCAGAACTTGAAGACAGTGATAATGTAATTGAGCCCAAAATTGAAATTAAAGAGAGTCAGCAATCAAATGAACTGATGTCCAAGATTATTCAGGCAGCTCTTGTTCAAACAGGCAGTGCTGCAGGTGGTGCCTTTCAGTCATCTCTTGTTCACTCAGACCAGGCTCCAAGTGGTGCCTTCCAGTCTAATGGTTCTCAGGGATTAACATCAAATAATGATGCCAGTCCATCAGTAGATCAGGTGAGTAACAAACATGTTTTCTTTATTTTTTACTTCCATAGCTTTCAGTTTATAACTATCACATGGACCATTTTAATTTTGAGTTTTGTTTTTTCTGTAACTTTACATCATTTCTTTAAGATCTCAGTAGAGCATATTAAATTTTAATTAATCTTACTTTTCCACAACTTTACGTGTTTCTGAAGTTTTTACTTTATAAACTCATTACTATTAAAAATTTTACTTTTTCATTTCATAGTTTTTTTTCCCTTCAAATTCTTGTTTCTGTTACATAATACACAAAAATGCAAGATTATGTAATAAAGGAAAAAATAGACCATATTCTGCTTTCAGTCAACGATATACTTACCTTTTTATGATTAGATTAAATGCATAAAATTTCAAAAGAATAAAAATGAATTACATTAAGGTTTTGTTTTTATTTGATTGCATTTCCTGAAAAAGCTTTTTTCCCAATCTTACTGTTAATATTATGCTTCTATATATCATATTATACCACATCTTTACACATTTCTTTTGTTTGAATTTTGCGGATTATATTTTTATATGTGGAAAATTGTTGATACAAAAACCGTAGGTGTAGATATGAATGCAAAATTATTACCCTTGCTCGTTCTTGCACTTTAATCATCTCAGCAGAAATACAAATTTAATATGTAGTAACAGCTGTGCTTCTAAGGCTCAAGACAATTAGTAATAAAATTAAAAGAAATCAGTAAAGTAAATTAACTGAAATGAAATTCTGTGCAAACTGTAGTATTTCCATTTCATTGTCTCTTGATTTCAAGAGTTAAAAGTTAATGTGTTCCACTTAAAACCTTATTTTCTTAGCCATTTGTCTACTTTTTTGTCCCAGCCATCCTGGAAATATGGCCAAAAGTATCCAGACACCAACTGTGGTACAATTAGAAAGTCATGTGGCACATATTAATTGGATGTCGGGCCACCTTTAGCGTCAATCACAGCCTGCACTCGTCCGGGAAGACTTTCCACCAGATTTTGAAATGTGTGAGCAGGAATTTTCTTCCATTCGTTCATGAGAGCTGCAGTGAGTCTGGCCACTGAAGGGCGGTTGAACCTGGTGTATAATCTGCGTTCCAATTCTTTCCAGAGGTGTTCTATGAGATTCTGATTGGGCTCTGTGAAGGCCAGTCCAGTAGTTCAACAGCCATCTGTTCAAACCAAAGCAGTACCTGTTCTCTGCAGAAATAAGTATCTACTTAGATTTCTAAAGTCCATTGCTATTTGCTTTAATATTGAGTCTTTAATATATGAAGGCAGCTCTTGATTAGTGATGTTTGGAGATATATGTTATGTAAGATACAGAGAAAGAGGTAGGAAACTGGTTAGAAGAATGAAGAGAAGTGGGTTGAGAGTGGTTGCATGACGATAAACAGGTGCAAGACGAGAGTTCATGAGCTTGGAGTCTATGAATGGGGTTGAAACTATCAGGGACAGATTACACCTACATGATTAAGATCCAGATATCTAGGATTAATTATTCAGCAAGATGGTAGTTTGGAGGAATAAATAAATATATAATCAGGATAGGTGCACTGAAGAAAAGTATAAGGTTACTGTGGGATCAGTGGGATGGATAACTTGGAAAAAAAAAAAGAGGACATAGGAGACAGTGGATTGACAGCATACTGTATGAAATAGCTGAAAATGGTAGCAAATTGTCATATAGAGGAGGTGTCCTTGTTTCATTTTGCTGTAAACCAGTGTAGGAAGAGATGGATTTTTGATTTCGACTGAACCCTTAATTCTTTCTTTTTTAAATCTATATCAGTTGTATTTTTAATCAGTTTTAAAACAACTATAATATAAATTAAATGTAGATTAAATGAAATATTATGGAGAGTATTATTCTTTCATTTACTTCTTTATTTGTGAAAACAGAATCTGGAAGTAAGTATTTAATTATTCTTATGAGATATATTACAAATTGTAAATTCAGTATCTCGCATGACAGTGGTCAGAATTTACAGAGGAGGCAAAGAGAAACGAAAGTGCTGCAGGATGATATAATTTTGTATTCTATTTCTGTGCAATCTGGCTCTATGTTTAGAATCTGGTAATCAAGTTAATTATATGAGTGAAGCTGTAATGTAATTTTCAAAAATGAATTCTTGCAGGTTTGGAGAAGCTTTTATTGTATTGATGATCTACCGCTTAGGCAATTTTTGTGACTTTTTTGAGATTTTGAGAAAGGAGCATCACTGGGACTTGATTTGTGAACTGAAATTTAAAATGCATAAGTTTCTTTTGTACATTGAATGTACAAGGTTTGTCAAAATGGGATTTTACTATTTTGAAGATATATTCCCAGGAAGTAAATAGGTAAAAACACCCATACTTTGTTGATAAACTGGAAATGGTGTATATTAATCAACAAAACACTAAGCATGTTTCATCATCATCTACAACCATATAGATGATACAAGACAAAACATGATATTCCCATTACTTTATTTCATCAATACATGTTAAACCTTCACATTCTCAGAAAGACTTTTGTACAGCTACCGCAAAAATAACAAAGAATGTTTCACAATTCTGCACCTGCCTGAAATGTCATTTGCCAAAGTAAAAATCCTATGACTTACAATAAAATCCTAATGGACCAAATCATTACATTAGAGAAAGAAAGTTATATCTGAAATTTTTCTTAATGAGCTTTAAAAAAAACAAGGTAGGGATAGCGATTAGTAAACCAATCACAATGGCTTCTGATATGTATAAGAAAATATAATAATGCTATCTCAAAATTAAACCATAACACCTGAAAGTTTCATTGCTCCTCAAAATTTCATTCCTCCATATCTACCCTTAAACTGCGATAATGTTCTGGGATAATTTTGCCAATTCTTCTTGTATTCTTTCATCTTCTCCTCCGCCAACCGCTTCTCTTCCTCTGATTTCTAAGGTGGCACAATTATTCCAGAACTTTTGTCATTTTGTTTTATTTATGTTGAATTATTGCTTTAATTTCCTTATCATTATAAATGTAATTGTTGCGAATGCAAAGGGTGCAATTGTTGCGATTATTGATTGATTGATTGATTGATTATGTCCTCTAGGCCCAAAAATATGCAGCATGTCAAGGGTGGGTGACTTGATTTTTCCAACAACAATCCGGGACAGACAATTTTCATAATCAAAAAAAAAGAAAAATCCCGAAAAACTACTTTAACAACAAAAAACAACTTTCTTGATTATTTACAAGATTCCAGGGCTTTTTTCAGAATCTGGGACATTACTGATGTTGGACAATGCACTAAAATCCGGGATGTCTGGTCACCCTAAGCATACCAGATACTATCCCTAAGGATATTCGGTTACTTGTAGATACTGGATCATCGGCACCACAAACAGCAGCTCGTGGCAGACCTCACTCAGTTCGCATGCCTGATGTGGGTGATCAGGTATTAAGAAGAGTGGAAGAACATCCTGAAACAAGTGTTAGAAGTATAGCAGCATCTGAAGGTATCAATCATTCTATTGTCTGGTCAATTCTTCACGAGCAGTTCCTATATATGTATCCTGTTTAGCAAGATCCAACTCTGAAGCCACCAGATCACCATGCCAGATTAGAGTTTAGTCAGTGACTTCTGAGAAAGTGTATTGAAGATCTGTACGTAGTTCACACAGGGCCGTGCCAAGCGAGGGTGCAAGGGGTGCACGGCACCCCGGAGCCAACATACCTTGGCATGGCCCTGAGTTCACATCCAGCATTTTATTTACCAATGAAGCAAGCTTCACAAGGAATAGAATAGTCAATTACCATTATATAAACACGTGGTTAGATGAAAATCCTCATGCGATTGTAGAATTGAGGCATCAGCATTGATTTTCCATCAATGTCTGGGCAGGAATTGTAGGTGATAGATACATAGGATCTTGTGTTTTACTGAACAAACTAACAGGTGCTGTTTATCAGCATTTCTTGTCACACGAATTACCTTCCCTCTTGGAGGATGTGCCCCTCCATGAAAGGCAACGGATGTGGTTCATGTATGATGGGGCATCAGATTTCTACTCATTACCCAACAGTATCTAACCCAGATATTTCATGGCACTGGATTGTTCATGGAGGTCTAGTGGTATGACCTGTCCAATTCCCTGACCTTAATTCCTTGGATTTTTGGCATTGGGGATAAAGACCTTGATTAACCCCCCATTGATGACATCAAAACACTGTAGGAGCATATATTCAATGCATGTCAGCAAACCCAAGAGCAGCCAGATGTGTTTGCAAAAGTGTATGATTCTCAGGAACGTAGGGCTGGAGGATGTATTGCAATGATTGGGAACGACCTAGAGCACCTGCTATAATGATGAAGACTGGCATGTTCTATTAGTAGACATTTGTTTTAGGACCTATGTTCACTAAAAAAAATTTCTTGTTTTGATCAATACTATCTGCTGTGAAAATATGCTGCTTTTGGGTTTTTCTTTTTTTTAAAAATCCCTTATAATTAGTGCAGTACATTGTGGTCTAATTTTTATGCCAATCTGAATAAATTGCATTTCTGCAATGATATTAACAGTACTGTAAGTATTGTGAAAGATCATTTCAACATTATTGCTTCTGGAAATATATAATACAACAGATATTTGTTCCATATTCAGCCCATTCTTTCTTTTTCTGAATATCAGTAACAGTGATAGTTTTCTTTTCTTTTTTTTTTTTCTTTTCTTTTGAATGAGTTCAATTCAATGCCAGTAAAGATGTCTGACTTCATTTGTGACTTGATTAAAAAAAAAAATAGTTTCTATTATGCAAAAAGCATTGAAAAATAGATATGTTAATCCTTCCAGAATTAACATACGATCTTGTGACCCGTTATTTAAAGGACTGTAACCATGTGACCACATCCTGATGATGGCCCCCTTTCAGGGTTGAAAGCTGCTCAATCTTTTAAATTTGTGATATATATCTATATATATATTTGTAAGAAAAAGTCTTGAAACGTTAAATCTATCCCAAATATGCTAATCCTTTTCTGAAAAGTTAGATGCTTGTACCATAACATTTCTGTCATTTGACTTATTAAACTAGCTCAAGCTGTAGATGTGAATTTCTTATTTCTCAGCTCTTTTCAAACTACTTATTTATTAACTAAAATAATAATAATTATTATTATTTTCCCCACAGAATTTCACAGTAAGGCCTAATGAAGCTGTTCCACAGCTGCTGTTTAAATCATCTCTATGTCAGCCTCCAGGGATGCAAGGGGATAAAGGTGAGCGTATTTTGAAAGATATCTTTGTTGAATTTTATGATTTTTGAAATTAACAAAGACTTGGCTTAGGCCTAAATCTAAATTTGTTGACAAGATTTAAAGGTAAGTTTATGTAGATCTATGTAATTGTAAGTCATTTGAGAACTGAACTTGGGAATTATAATTTGTAGATGTGATACATGTATGCTTCTAATCATACCTAAACGTAATAAAAAGAGTAAGAAGGAGGATACCACCCAGAAGAAATAAAAGAGCTTACACTAGAAACACTAGATAATAGATTCCCATCAGATACTTGGCTGATATATATACATACATTCATACAAAGCAATAAGGTATGCCTTAAATCAGTTATTGTACAAAGTCAATCTATTCGAAAGGTTGTTCCTGGTTAATTCCCAAACTTTCATATAAACAATTACTTAGACTTTTGGTTATCAAACTGCTAGCATATACAATAAAGCAAAAATATTATCAGATTCAATACAAAAGACAAATGCAACAATAAACCAAACTTTTAAATTACACTAAATAGAAGGCAAAAGGGAAACCTCGGGAAAGCATCCATTTTAACTGGGAAATATATGAGAGTAAATTAATATATGAGAGTAAATTCTGAAAGAAAGCAACTGCAATCCTAAGATTAATTACACACCATGATTGTTTAGCTGCTCACCTGCATAAAATAGGTATCTTATCAATCTGAAATCTTATACTTTGTAAAGAACAAAACAGCATAATGAATAGTGACCATCTTTTACAACTGCGAACATGTGGATAAAGAATTACTAAGGAAAGGAGAGCTAAGTACAGTTATTGGATTGCTAGGAAGCAAATGGACTAATCTTCAAAGATATCATTTGAAGATGATATGGTAGTGTCTGGAAGTTAAATAGCATACGTTATCAGAGTTTTAAATTACTTACTGATTTGTGACTTTCTTGGTTTTTTTTTGTCATCAGAAATAGATCTTAAATCAATATAATATGGATTTTTGTAGAGAAAAATCTTCAGGTTAAGAACAGAAATGTAAAGTTTTGGAATATATATATATATATATATATAAACCTGATTATTAAATATTTCTATTTTTCCATTTTCTGTACATTTAAAATATTATAAAAGATAGAAATTGTCTGGAAAAAAAAATTGATTACAGATTGTTATAGATGATTGCATTTCTTTGGCAAATTGGGAAATCAAATTTCTTTTTGCTTATCATTAGAATTTAACATTAGAATTACACAATAGTATACTGGAATTAAAATCAGGAACTAAATAATAGCAAAGGAGTTTTTCTTTTTATATCCACCTTATTGTGAAGAACTTTGTAGCAGTGTAGTAGAGATTGTCTTATTTTTTTTTAATGTTGTATTTCTTAAAAAACAAAGTATTTGAGGCCAGATTTGTCAAATACCGTAGCGTATGTCCCAATAACATAAATGTCTACTTTCTCTAAAGTTATTGATTACCTTAGTGCTTCACCATTCAGAGCTTGTAGCTGTTCTGTTTGTTATTTTATTTGTTTTGGTATTGAGAATTTTTAATTTCTCCCTTCAACAGAATGTAGCAAGTAAATTCTGCACTACAATTTATAGCCAGTAGACTTCTCTTTAATGTTGCTAATTTTATCATGTCGTGTGGAATGTTGCATCGCCCTCCACAGTGGACATATCCCGCACTAACACCGTTCTCTAAGGTGCCTGCTGTAATTCATATGCATTTGTCCATTTCTCTGTACACAGCATCAAATAAACACTTTTGTCCTTTCAGCTGTTTCAACAACCTTCTGAATTTTCCAGAACAATAAATGATTTTTATTCTAATGTCCGAACAGTGTGGCAACAATATTGTATTCTGCTGGGCCTCCACCCCTGCGTAATTTTGATACACAGCAATTTGTGATCCATCCTTAGCAATTGCCCAGCATTGTATATACAGTAGAACTTCGATTATGAAAACCACAGTGACCAACAATATAATATACATTGTTTCTTCTAAAAGTTTGATTATTATTTTCAAACCATTTCTTAAATCAGTTATTTTTATAATAATTCATGTTTCAAAATACATTAGTGATAACTTTACATACATTAATGTAATTATAGACCTAATTATACTTTGTTTCATATAAAACTAGGTATTCTAAGGTATGTTTGGTTATCTGAACAATTTAAAATAACGGAATTACGTTGTCCCAATTTGTGTGGATAATCGACTTTCTAATGTATAACTTATTGTAAATTATTATACAATATTCTTATGGTCCGAATTTGCACTGAAAATATATTTTAGGTAATATTAAATCTATTTAATAGGTAAAGGGCCGAGTGCACCAACCAACAAACGAAGCAGTAATTAGTTATGGAAGCGATAGTGAATAATCGATCGTCAAGTAAGAGTTGCTGTGCACCAACGATGTTTCATCAGTCATTTACTGATATTCGTTAAACATCTAACGTATGTATAAAACTGGCTGCGATTGGTTAACAACAATGAACTTCACTTCCGGATGTCTGTGCATAGGCGCAGAATGTTACAAAATGGCAGCCTCCACAGAGTAGAAAAAATACAAATGGACAGAATTTTTTTATTGCCGATACGAAATGTGCCGATAAGAATCTTCACAGGAAGTAAACCTATTCAACATTATTTTCGGGATATTTAATAGGAATAAATACAACTACTTCACCGTCAAAATCACATGAGTCGGTTTCAATCGAGGCCGACACCAGCCATCTTTACACGTTGAATGGCGGGGGGGGGGGGGGGGTGATGGGAGTTTTCTATTGAATGCCATGATGGGAGTTTTCTATTGGATGCCGCAATTTTAGCTCGCCAGTTTCCGAGCTGCTAAAATTTGGTATCTGATCAGTGAGTTAGCGGTTGTTAAAACCCCTCACGAACGTTGGTGCACAGAAAATATCACTTGATCGTTGCTTTAGCAGCGAGCAAAGTAAACGGAGGTTTGGTGCACTCGGCCCAAAATCTTATAAATACAAAATCTATTACCGGGAAATCTGGGAAAACCGGGAATTGTACGGGAAATTTGGTTTGACATGAAATGTACGGGAAAATCGGACTATGTCCTTAAATTTTGAGCATGATGTCAGGTTTTTTTTTTTTTTTTTCGTTGTTAAAATAGGATTGGGGTATTTAAAATATTTTACGATACGATACAAGTTTTAATGTCCTTAAATTTTTGTGAAAATGTCCTTAAATGTACGGGAATTGTCCTTAAATTTTTTGTTTGAGATTCAGTAGACACCCTGTATTAAATTTTTGCTGAAACTTTTAGGAAAGGGTCTTGTACCTGTAAAAATGTTCAGCTAAATAAGGAATTAAGTTAAGCTTATTAAATAATTATTTAAAAAAAAAAAAGAATAATCTTTTTATAAAGTTCTTACAAAGTTGAGGTTAAAGCATCAGGCCTTTATTCTAATGAGAGAAAAGGCAGTGTAGGAGGTCCATCTCCTGTGATTGCCAACCAAACAGGACGAAGGCTTGTTTTTCAGGTTGGAGGCTTAGTTCGATGCTCACCTATCTTTAACTCCAAGCTAAGAAACCCAATTTGAATTTGTCAAGAGGACTCAAGTGATACCATAGGGCATGTCTGGAGATGAAATGACCCAGGAAAAAGTCCTCTCCTCTGGCGGGAATTGAATCTAGCTTCTTCAATCTGTAGTCATGTATTTTAACGCTTGACAAGTATCAAGTTTACAAAAGTAAGAGAAACTTGTTTGTTCTAACTGCAGCATTTTATGCAAATAATTATCGGTAGATTTAAAGTAACTGTATATTCCAAATAAGCAAAAAAGGAATAAATCCTTTAGAATTTATAAAAACAAAATTGCTAATTTCACCTTTTAGGCCCTAAATTAAACATGTTGCACATCCAAAACTCAAAAGACCAGGATCATTGTTACTGTTGGATATTTTTATTTTTTTTAAAGCCGATTACTTTTGAATAGATGTTGAAGAAAACATTTGCAGTCCTTTTAAGCACAACACAGTAATTATTCATTTTGGAATGTGATGAAAGAAAAATATTTGGCAAAAATTAGCAGTTGAAAATAGTGGTAGTCTTCATAAGTTGAAATAAGACTACTGTTAAAATAAATGGGGTCATTTAGTTTTTGTTTTAGTCTGAAGAGACTAAAAAAAATGATACAAGTGACACAGAGAAAAATAGAAAGGATAATTCTTGAAGTTACTTTAAAAGATAAAAAGAAATGAATGGATAAGATCACAAATAAAAGTCAAGTCACATTAGTATTGGCCAAATCAGCAAAGTGGAGACAGGACGTTTAGCTTACAGAGAAGAAAATAAATGGACTGAGAAAACTAAAGAATGAAAATAGAAAATGAGATTGTCCAAAGACAAAATGGACAGATAATCAAGCTAGCTGGAAGTTATTGTATGAGGAGAGCTGAAGATTGAAATGAATGGAGTATCCTTTGGAAGTCTTTACCAGCAGTGGACAGAGACTTACTGAAGAAGAAGTAATATCTATTTCAGGAGAAGAGAAGATTGAATTTCATTTATTCTTTTTGAATTTGAGTTATGACTTCATTCATATTATTAGTAATAAGTGCAAGCAGGAAAACTAGCAAAATTGATGAATTGGATAAAATCATTTTTCATTGCATAGAGTGATCTTAATTTCTTTGTCTAAATTTAGGCTGTAAGTATTTTAATATACTGTACTTAAAACAACAAATATCAATAAATAAGTAAATAAAAACATTGAGCATGTTGACGTTTGATTAGGAAGGTTGAAGCAGATAAAATTGAACGATTTTGAACTAGCCTGTAACCCCCCCCCATGTGATATAATGTACCGCATGCACTGATGCAGTACATATGCAGCCATTGTTATTCTATATGTCATTTGTTGAATAAGCTGAATAAATGTCTCCAAAAATATTGCCCTTCTGGGAATAAAGCCCGTCAAAATATCCTACAGTAGATTGCACAACAGTGTTGAGACAAAGATTTAGTGGTCAGTAAGGGTACCATTAGCCACATGATCTGCCAAAGGAACCCAACGATGCAGACAAGTAAGCCTATTTTCTGTTACCATATGACAGATCAGGGCGATGGTCACACCAGACAACCCACCCAACGTTTTATGGCCAACAGGTTAGAAACATTACAGTTGACCCGTAGGACATGTCATCCAAAGCAACCTTGGCATTCAGAGGGTCTACAGAGAGTCTCCTTGGCATGTGGTCACAAACAGTTACGATCACCCTGTATATGTTGTACCATAATTTACTAATCAGTAATTAAATTTAAATTTTTAAAAATACAATATAAAATATAAAATCCTGTTAATTGAAAGATTTATTCTGTTTGAACATATTACATAATTTCTTTAAAATTGGAAATAATATATGAAAATTACAATAAAAAGATATAGCATCACATTAAGTTTCATTTATATAAACATAAATAAATTCTCCTAACACTTTCATTTAATTTTTTTTTATCAATATAAAAAGACAAAGTTAGAAACAAATTGCAATTGATGGAAAGTTCTGAGCCTGTCAACGCAGATAGTTCAAATACTAATCAAGTTAGGCAACTTTTTTCTGAAAATGCCTGAAGCTCAATTAAGTTGTGTGCTTTTCTTATGATAGGCTATGCCTAAAAAAAAAAAGGGTCACTGTATTCGGTCAGTGTCCTTAGAAAAACAGTAATTCTCTGATTAGATGGTATATATTGATCTTAAAAAAGGGAGTTTTTGATATAAATGTATGTGATAAGATTAGTGGTGTTTTCTTAAAAATAGATAAACACATACTGAAAACTCTACACAATAGACATTTTCCAATATTTCGTTTTAATTTCTTAAAACTTTTTCAAGGTTTTTATAAACAAAAATTAAAAAATTAAAATTTAACAAAAAAGACTGCTGGGGATATTTGCAGAACCCTAATAATTAGTAGAGTAGCATGTATAGAAATAAGTAAGAAGGAGATAAAATTCATATATAATTTATTTGGTGGTGTTTTTAAAATTTTTCAAAAACTATATACACTAGTGATAATTAGTATCACAAAAAATCTTCTGAAAGATTAATAAAGTTTCAACACTTTAGTTGCACTGTAATAGACTCCATATAGTTCACTTATAATCACACAGCACTATTAGTGGAATATCTTCAATCATCGCACTAATCCACAAAATTAATAATAATAACACGAAGCACTCTAGTTGATTATTTAGTAACCTTTGCTTTCTGTTAATTATTTTAATTTCTTTTCACACATATCATCTATGAGTATCATTGCATGTGGCACCTCTTATTGTAACCCTTATTAATGACACTTGTTAACATAACACAAAATATTAACTTTTCCCTTGTATATGAAATTTAAATAATGATTTCAACACCTGTATGTGATTATATTTTCTTTCGCTTTCTAGTGAACACTATATTAATAGCTTTCTAATTCACCTGTATGAATATCACTATATGGCTTAAACATTCACCTTATGTGAATTGTAAATTAAACTTCTTTTCTTTACGAATTAATGTCAAGTTCCGTTTCCCACTAACTCGGCACCGGCTGTATCTTCGATAATCGATGAGGCGCGCTTTGCCCATCCGAAAATAATGATATAAAAATCAATTACTCACAGTTCGAAGATTTCTAGTTGTCTTCACCATTTTGAAGTTATCTGCGTTGATTCCAATCGAAGGTTTTATCTGCCAGACTTCGTAGAATCCCGTTGCTAATTTCCGATGCACTTAAATCCAAGGCACACACAGTTGAACATGGCGGGGTTCCTCCTCGCCATATGACTCGCTGTTCCCACAATGCTTTGGGTAGAGATATCGCACTTCCAAATAACGGCACTTGTAATTCAGAAATGTCACTTCACTTCTTTATCAACGGAACTTAAATTATTATCAAGAGTTCGAACACTTTACGAAATTTCTTCTAACGTTGAGCTTTTCTCAAACATAATAAACAATGAACTAATGACGACTTTCAATAGTTCAAAAAAATATTTAGTTATCTATTTACTAGAAAATTTAGTTTTCCGGTATAATAAAGTTCGATAATTACTACCTATCTTGTGACAGTATTTTATCTCAATTTCTCCCGTTCTTCTTTCAGGAAACAATTGACTTCGAAAAACTGGAATTCTTTCGTTTTTCAGGTTTTCTTCACAGCTTATCCTTTCTAGGAAAATGCAAGTCTTCGGTAAACTTCGTTCCGGTAGAATCCACTTTTGGCTTCCTTTGGGTATCAGTCTTCAGAATAAACTTCATTCTTCAAAACTGATTTCAAATAATTATTGAGACGATAAATAATTTCACATAAATTACTTGCTTCAATATTAGCGTCTTCTTATGCAGCAATTCCACTTGAATGCTTCCATTTAATACAACCGCTATTGAAGTCTTCTGAAATAATTTTCTCCTTAATTATTTCTGCCTATGGAACCGTCCTATTTTACAACTTCCTTGGACCATTAATTACCTTGTGTTTTAAACACTTCATATGTGCGTGTCTCGCAGGCTGACCACACTTTTCCTTGTCCGAGTATCTGAGGTTTAACATTCCGTCACCTCCTTTAGTTCCAATGGAGTTTCCATAACTGTCTTCGTCTGAGTCACTAAGGCTCATGTCACCTGACCTCTCTTCACCGAACGACTCGTCTTTACGTTCAACCCTTTCGGTCTCACTCTGTTCTTTTTTCTTCTGTTCTGGTTCTGGCCAACGTAACACATTACTCCACGCTTATATGACGTCACCTCTATCTACGTGACGCTCTCTAATTTAAATATTCAAATTACTCGATGGATCACTTCCATTTCAAACAGAATAAAAAAAAAAAAAATTTTTTTCAAGCATCTTAAATGCTTTTAAAAATACTTGAACTAAAAAGTAATTAAATTATTTTACACACAATAATTTAATATAGTAGCAAAGACAATAATGAAAAGGCATGGGTAAACAAAAGAAAATGGCAATAATGAAAAGACATGGTTAAACAAAAGAAAATCGACAAAAAATAGTGACATTGTTAAGCAATATATGACTTATTTGAAAGACAAATATTCTTTAACTCTCCTATTGTTCAAGAAAGCGTTCCTAAACATGGACAATGACATCTCATTTACTCTTAAGCATTTATTCTTATTGAAACAAACACAACAGTTGATGATGCAAGACTCAATCATGAATCTTTTTGTTCGTGATGGACGATCTTCACGATGGGGTCCGGGTTGTGTCCGTTCACCCTACAATGGTCCGCCCAATCCGAAATATTTTCTTCTCTATTATTGAAAGCACGAACATGTTCTTGTACCCTTTCTTCTATCGTTCTGCCCGTGCTTCCAATATAGGTTGCCTGGTAACTCCTACAAATCAACGCATATACCACTCCCATGCTATGTAATATATCTTTGTTGTTACACTTTATTGTCTTTTTCTTTTTGAATAATTTGTTACTTTTGTAGTACACCAAATTTATGTTGTTGTCTTTGCATAACTCTTTTACTATTCTGTTGATTCTTATTCCAATGGGTAGCACTAAACTTTTTGTAAAATCATTCTGATTGTTCCTTCGATTGCTGTTAACCTTACGTTTATTTCTGAAAAAATCTCTGATGATATCATCAACCGTTGTGTTTGTTTCAATAAGAATAAATGCTTAAGAGTAAATGAGATGTCATTGTCCATGTTTAGGAACGCTTTCTTGAAAAATAGGAGAGTTAAAGAATATTTGTCTTTCAAATAAGTCATATATTGCTTAACAATGTCACTATTTTTTGTCCATTTTGTTTTGTTTAACCATGTCATTTCATTATTGTCTTTTAAATTATTGTATTTTCTATCGTTTTAAAAAAGAGAGGAATTCTCTTTTTTATGTTAAATTTTAATTTTTTAATTTTTGTTTATAAAAACCTTGAAAAAGTTTTAAGAAATCAAAACGAAATATTGGAAAATGTCTACGGTGTAGAGTTTTCAGGAGTTTATTTATGTGTTTATCTATTTTTAAGAAGACGAAGAAAAGATATTGATGTACAGTTTTTTTGAAATTAGTGGTGTTTGTTTATTGCAGTCCGAATTCTTGTTGGCTACTTCACAGTTAATACTCAGTCATGTTGGATTTTTTATTTATTTAAAAGACGAGGTTTCCCCCCTTCCTCCCAGTATTGAAATGCTTCTGCTCACAATATTAAATTGCACTGTGAGATGTTTGATAAAATAATCAGTTTATGTCTTGACTCATTTCTGTTAATACTTTTTTTTCTCTTGAAAAAATGTTTAACAATGGTTATGTTATTACCTCTTTATAAAGTAGTTATCAAAATTAGAAGGATCCAAAATTGAAAGTAAAGTAGCTATGTTGCTTATAAAGTTTTAAGCTAGTAGGCCTCCTTGTCAGTGAAAGGAAACAAATTATACAAAAGTTTTGTTGATTGGGAATTTTGTCATGTTGCATTGATGCTTTTTTTAATGAACCCTGTTTTTTATGTTATTTTTATGTAGTTAAAGTGAAGTCAAAGAAGACAGTATTCAATAACCTGTGGTTGGATGAAACGCTCAATCCAGAATTTGCTGGCTGGCTACGTCCTGTGAAAGATAATAGAACACAGGCTTACTGTATAGTGTGCTGTAAAACTTTTGAACTTAGTAACATGGGCCGACAGGCTATAGTGTCACATGCTAAGCGACCGCGTCACAACACACTTTTGAAAGCTAAGTATTCCCAGCTTTCTTTTGCTTCTTATGTGGGTAGTTCATCGTCTGCTTCCAAATTTGTTGTTGGAAATGATAAGTATCACATTAACAAATATGCACAAGCTCCTCAGAACAAACTTATGAAGTCTGTGCAAACTGTGAAAAGGAATTAATTGTTTGTTTCTAAAAAAAGAATATGAATTAAATTCATGTATGGATTGAAAATCGTCGGTAATGCCTAAATACTTGTGCATCAAATCAGAAGATACATTAAACAGAATGTTCTGTGACATTATAAAAACTGAATTGATTTTCAAGTGCTCTTATTTAAGTCAGTGATAATTTTGTGAATACTTAAAATGATCACAACAAATAAGTATGAAACACAACTTGTATTTTGATGAGCCATTGCCTTAAGAATTTTTACGTGTTTTGTTATCAGTTAGCATGCAGTAGCTACTCAAGAAATCTTGATTTCTTTGTAAGAACTGCAGTTGCTAATGGAATGGACTAATTTTAACCCTTAAACTACCTAAAAAGGAAAACTCGATGGAAAAATTAAAAGAAGAACTGAAGTAAAAGGACTTATTAATAAAACTCCCGAAACGTTTGTAGATTGCTTCTTTAAATGTTAATCTGGAGTATCTGACTGCACTTTCCCTACTGCTTATTATAATTTAAAAGATCCATAGCTTCATTGTTCAGATTAAATTCAGTGGTATTTAAAGACAGTTTATATCCAGTCCAAACTACGATATTGTGTTGAAACAGTGGTAATCAAGGCGAAGACTGTATTTAGCTCTTAATGTATTAAGGGGAAAAAAAAGGATTACAAAGATTAGAAATAGCTGGTACCATTTGTGTATGTTAAAACATCAAAACGAAACAAACATGCTACTACTTTATAGGATTGTTTTCTCAGATCTATAATTGAAGAGCACAGATTAGCATTTAGCATAGAACTTTTGAAATATCTTAATATTACATCAGCTAAAATGTCCAGTATCTTTTTTTTAGCACATCTTTATTTAAAAAAAAGATAATTTAGAAAACACAAACATACATATAAACAAAAAAAATCTTTTGTTGATAATGCTGAGATCGAAAATATATTGTAGATTGTAAAGCAGTTTTAATAATATAAAGGTCACTATTTGGAAAAGGGTTCAACATTAGATTAAGTTGTCAGCTTTTTAATTATTCTGCATAAAGGTTTTTTTTTTCTTCTTCTTTTCCACTAAAAATAAACCAGCACTATGCTGAAATACCTAAAATGTCTCTTTATCTCTTATTACTTATCCAAAATTTTGTAATAGTACTTTCCATAACCAACTTCCAGCGATGACTTCTGTGCCACTATTGCTAATCTAATCCTCCACTTCTTTTTTATAAGTTAAGCTTTCGGCTTATTAATAAATGCTAATTTCCATTTCCTGCTTCTTATAAGTCTTAGAGCATCTTTGATTCATCTTCATCGGATTGGTTTGGCATATTTCTAATTATTTTTTTTATTTTTTTTGTTCTTCTGCCACCTGTTGTTGTGTTAATTGCAATTTCAACAAGAAATACATTTAATTTAAAAAATAAAATTAGTAACTTTAATCATTTTCTTTACACACAAATTTGACATTTCTTTTTGAAATAATACTCTATCTTAAAACTTAAGAGATTCCCATTATTAGTGTTTCTTGAGCAGGGTCCTGAGAGGGATTATTTTCTTGGAAATGTAAAGTATTTGCACAATTTAAAAAACAAACATTTCACAGATGAACCTGTTTAAGTATATAAACAGATATATTACAGATTTGGGTGTATTTAAAAAAATATTTTTTTAACTTTTAAAAATAGACGAGAACAAATTATACATTTAGAATCAAAACCAATTAAATCTTTTCATGGGGAGGGGCTGGAGAACTCCCTATTTATGTGTTGGGATATAAAGTAAGGAATTAAAAAGTGAAAGAGAAAAAAAAAAAAGGCTTATTTAATATGAAAAGAGTGCTGTGTTTACTCCACATCAGAGGAAAAAGATTAGGATGACAGATACTTGGAAGACGATACAAAGTATGTGGAGACCGAAAGGAAACTTTACCAACATTTGCTGATTGGAATGGAAACTTTTAACAGTTATTTAATGTTTTTTCTCTCAGTCCCTGCATATATTGTAATTTCTCTGTTTGTGTCATCATTATCCTTCCCTCCAATGATAGGAATAAAAAATTTCACTTTTTATTTCATTGTAAGTCAATATTGATTGTTTGAGGTTGAAAATTGAAGTCAACACATTTTCCATACAGGTTTTTTGGGGTTTTATTGAAAAGTAATTCCCATGAGGTATTTTCAAAAGAAACAGTTCCTAAATTTTCTGCTAAGTGTTAAATTCACTTCCTATGCACATAGCAGAGAAAAATTGAGCCATTGCTGGCAAGAATTGTACCATTTGCTTTACTGTTTCTGTGGAAAAATTAGTAAAATGTCTGCTAATTAATTCTGAGTGGACATCTGTTTCCTGTTTGTAGATTGATAGGCTTTGTATTCTTCATTTTTCTGTGACCCTCATAAAAAAACAAAAAAAAAAAAAACAAGTAAACTTGAGTGAATAAAAATATCTTAGATTTTAAAACTCAGCTTCAAGGCTTTCTGTTGTCAATGTAATTATATATATAATAATTTTTCAATAAAGTTGAAAATCCTTTACAAATTAGGTATTACAGTGCCTACTTAGTTTTCATTTTCAATGACAATAAAGAAAGTCTCATCATTTGTATTGGGCTGCTTCAAAGAAACACAAGTTGACCGAAAAATCCACCATTATGTTCTTTGTTCAGATAATATATCAAGAATCCTATGATTACAGTTCAAATAAGAAACTGCTTTTCATTTTTACCAACTGACTGTTGAAATTTGTTCCTAGGATTTTTTAGGGAAAAACTGAGAAACGCTTTGGATTTTATGGGAAAAGTTTTTAGATTTTATGCTATGGAACCTACAGTTTTTGTGATTTAGGTTCAGTTTTTTTTCCTTAATGACATCTAGAAAGTATTGGAGGTATTAGTCTCGTCTAACTATATTTGTTCCATGTTATATTCTTTCTTTCTTTTTTTTTTCCTGTGTCAAATAGCCTGAAAGTTTTTCTGTCAAATGTATGTAATGAAGTGGAAAAATGTAAGATTACTCTATTTCTACAACTAAGTCTTCTATGAAAAGAAGTAGTAAATAAAAAAGAGAGAGAGAGAGAAGGAATTTTTGTTAAAATGACTAAATAATGTGATTTCTGTTAGTTAAATTTTAATGTTAGAATGCAAACTCTAGATATTTTGAAATTGGTGAAAATGCGTAATTATGTTTTGCATGAATATTACTTTGTTGAGGTTTAGGTAGAATTTACAAACAATGTAAAAATGCCTTTTCACTGCTAGGGTTTTATTCTTAATTGACTGCATTGCATTATATTATTGTGTTAATGACCCTTTCAGATTAATTCCTGTAATAAAATATCTTAAAAACTGGGAAATGTTAGTACTGAATAACTATAATAGGTAAATTGTTTTTTGTTTGTTTTGTTTTTTTTTTTTCTCTCTTTTATTAAAAAATAAATAAATCCTAGGAATTTCTGATTCTTTTGACCATGAAATATTTTGCATATAGAAAGAGATTTGTAATGAAAGCCACAGTTTCTGTGGTGTCAAAAATGTCTGCTATTAAACTTAGAAAGGTCAGAGGAGAAGATGAAGAAACAACTGAAATGAAATAACAGTTCACTATTTTATATTAGTTTGTATACTTCATAGTTATAAATAGTTAGTTAAAAGTATCTCACTACAGGCTTATATGGCGCTCGATGCCACTTGAGGTAAGGCTTCTGGCATTCCACGATCAATGGGATTATGTTGAAGTCAGGTGATCTGTCTGACTACTGCCACACCTGTAACTCCTGAGAAAGACATCAAGTCTACATTTTACAGAGGGCTGAGAAACCCTAGGACCAATCTGGAGGATAAATACCTAGAGAAAGAAAATCTAACCTCTGCTGAGAATTGAATCTGATTCCTTCAGCCCGAAGCCCAGTGCCTTACCACTGGACCGCCAAGCCCACAGTTATAAATAGAAGCAGCCGTTAAATAAACAGTTAAAGCCTTTTTGTTATCATCTCAGTGCAGGGAAATAGTCAGTAGATTGTACCTAAAAACCTTTTCAGTGTTTGATTTAGTTTCCTATTTTTAATAATACTTAACAGTTTATTGTGTGCTTTTTACTGTTGTTTTGCTTAATAGAATTTGTTAACAGACAAAAATATTGCTTTATAAAATTAGATTGTAATATAAAATTTTTGAAACTAAGTAACATTTTTTGCAAGCCTGTAAAATAAAGTGGTTTTTTTTTTTTTTAATAAAAAAAAAAAAAAATTCCTATGTGTCTTTTTGCTGTCAATCATTTAACCATGAAATGTCGCTTCACTGTTAGTTGAGATTGCATTGAAATGCTTTGGAATTTTAGGGAAATTTTAGGTAAATGATGTCTCTATACTTGATCTGCAGCCTCAACTTGATCTAGATAGTGTTAAAGTAAAATGAATGCAAAAATTGTTGAGAAAAAGAGATTTTTTTTTTATTTGTTTTCTTGATAAGACTTTATATCTTATTGACTTTTCAAAAAAAAATTAAAGTAAGGAATAAAAATGCCAAGTTTACAAGCACATGTAAATCAGTTCACAGATCACATTTTGGCTTCATAGATTTTTTTTTGAGAATAGTGATCAAAAATGCTGCCTCCAGAGATGGCTTTCAAAATACAGGGCTCTATTGGCAGGTCAAACCATTGAACCAAAAACAAAAAATATATTTCATCTGCAGTCCTTGAGCAGTGTCGGTCAAAATGTTTATCCTCCCATTTGCTTATTCTGACTAAGTATATTGAAGTAGTACATTGTTTTCCTAAAATTTTTAAGTTAATTGACACACATGATCTACTATTCTCAGTTACTCATAATTTTAATCCTAATAGTGTACTTTTACTGTGGTTGCTGAATTTATTAGAAATATCACATAATTTTAGAATTAAATGCATTTTAAGTTGCTGGTTATCCAGATTAATTAGTATCACAAGATAACAATAATTGAAAAATATACTTTAATTGGGTATCTCTTAATTAAGTGCAATGTTTTCAGTCTTAAAAATTTGAAGGTGGTTAATTCTTAACTTGTCCAATCTTAAATCTTTTTAATAATTATTATTTATATGGTTGTTGTTTTAATATTTTATAAGTTTATTACTTCTTAAGATTTGTATAGCACTAATGTTTTCTTGCATTGCTTGAATTGCCTGTCTCATTCTTCAAGTAGAATAAAATGTTTTTTTGAAAAGAAATATTTTCTGTGCTTTCACTGCAATTTCGAAGATTAAGAGATGAGGGGACAAAAGATAGATTATAATTGTTTTTGAAGAGTTACAATGAAACTAAGGTATACGTTAAAAGTTGAAGTGTTCCACAACAAAACTATGAAGCCTTTGGGGTTCCAGAAAGTAAAGTACTTGTCATTCCAAGACCAAGGGCATTAAGTTGTACAGACCTTCAGTAAAGAAACCCAGTACCCATGTTGTCAATGTATATGTAGTCTGGCTTAAATTTTTTATTTACGTTAAGTTTGGACTGGTATATATTCCCATCTATGCGCTGGAGAAGGTGGTTCTAGTAGTGATTGCTAGTGGAAGTCGGGGATTGTACTTGATTATTTCTCCTACGTATGGATCCTAGGATCCAGCAGGCTTTCTATAAAAAGGATATTGGATACTATCATAAGAGTAACGGTGCTTCACCAGAAGATCAGTATTTAGACCTTGTTTGTATCCAGTTGACCACATGTACCTCCAGTGCCTGTTATAGGCCCAAGTCTTAAATGGGGCTTCAGTTGTTATTATCTTCAGTTAAATGTATCTCCAGTTAACATTATGGAGAAGCTTGAAGGATTTTGCTTAAAAAAGTATTCCAGAAATTTAAGTAAAATTTGCCGATCTTCGTATTTTTACATTTACGCTAATAAAAGGATCTATGTTTAATTTTTTTTTTCCTTTCTTTTGTATACTGATATATTGAAGGATGATTTATGTAGTAAAGAAGCAGCTCCAAATGTTTGAAAGTAGATTTCTTTATTGATAAATTAGTAATTCCCTAATTAAAAAATAATTTAAAGATGTTAATTTACTGAATTTGCTAAAAAGAGGATGGCTAGGATGCACTGGCAGGAAATTAAAATAAAACTTGATCATATATGGAGAGGGAAGGTTAATATAAAATATCTCACTCTTTTCATTTTATAAAATAGTCAACTTCCTTGCTATCCTCTTTTTGCAGTATTATCAAAGGAAAAAAAATGGTTAATGCTTAAACTGAATGTGTCTTTTCTCCTTTCAACCCTCCCCTCTTTCTTTTTTATTTTTTTTTTATTTCTTTATTTACTGCTCCATAGTTGCAAAAATTGCAAAAATAATCATTAGTTCTTTAGTTTTACATTTTTATTTCTCTAAATTTTGATTTTGGTTTGTTTGCTTTTATTTTGTTTATTAATATACCTGTCCTATTTCCATTGTAGTGTTTGTAGTACGCCCTTTGGATGGGGATCATCTGACCCCAGAAGTAGATAATACTTCCTCGTTTAAAAAACAAAAAGGGCGGCCTACGATTCTGTACGAAGAAGAAGAAGATGAGATTGTTGACTTCATTGCAAGGAACGCCTATGAAGGCACCCCGGTGGACTCCAAAAAGATTCTAGAGTATGGGAACCTGCTTCTTCGGAGGGAGGGTCGTCGTCCCACTGGAAACATGTATTGCGACCCAGTGAAAGGACTTTCTGTCAAATGGTGGCGGGGCTTCAAGAAACGGCATCCAGGACTGCCCTACATGCGGCTCAAGTAAGGTCTGCTATGTGCTTGCATGCTCAGCCCTATCTGTATTCTTCCTCACTAGACATCAGTTCATGGGTGTAAACCCCTGTGCTTGGCGTGCTACAACCACTTCACAATGGAAAACAAAAAACACAAATTTACCCAACGGTCAATCATCTAGTTTGTCAATTTGACTGGAGCTTGTGGTTGTTTATTTCTATTTATTTATTTATAATAAATACAAACTCAGGGTACTTGAACTGATGATATATTATTACTTGGTCTTATTTTGCAAGCTTAATCATTTAAAAAAGATATATATCTATAATATCTCAATTTCTTGTGAATATCCTAGCAGCATCCATTGATGGTGCATAAACAACCATTTTTTAAATTCAGTTTTGAATATTAAAAAAGGAAAGATATTAACTTTTATTGTCCAAGACAGGATTATTGCAAAGCAAAAAGTACAAAGACCAAGTAATTTTTTCTTCAGTTTTAGTTCACATTTCACATATCCTAAGCATGTAGGCACATTTTATGTATTTCAAGGTGAAATGTTGAAATATTCAGACTACCATTTGAACTTTTTATTTATTATGAATTTCTATAGTGAGTTGTTATTATTATTATAACTATTATTATTAATTTTTAACTGCTTACAGTTTAGGGGTTTGAAAATTCAAATGTGGTATTACAATTGCAATGAAATTGTAAATTAAAAGGGAATGTGACCCAATAATATCAAAAATGTTGTCTCTTAATAATTACTTTTTGAAATATTCATCTTGTTGATGAATATCCAATTATCATTTTGTAGAATAATTAGGCAATGAAAAAAATGCCTGTTTAATTACGGAAGCAGTTATTGAAATTTTCTATATCGAATCTTGTTTAAATACAAAATGTATTATTTGTATTTTATTCTACGTTTAAAATCACATCTTAGGTTTAATTATATTTTTAAATAGGCCAGTCATTTAAATTATTACAATTTTGTTATAATACTAGAAAACCCATTTAATTTGGGTTACTATTTTTTTTTTTTTTTTTTTTAACAAATCATGATGGAGTTTAGGTTGAATATAAAGAAGTGTAGTATCTTTGTAATTGAGTACTTAATTCCTTCCTTCCATCTTTTCTTTTTTAGTTTTTTATTATATAAATCTGTTTTTCAATCTAACTTCACTGTACTCTAATCCCTTGAAACAATTCTATTGCCTGTGGTGTTTTTTTTTTTCTCTCCAAATGTAATCATGTTTGGTAAGAATAAGCTTATTGTTGTTATTATTATTAACACAGAAACTTTTTTTTTTTTTAATTTGTTTTATAAATTTCACTTGTATTTTATCCTCATTGAAATGAGCTTGATATTTCAAACCCCTTAAAAATTGTAAGTAAATGATATGTTCTAGGTTTTCTTTTCACCTTCAATTTAGGCCTGATCCAAAATGATCCCCAAAACGTAGCGATTTTATTCCCCCTCAATCAATGAGGAATAATTTGAAACAAATTTCTTTTTAAGCTTTGATCTTATTGCTCTGACTGGAGATTTTTGCCACTATTAAGGAAAAATAAAGGAGAAAAAAAAATTACTTAAATAAGGGGGGGAGACTAAGAAAATATAGGGCAGGGGTGCACAACTCGTGGCCCGCTGTTGTATTTGCTAGTGCATTATTTGATAATTTGAAGTTTATTGAACTTACATTTATTATTAATTATTATTATAAATGGCAATGTCAAGTCATTAATTAGGAAGATAAGTAAGTTGGGAGGGTTGGAGGATGGGATGGTGCGACCCTCCATCAGAACTTTTATAAAAATATTGGCCCTCAGACTTCCTAAGGTTGTGCACCCCTGGTGTAGGGTAAGAAAATTTTGAAGTAAGATCAGAGTTTGAATTTGGGAAAATTTATTTACTAGGTTAAAAATAAGACATTAAAAATGATCTTGTATAAAGTATAGATTACTTTGATTTGATTATAGCATTTAGTACTTAAATCAATTCTAATCCTTATTTATTTTCTTTAGGTTACTAGTTTTAGATGTTGTATTAAGTTGTTTTTTTTTTTACAAACTTACCAGTTATAAAGCCTATTTAAGAGACTGTTTAATAAAGAGAGTTAATATGTCTGTTAGCAACAGGATATAGTAAAATATCTTAAAATAAGTTTTATAAATTTACTGACTGCTGTTAAATTAAATGTGATGGTAGGAACATAAAATTAATACTGGTTGAAAATGACAGTTCAGGAAAGTAATTAAGTATTTTGTAAGTAATGGTAGTAGTACAGTTATTTCTTATCATTTGCAGGGATTAAATTCCTACAAAATGCTATAAAACCATTGGAAGCTTACAAGAAAAATAGGATTTGAGTTCCTGGGAAAAAAAAGAAAAAAGCTACACATTACAAATCCTTATAATAACCACGACAGAATGCACTGTTATTGTCTTTATGCAAACTGTAAAAGTTGTGTTTGATTTCTAAGAAACAACACATAGTTTGAGTGTGTGAAATGTGGCACTAAAAACAGCAGAAGAACAGAGAAGCTGATATTAGACTAAGAAGACAGTTTCTGTTCAATTTTTTTCTTATGTAAGTTTTGATTTTGTTGTGTCCAACATTAAGCAGTCTTAGCTGCTGACCAGGCAGTGGCCAGATTTTATCCCCCTTCCGATTGAAAATGGCTGCACACACTTTTCTACTATGGAAGGGTAAAGCAGTGAACAGTGGCAAGGAGATTTATTAACAAACCTTTTTCATTAACTGGATTTTCAGTCTTAGCTAGAATAAGAAAGACCTTTAATATTTATCTTGTAATATACAAATTCAAGCTTAAAATACTGAATTCATTGTTTTCAGAAGCATACACATTCAACAGTATTTGAAAGATAAAATAACTCTTTGGGTATATAATTCTCTTCTGTATCTTTATATACTTACAGCAGAAGTGGCATATATTTTGGATCAGGCCTAATCATTTACATAAGTTTTAGTTTATATTTCCTGTTGTGAATAATAGTTTTTCCTAATGGATATATAATATATATTTTCTTATTGCTCTAATAATTTAGCAATTGTTAAAACAGAATATTTAGAAATGATTTCCTACTGAAAATTGAGCATTTCATATACATCAAAACTAAGTGCAATATATAATGGTTGATGAATTATATTAACCATTTTTATCAATATGTATACATTTACATGGAATTAACAAGAATCAATCCAAACTTTGTTGAGACTATCTTTTAAAAAAAGGAAAGTATGTAGAAAAATATGACACTGCTAGTTATTTAAAATAATAATAATAATTGAGATATGAAATCTATAAAAATAGAAATGTGAACTAATTTATATTTGAAATATTTTTTGGTCAGTGATTTTGTAACTCTAAATTTAATACATAATTGTATACAGTTTTTACGTATACTTATAAGTTAATTTAGGTATAAATATATATACAGTAAGTAATTTGTCTTAATTGAATTCTTAATTTTAGAAATATTTGTATGCAATCTAAATGACATCAATAACGAAAGTCACTGATTATGTCATTACAATTAAATTTCCAAGTTTATAAAAAATTTAAATCAAATTTAAAATTAACCGATGTTAAATTTAACAAAACTAGATTTTTTTTTTCTTTTCCAGGAAAAGCACGCTTATACTACCTTCAACATTATTTATATATAAATAAATATATATTTTTAAGGAAAAACAAAAAGTATACGATAATGGAAATGGGGGAAAATATACAGAGACTTTGAGTAACTGATTACGTTGATGCATGCAAATTGTGAATGGATTAAAAATATTATTTTCTTGAAGAAACTTTTAACGTGCGTGCGTTTGTTTAACTATTCTAAGAACTTGGCGGCAGCACTCCAGTTTAAATAAAATATTGTATTAAGAAGGTAAAAATTTGTACATAGTATTTTTGGGAGGCCGTAGCAGCTCCTTTCGTCAAATTACAGAATATAAAAAAAGACAGACATCACATACCTGTAAATTAAGTAACTTTAAAAATCATGAAAAAACCATAAATGGTCATCAGTAAATAAGCTTTCTGAAACTGAGAATCCTGGACAGCTGTTTCATCCTTATTAGGAATCATCAGCAAAAACATAATAGTACAAATGGCAAATTTTCGAAGTCTTTACAGCGACTTCTTTATTAAGCCAAAACTTGAAAAATAAAATACCAAAACAGAAAAGAAAACATAAGAATACACAACAAATAGGATACAGCATTAATCAGAAATATAAGCTTAACAATAGTAAAGGAAAATAAAAACAACAATTGAAATTATTACAATAAAGTTACTGCATATTAAAAACTTAATATAAAGTTGTGTATTATTTAAATGAGAATTGTCTTTCATGCCAAGGATATAAAGATTTTATCACTATTATAACCTTGATTTCTATTGATATAATCTAAAATACAAATACAGAGAGCTTCTATACTTTTCTTTTTTTCTTTTTTTTTTTGTCATCTGTTTTAAAATAAAGAATTTGAGCATCTTTTATATGATTATGGCAATATGATAAACAATGATCAGACATATCACAATCTCTCCTTCTAAAATATCTTCTGTGCTCAGAAAAATTTCAGAAATATATCGGGATGTCTCCCCAATACATGAATCCTTCTTACAATTAGCACAATCGATTTTATAAACTACATCCAATGAGTTTGGATTTTTGTACTATTATGTTTTTAGTAACTGACAGGATATTCAACAAAGTAGTTGTTGGGGGGCCTCCTGAAACTATTATGTACAGTTTTAACTTTTTAGTACAATTTTTAATTTAAATTTCTATGTGCGGCCACCAAATTATTTATTTATTACATTATATATATAATAAATAATTTTCTTTCTTTGATTTCTAGTTTAATTCCATTTTCACATCAACTTTAACTTTTATTTGAGAATGCAGAATTTTTTTTTTTCAGCAAATATATTTGTTTTACAATTAAAACACAAATTTAGTTCAGTCTTTTGTTTTTAATTCAAAAACATTGTTTATTATGAAATTTAATTTCATCTTTACAAAAATCCAAAAAAAAAACTAAGTGTATAAAACTTGGCAAGATTTAATTGTCCTATGAACTTCCTAATGGCAAAAGTTGTTTTAGTGAAATCGTGACAAATGTAGCTGGATTTTTTTTTTTTTTTTTTTTTTTTTTATTTTCTCGTTTTTATTAATTTCAAGTCGTCTTAAATTTATTGTTGATAGTAAGTTGTTGAATAAATTTGCAATACTGATTTTCTAAGTTGTATACATTTAATTAAGAATTCTGTATCAGAAGCATGGCTGTGTCTAAAAAGGCAAATAAAAAGAGTGGTAAATAATGTTAGACATTGTTTTACCATTATACCGTCCCATGTAAATGTTTGTGTAGTGTATTAATATAGCTTAAAAACTTACCAAAGTATTGATTTTTTTTCCCTTTATATTTTAAGTACATTTATTTTGAATAATGAAGAGTATTATTTGTTTTATAAACTACTAATGTTTTACAAACATTCATATTTATCACATATTTTAGATAATAAATTTGTGCAATTTCTGTTTTTTGAACATAATGTCATCTTAGTAGGCAGAGATTTTCAAACTTGCCGTATTACAGATAATAAGGAAGAAAATGGGTTAAAAATTAAGTAAACTCCACAAAGAATTGCATAACAAACAAAATATTAAGAAAAGCAGCTTGTTTGTTTTATCTTTGCCTAGTAAGTTGACAAAAATATATTTATATATGTATGTACGTATGTATGTAACAATAATTACGAAGTAATTCAAACAAGCAAGAGATTTTTTGTGTGTTGCAGTCCCTTTCGGACTTTAATGCAAACATTATTATATTTCTACAAATTGCTTATTTATGAAGAAATAAAAAAGCAGTATTCATTTATGACTTCTAAAAATTTCAGATTAAAAAAGAAACATTGCTGTATTTCATGTTTATATACATATATATAAAAAGAAATTTAAAAGTTTGCAATATTTAACTTTTTAAAATGTACTATAGTTCCAGGGATTTTTTCTGTTGTTAGCATGAATCTTTTAAATTGAAACTTTTTAGTTTCTTTGACAGTCTTCCAGTGAATTTCTTTAATGTTATTTTCCTTTCTTTATTTTTCCAATTAATTATTATAATTATTAGTATTTGGCAAACATGAAAACGTTAGGAAGTCCATTTTTATATTTAGAAATGTTTTAGGCTCATTTCTGATTTATTTATTTTTTGTAAGGGAAGCAATTGTTATGAATTAATATTGATGATTCTACATATTAAAATTTGTAATCTGAGATAGCTGAATAGTAGTTATAAAAATGTAGATTTATTGTGATCTTAGGGCTATATATACATACATGATGATCAATACCAATTCAGGAACTTCATATAACAAAATAGGCCTATATTTATTATTTTTATGAGTATAAAATACAAGCATTATCTGATTAGTTATTTTTATAATTATTTGAATAAATTTATATTTCTGCTTCATTAAAATTAGGGGGCTTACATTTCAAGCTAAAACAAGAAGTAAATATTTATTGTTGAGCACAAATATAACAAAATTTAGCATTATTAATACAAAATTATTTTTATTGTTTGAATCAAAAATGTGCATATGCATGCTCTAAAGGAGGAAAAAAACAAAACTATTTTGTTAACATAGTAGCTACATGACTATGCTAGAAAGTTTGCAGTTTCATTGCTATACTTTTTGAAACCCTACCAAAATTTTACAATCAGCCGTTGTGTGTGTATATATATATATGGAGGTAATTTTGAAGCCAGTCACAGCATCATACAAAGTTGTGAGCTTACATTACTGATATGATTTATATCAGAAGTTCAAGTAAATCTGAATAAAAATAATTTCTATTCTTTGAAATGTCTTATTGTGAATCTACCAGTGGCTAACACTTAAAATATTAAAGGTCGTCATGATCAGTATTTAGTACTTACTGTCTTCAGCTATTCTCTGCAAAAAAGAAGGGGGTGGGGAGTTTACATTCCTGTCTTCTGTATCTTATCCCTTTCCAAATGGCATCTACATCTTCATGCCAAGAAAGAATCATTAGTTCTTTTCTATAAACCTTAGTTTAGTCTTTTTTATCTATTACTTTATATAGAACGTTTTTTTTTCTTCATAACAGATATTCTTGGAAGCAGTTATAAGATTAGAAGTAATACACTTTTGTCTGAAGGATTATTAGATAAACTGAAAATAATAATTTAAATTTATGAAAGAAAATAGAGCAAGTAAGAAGTTTTAACATGCATTAAAATTGTGCTTTTTTTTTTTTTTTTTTTTCAAGAAAATAGAATGATTGGGTTAAAAAAAAAAGTATATAATTGCAAGTTTACATAAGTTGGAGATGCCTGTAATTGGATCCTGTTTACTTTTGTTTTTGTTGGTAAATGCTGGTAAGTTTAGTTGAACTAAATGCTGAAACAAGAAAAAGTTCCTGGAAATAGTCCTAAATCTAGTATACGATTTATAACAGTTAAAATTTTTCATTTTAACTTCTGCAAAATATATCATCCAGCCTTTTAAAGAGGATAAAAGAAAATATTACAAGTATACGAATATAGTCTGTGATTACTGTTTTCAGTACAATTAAAATTATTCATTCTTCATCAAGGACAAATCGTTCTTTGCCAGTTGACATATTTTCAACAGTTGATTTCTGAAATGTCCTTTCAGTTTACAATAATGAGTTGTCAGATATTATTGTATAAAATTAAAACAAATAAAATTTATTTAGTTTATAAGAATTTTCAGGTGTCTATGTATTTGTTTATAATATAATTTTTAATGTAAGAATTGAAACTGTAAATTAATAGATATATCTTGCATTTATAAATTAAAGTTATCAGGGTTTGATAAATAAATTTTGTTACTGTTATCCTTCATTGATTTTTAAAATAATGGAACACAGTAGATACCTAATAAATGTAAAATTTATATAACTTTTTAACATGTACATTACATTTTCTTATTCCAAAACAATAACTATAACTTGCTATAGTAACTCTGTGTCAAAGTGTGTGTTGCAATGCAGTCTGGAAGTTGACTTTGAAAAAATAAAAAAGCGAATAAATTCATTGACTACAAACTATAAATGCCCTTTATATTACAGTGTCAGTTTTCCAATGATTTTTTTCCTAACATATTTAAGGTTTTTAAACTAATGTTTATTTCCCTTAAATATATGAACATATCTAGTTATCTTCATGTAATCCATAATATATTAGCTTAATAAAATTAAAGAAAAAAAAGTGCAAATTAAAGTGTTCACAATTGCAAATTGTTTACTTCCATAATCATTAAAAAAAAAACTAATCGGATTGATCTGATCCGAAATTCTTATGAGCTTTTCAGATAGTGCTCTTCTTTCTCTAATCTTTCTCAAACGCTAGAAAGACATTGGTTACCAATTTGCACGGATTGAAGCTACGAAAATAAATATTTTTCGTCTTCTTTCTTTTTTAGTAGGAGACTTTTTTGAGAAATTTAAGTCTTTGCTATCTATAGATTGTTTCATTTCCTATTTACAAATGAGTTACTTATTCATGACATTCTTCAAGGACTACGCCCTTAGCAGGCATTGGCCATCCCACCAGCATACTTTCAACTGTTTCTGCCCTTCCCTTGTCTCCTTGCAGTTCTTAACTCTCATAGTCAGCTGATCTGCCTCAACATCATCCATCCATCTTCATCTGTGGATACCTTTTTGTTTCCTGTTATAAATCCTATCCCTCGTTGTTCTCGTGAGCATTCGATCTTCTGTCATTTGCTCAACATGTTCCAGCCATTGGATCTCTTGTGTTTTTATAAACCTAACAGCAGCATGGCCTTCAATCAACTTATTCAATTCAGACTTATATCTAACTCCCAGCCTTCATCCTTTTTAATTGGCCCATATATCTTCTGCAAGATTTTGTGCTCTGCAGATGTAAGTTTTCATCAGAAACCATCGTAATCCAAGTTTCAGACTCCGTAAATGACAACTGGTCATACCAAAATTATGAATATTTTAAGCTTTAAATTTCTAGTAATGAGTCAGTTCTTGAATAATTGCATTTTTGAGTAGTAAGCAGAATTGTCACCTTTCGCCTTCCTTTATGCCATCGTTAATATTATTAACACTTCAAGAAAGGTTAAAGGCCGGCGGATGGGCATTGAATGACCATTCGACCTTAACTGGTCCCATTAGCAAGGTATAGCTGGAGCCTAAACCTCCCGCTCACAAGGTTCTGTATGGCCTGTAGTGGAACACCTGTACTTTTATAAATTCACAGATAACAGGTTTCTAAACAATCAATATTGACCAATGAGTATTTTGTTCTGCCTCTGAGAATGAAAATAGTTGAATAACAAATTTAATTCCAGGCAATTTCTAATGAAATAAAGAATGACAGGAATTACCTTTCCTTGTCACAGCATAAATAATATAATAAATATAGAAATTAATCAAAAAAAATCTTAAAAAGCAAATTTTCGAAATGTATATGTCAACTTCTTTTTCAAGCCCAAAACATTTAAAAATTAAAAAAAAAAACAACAACATAAGAATAGAAAAACAATTAGGATACTTAACATATGATAAAATCTTAAATCATGCAACATATGAAGAAGAAAAAAAAACAAAAAAAACAGATATCATGCGAAATCATTAAAATACATGGCCAGGATAATAACTACTGTTGACCAAAATTTAACAATACGTTTAGTTTTGACAAAATGTAGAACTGCTTGTCTGACTAGGTAGACAAACAGTTGTTCAAAATCAACCTTTGCTCCTATTAATACATTTCAAGATTCGAATATAGAGCTTCAAAGATCTTCCTTGATCTATCGTTGTCTTCAAAGTACAAAACTTGAACTTTATCCAAAGGGCTAAGAAAATTGGACAAGTAATGCTCAACGGTTTCAGATTTTTCTCTTATTCCCTCTTTTTAAATAAGCTTTATGTTCAGAAAGACGTTTTTGCACATACCTGGAGGTTTCCCAAATAACTTTTTTGGGAGGGAATTGATTTTATTAAATGTTTTGCCTTGAAAAAGAAGATGACATAAAGTATACACCTACATTTCGAAAATTTAATTTTATTTGATTTTTAAGAATTACCTTTGAATAAAGTTTCCTCTATTTTATCAATATTTAAATTTTTTTCTGACCATTAGAAGGTTTTTTTTGTTGTTTTTTTTTCAACAACTCCCATTAAAGCTCTTTAAGATATTTTTATTTTGTACATGAAGAACCGAAGTTAACAGATTCTAGGCTAATAAAGTGATTCTGTAAATTCACAAAAT
>JAFIDM010000001.1:88369413-88383143 GCA_023159025.1 Thereuonema tuberculata
ACAATTATTACTTTGTCACTGCATATTAGTAAATTTAGTCATAGCTCTGTAAGCAGTAACTCTCACTTATAGCCAGGTAAAACCCATATTTTCAAACTTGAATAGTTTAAAAATGCTGCGATTCAAACAGAAAATTCACCTGTTTCAATCGCCGATGCTAGGCAGCGTAATGATCCAAAATGTTATTGGAAAAATACATTTCCTTTAATAAAAGTGTTTTACTGAGGTGTTAATTAAAATATTTTCAATAAAAATTATTTTTTTCTAATTAATTAACACAATGAATGAATTTCAAGTTTGAGAGTATACAGTGAAAAAAGCCAGAGCTGTGAAAAAATCTCATGGTACATTGGTTGAACCACACAAATGCAGGGGAAAAAGTCTTTTGGAAAATATAGGACAAACTGTAAGGCAAATTTATGAGGAGGACGAGTTCTCCCGCATGTGCCCTGGGAAAAAAGACTGTGTCTTATACCAAGGGGCCAACGAATTCCCAAACAAAAAAGGGTGCTTTTAGTAAACTTAAAAGAATTGCATTTGGAGTTTCAGGCTTGGTATGGAATGAAAGTTGGGTTTTCAAAATTTTGCTCCCTTCGACCTCAGTGGTGTGTGACAGTTGCAGCTAGGAGTATGCATTCAGTTTGTGAGTGTGAACACACCAAAATTTGAAAGTGTAGTTTGGATGGAGTCTGTAACAGCAAATTAATACGAAATCAAAGAATAGATACTTATCTTCAGATCCAAACACTAAGACATTCCATACTGCGAAACCTAACCATCATGACTTACGATAATAGGAGTCTGACACCCAATAAAGGAAAGAACATTCTTCGTGTTCAACAGGAAGAAACACTTGTGTTTGACACAGCGTGCTCAACAGTTTAAACAATTGTGTATGTTATTTTCGTGTTTACATCGATTTGAACAATCGCTCGTTGGTTACCCTTAGTGATTCGAGTTGTGTTTCTTGATAAGCATCAAGTCACGGTTTTTTTCCTGCAATGAGTGTTCGTCTCGGTGACCAGTGTGTAGTCGAGATTCATGGTAGAATTAACTGAATTGTGCCATAGCTTTCCGAAAAGCTGAAGTGCCAAATCAGCTTATCGACGTTGGTGAATAGTGAATATTTGTGAAAATACCCAGTTTACATAGCCAAGAGACTACGTCAGAATCATTGTGTTGTGCATGGCCAAGCGCCATATTGGATTCTGTTCGAATCACGTATGTGATCTTAAGTTTAGTGTTACGAATCAAGCGATTCAAGAAAGCATACAACAAGAGATTGTATCATCATCAGCAACAAGTATCGTGAGTATAAAGCTCTTTTCTTCTCACACACAAGACACACACAACCCAGATATTGAGCCGAACAAGTAAACAAAGTCTTGGGAGACTGTTAACTTAAAGTTAAGTGGGAACTATTGATCCGATAAGTCAACATTGAATAGCTACGGCTAATGATCCATGAGAGACTCTTGAAAGTCAAGGATTACACAGTTTACAGACTTTAGGCGTAGATAGAACATTAGTCGAACAGGGTTAGCTATATTAGTAACCTATTCATGTATTACTAAGGCTTATAATGAAAGCCAAAACTCTGTAAATAATTCAAAGCTTTAGCCCGAAGAGGCAGTTGTATTATTTTGTGCATTTAACATTAATTAAATGTTTTTGCAGTAGATCCGAATTTGTTCATCTCTTTCCTTTTAGAGCCTTTTAAGTTTAAATTAGGGGATTAAGCAAAACAACTCTTACTAGGGAATCTGATTAGACATAATCATTTTCTTATTTAATACTACAGAAAGTATTGGTGTCTGCCCTTCCTACAAAGACTGATTATAAAGAAATGTTCGGGAAGCTTGTCTGTTCAGCTGAAGCAACCCCCTAAAACAGAAAGTGAAAATACCCGGTCTGAACTACCTGGCTATAAGTGAGAGTTACTGCTTACAGAGCTGTGACTAAATTAAGAGGTAACTTGAATTTGCTAAATAAATAGGCAGTGACAAAGTAATAGTTGTTGGATATTTCTTTACATGATTCTTAAGAATACCAATTTTGCGATTTTTTTTCCAAGCTCAGGAGCAAACACCATCTTAATTTTTTTTTTAGTTACTTTAGATCTTTTTCAGACTTTGGTTAAAATCTCAGATTTCTAAATGTGAGCCCACATGGCCATTTAATTTTTTTTCCTAAATGCTTACATGCTTTCCATTACTACAAAACTGTTAGTCCTAGACTAATTCGTTGGAATTTTTGGATTCAGCATAAAAAAAAATACATGGAGTAAACAAATTTGGTTCCATTTGATTGATTAGGAGATGAGGTATTCAAGAAAAAGGGGTGTGGCAAAAAAAAAATAACTTCAAAAATTCATATCTCGGCAAATATTTAACCTTATTTTGCAGAATGTGTTATCTTATGACCCTTTACATGCAAATAAATTTTCATAAAAATCTGTGATGGTGTGGTGAACTCATCAGGTGATCTGATGTGGAATGACTCTTACACAATTTTAGGCATTTTGTGTTTCTTTTTATGCTTAAGGAAATTCATTTGAGACCAGCGGAGGCTGGCACAAGAGTTTTCCTATTTTTATTTTTAATGTGTATTTATTGTTTTTAGTTTTAATTTTTGGAGGTGCCACATTCTTCTTCATCATTAAGTTTTAAAATATCATCACAGGTAGGAATAATAATACATTTCATCTCTTTGTTTATCACTAGCTTTAATGAGTTTATTCTGAAGATTTCTGATCATGTGACCTTTCAAATTCTCAGGTTTCTGATTAAATAATAAACTTAAGACATCCACTGATAAATTTAGTAAAATAAAAGAACAATTTAATATGAAGTTGGAAAAAAATGCTGTTGCTTTTACTTAAAAACCAATACTTAAAGTAAAGCAGTTGCCCGGATTTCTTAAGCTTTAAATTGTTAAAGCAATATCATTCCTTGTTTAGCTGTTCTTTTCAGAGTACCATCCATTGCTTTTTCATGGTTTTGTCATCAGTAATTTGGAAACTCTCACCAGAAATCATATTAAATTGCTTTTACTGTGGTTCAGATAACTAAGCTTATGTCTGAATTTTTAGACTGTGAAATTGATGTTGATACACCACTTTTATTCTGGGATGGCTCCAAGTGAAAGTGTTGGATATAAACTAAGGAAATTTCTTGAATTATTCCAAAACAAAGAATATGTTTAAAAATGATTGCTTGGGATAATTATTTAGGACTATGCAAGGTCTTGAAGACAAGCAGTTGAACTTGGAAATTAACAAGATTATATACTTGTCCATTCTGATACTATTTTTTTTTCCCTTTTTGTTTCGACACTTAATTGCAGTATCTGAAAAATGTAAATCATTATAAAATAAAGTACATTTTCCTGTTGTCAACAAAATTAAGATCATGAATCACAACAGTTATTTAAACAAACAATGATATACTGTATCAACAATTTTCAGTTATCTCTGCAATATCATTATAAATTTTCACATTGTTTTCACAATCAGTAATTGCAAAAAAAAGCTTTATGAGTAATGTACAATAATAGGTGCTTAGAGATATTTTAAATTGACTTAAGAATTTTGGATTCCTTATCAGTATTTTTAACATTTGATTAATTATTAAGCTTATTGATAATCTCAAAACAGTTGTTATGGATGATTCCAACTTCAGAGAAAAGGTAAAGGACAACATGTGGAAAGGATGCATTTGCAAAGGGAGAGAAGCTTGGAAATTGGGACTGCGTTAGTTTGTATATAGTAAGTAAGTGTGTATGATATTAGGATTTTGATATAATGCATTTTTATTTTTCTATCATTTATATGGAAAAACTTCTGTTGTCCTGCATAACCAGATGAGTATTGGTGGAGTATATCAAGTGAACAGTGTCTCCAGCATCTTTTGTTATGTTAATAGAGGGAATAGTGATGTTGTTGCAGAATTTGTAAGCAGAGTATAGTTGCAGGAACCTTAAAATCCTCTGATAAGTTGTTGCAGAAATGGGTGCTGTGAAGTGTGAGGGCGAGTCAAATAAGAGTGAAAATGATTTTTTTTAATCACAAAATGCAGTGTCCAGGTTGATATATTCTTTTTCAAAGTAGTTCCCATCGAGTTGTATGCACTTGGCAGAGCGTGTTTGCCAGTTTAGGAAGATGTGCTGGACGTTGTTTCAAATCGTCTTGAGAACCGCTTTCGTCTTCTTCAGAACTACCGTCGATGAGCTGAAACGTTTGCCCTGCAGCTCTACTCTCAGACGAGGGAGCAAAAAAGTCACATGGAACAAGGTCCCAGTTGTATGGAGGATGTGGCACACATTCGATGTTTTGTGTTGGACAAATATTGGGCAACAATGTTGGAAACATGAGGGCGTGCATTGTTGTGGTGTAGGTGCCAACACGATGGAGGCAGCTCAGGGCATTTCGTTGGATGTGTTCAGCCAGGATCTTCAAAACTGTCATGTAATACTGCCAGTAATGTAGTATGCAGGAGCACGTCATATTGGTAGACCATTCCATGGCAGTTGAAGAAGGAAATCATCATTACCTTTCCCGCCGACGGAACAATCTTGGCCTTCTTTGGCATCGGAGATCTGGGTGATTTCCAGACTGAGCTCGCCTGTTTGCTTTTGGGATTATAGTGGTGAAGCCAACTCTCATCATCAGTAATGATAGAATTGAGGTAGGCCTCGCCATGCTCCACTACCAGACGCTGAAGCTCCCAAGACACCTCCACTCTCACCAGCTTCTGTTCAGGCATTAGCAATCTCAGCACCCATCTTGCACAGACAGGTCTCATGTGCAAGCGCTCGTGTACATTGTGAAAGCACAATCATGGGAAATATTTAACATGTCCACCAGTCTATCTAGTGTTATTCAGCAATCTTCCCGAACAATGACAGCAGCTGTGTTAATCATTATCTCTTTCATCACGGTGGCTGGAGCACCCAAATCGCTCTGCTTTATGGTTGAAACACGGCTGTCCTTAAGCTGTTTAAACCACCGAAATGTGGTTAATTGTGGAGGAACATCTTCACCGTATACCTGCTGTAGATTTTGTATGCTTCCGTGGCGGATTTCTGAAGACAGATGCAAAATTTCAAAGCCGGTAACTGCTCATCACAAACCAACTCCATTTTTCCATATGCGACTGCCGACCACTTGTGCTTTGTTGGTGCAGTGCTGTCAAGATGCATGTTCGTATGCTTACAAATTTTTTGCTGATCCCATAAGACTGTTCTTCTTACAAACCATTGTTTCACTACTGTATGTTCTCTGTGTAATATCAAAACAAAAATTCATTCTCTTATTTGACTCATTCTCATGTTTTGAAGTGTGTTCAGGTTGTGATACCAATCAAATAATGTTTTATTGGTAATAACTTAGTAATGCTTTTTCTGTTGAAGGTGAAACTTTGACCCAATAATGGAAACCATCTAAGTTGAGCAGAGGAAATTTGTGTTGAAATGCTATTGGAAAATGGAAAACATTAAGAGGTTCAGAGGTTTATGACTTTATATGACAAAGCTGCTAATACGCCTCACAACTGCACTTATACGTGATGAGTTTGAAGTTGATGGCACTGTAAACAATGTTAACAAGCAATATGCAGGAAGACTTCACACAGCTACTGATCCCGAAAATACTCAAAAGCTGCTAGAACATTCTCCATGAAAATTTGTTGGCATGTGAAACAGCTATCCTTAAATCCAGTGTGTATAAAATTTTAAAGCAAGCAAAAGGGAGAAGCGCTACATTCCATGATTAGTGAATGCCATTAACAAAGATAATCCTGACAGAAGGGCTGAATTTTGCTAATGATACCTAATGAAGACTGAAGAGGACCCTTAGTTTTTCAATAAGATCCATTGGAGTGTTGAGGTGATGTTTAAGCTTAGAGGCACAAAAAAAATCAACATAATTGCACATATTGGACATCCAACAATCTGTACACAACTGAGCAGAAGCATATGAATTTGGCAGGACTCACTGTGTGGTGTGGAATATCAACCAAGGGTTTGATAAGACCATTCTTTTGTGATGAAACTGTAATGGGCGCCATGTACCCTAAACATGTTTCAGGAAACAATCATCCCACACATTCACGTGCTCTTTAGTGAAGATGTAGATTTTTATTTTCAATAAGATGGTGCACCTCCCCATTTTCGTACCGATATTAGAGCTTATCTGGATGCGAATTCACTAAGAGGTGGATTAGAAGAAAGGGTAATGTTGAGCATCTTCCACCCTCCCCATATATGACATTGATGGAACTTAGTTGTTGAAGATACCTCAAAGATTAAAGTTTATGCAAGAAAACCAGCTACAGTCAGCGATCTATGGCAATCAATTGAATCAGAATGTGTGACAAGTATCTCATCACATTTTAGGCAATGTGTGTGTTTCATTTCTGTCAACTTCTCTAGAGGCAGAAGGAAGACAATTTCTATTAAAAGAGTATTTTTTCTCCTTTTTTTTTTTTTTTATTTATACTAAAAAAAATTATTCTATATTTTTTTATTAATAAACATAAGATTCTGTAGAGCATCAAAGTGTGTATACATCATTTTTGGATACACTGCATTTTGCAGAAACATAGTTTGAGATATAATTCTTACTTATTTTGTAGGAGAGAACTACGAAAAAGATAGATATGATAGTTATGTTTGTAGAGGATATCTTTGTAGTAGATGATTTTGGAGGCAGATGAAGATACAACAGGTGCATAGAACATTTCAACAAAACTGTGATCTCAAAAACGTCTCAATGAAACACACTTAGCCATTGTCCCTTTACTTGCGTAGACAGACTAGCAAAACTTTCTCCATATGCCTCAAGGAACACACAAATTTCACACTGTACTTTTGGTTAGTATTTATAAAATGAGAACGCCTAATTGGAGCTTCCATTTTCAGTTGTTTTCTTTGCTTCGCGCCAAAGGAAATAAATTCTGTTTCAGGCCGGATATTAATGTCATTTCCTGTGAAAAATTACGATTTTGGGATCTATGTGAAATGGCCTCCGAAAATCACTGAGAAGACAACCCGAACGATGAATTCATCGTCTGATTTTCAGATCCATGTGAAAGGTGCTTCAGAACAGACACCATAGAATCAACTGCAGAATAAAAGTTTTATTAGTATTTCAAGAAGATGTCTAATCGGCCCTATTTTTTTTTAAGGAGTCTGCAAGATGGTAGTCTCCTTTATATATATTTTATACTAGCAAAACGACCATTCTTTGCTTGGGTTACAAAAAACAAATGTCCTAATGTGGATGATAAAGAAATTGCAATTGCGAGATCACTTGGAACTTTCCCGGTTGGTACAAAAAAAACAAAACAACAACAACTCAAAAGGTCTGATCTCATTACAAATCTATAGCTATCCCGAAAACATCATAGAAGTATCTTAGAACCATGTTTGCCCATCCATTCACCGTTCTCCCAGGGTACACCCATTGTTCCAGGTTATTTGAATTTTGTAACGTCATAACCCTATCATTTCAAACCTTTCCTAATTCGTAAAAAATCATCTGATCATTACAAATCTATATCTAACCCGAAAACTATTATGCACAACACTATTTGTATAGTTCCCATTGTCGCCACCAGGTGCATATGTAGCGCTATTGTGCAGAACAATATTTTAGCTCCAATTGTTGCATAACTTGTCTAGTTCTCATTGTCAAGATAACAAATCCTGAAACCTAACAATAGTAACGGAAGCAAACTTTCAACTTTATAACTTAAAGCAACACTTTTTAGCCTATCGCGGGGGAATTTCAAAACATCCTGAAAAAGGGTTTTAGTGATTATAATTACCTACTTACATGCCAAATTTGAAGTCTCTACTAATTATAGTTATGGAACTAATTAGGGAAATAAGAAAACTTTCAAGCAAAAATTAACCCTCGTTATTCCCGAACCCGCAGGAATTTCGAAAAATCCTAAAAAAGGGTTTTAATGATTATAAGTACCTACTTACATGCCAAATGTGAAGTCTCTACTAATTATAGTTACGGAAATAAGAAAACTTTAAAGCGACAATAAACCATCATTATTCCCGAACCCATGGGAATTTTGCAAAATCCGGCCTTATTGCTTGTCTACAACATAAAGGGAACCTCAGTGTAAAATTTCAGCTTTCTAGGTCCAATGGTTTGGGCTGGGCATTGATCAGTGAGTGAGTGAGTCAGATCTTGTCTTTTTATATAGTTAGATGTTTTCAGATGTATATTTTATATACCATCACTTTCAATTGAGCAAGCAGTGTATAGCTGTTCACCATTGCTTGACATTTTTCCTTTTCAGGACATATAACTTTTAAAGTTGCAGAAATGGTTCCATTAAGGAGAATTCGAACTGAACCCTCCTTTTGGTTTATCTAAATCAACTTCACCACTAATACATCGGAATGATTTCGAACTGTGGGCCTGGTAGACAAGTGGTAAGGTGCTTGATTGTGGGCTGTAAGAGTTAGGATCAATCCCTACAGAGATCATAGATTTTTTCAATACTGAATTCTTATTCAGGCAGGTCCTATGTACACCCAGCTTTCTGAAAATGAGGTACATTAAATGGAGGTGGGTGTCAGATAGATCACTCAACCTCAACTTAGTCCCATTGGTCAGGAAACTCCGTAAGCCTCATCTCCATAACCCTAAGGCCTTAATGGGATACCTTTAACTTTTTTTAATGATTTCTTATTTGTTTTTTGGTTTTCTTATGTTTGTCTTACCACTAATAAGATATAACTTTCATTTATTAAGTGACGCCCATTTCTAGTATTAGATTATCTGAATTTTAAAAGACACATCTTTATTAAATGCTATCCATATTTTCCTGTCACTCCACTGAGGAAAAGTAGGCCAAGTAAATAATTCTGATGCCTATTCAGAGATCTTCATCCTTGATATGGTAAAGGATTGGCAAATAAAGAATTAGCTTTTGAGGTTTCCAAAGATCCTATCCAATTCGCAAGTATTTTACAGATAGCTCGTGATATGTAGAGTAACTATTCAGGCAACAATTTGAAAGCTTTTTTAATTTAATAGTGGTTTTTTTTAACTATCAAAAGTAAAATTTTTTGTAGATTCTTTTTGAAAGTTCACCAAATTTATTTTATGTTTGTTAAATGAAAAAAAAAAAAGCTAAAAAGCAAAATCCCTATAATTCTGTGAAATCTGATTCATGCTCAAGTGCATTATTAATGTTGGTATTTTTATTGAACTTTTAACTGAATTCATCAAATAAAATTTCTTAATTTCATTCTTTAAAAGGATATTCTTTTCATTTAAAACTTTTTTTTTTTTTTTAGATATAGATGAGAGCTTGGATCTTGCGATACAGCCTCATTCTTCCCTTGATGAGCCTGTTATTAAGATTACTGCCATTGATAAGACTACAGATGGACCTGATGTTAATCCTGTTTCTGATCCTGATCCTTGTGCAGCTGAGGAACCAGATCCATCAGCTGCCAAAGAACCTAATGATTCTGCTTCTCAAAAGTGTGGTTCTGTCACTGCTACGACAACATCTGGAATTCAGAAAACAGATGCTCAGAAACTTTTGGAAGTTACTGAAATAACGGATGCTGTAGAGATTGATAAGTCCAAAATTTTAACAAGAAACAGCTCAGTGCAGAGGACTCAAAATATATCTAAACCTCCAGTTTCTGGTTCAGCATCAGCAAGGGGATCAGTTCAGCAGTCAGTGACGTCACAGCAATCACTGCAACCCAGAATTATGCATTCACCAATGCAAAACATGGTTCATTTTTTCTCAAGGGCCAGGATGATGCAGCAGTCCTCAGTAAATGCATTGTTTCAAGCTAGGATGAGGCAACAGATACCAGTTACTCAGCAGCCGTCAGTGGCAGGAAGACAGCAGCAATTGCCAATGCCTAGACTAGGGCAGCACCTACCAATGGCCCAGCAACCACCAGCAGCTGGCATAAGACAGCAGATGCCAATGGGTCAGCAACCACCAGCAGCTGGCATAAGACAGCAGATGCCAATGGGTCAGCAACCACAAATTCCTGGGATGATGCAGCGAATGCCAGTGCCAAGAATGATGCATCAGTTACCAATTCCTGCTGTTCGCCCACATTCATCCGTTCCGAATATAATGCGGCATGCTTCTGCTTCACAACAGTCACAGGTGCAAGTCATGCAAAGGCTTATGATTCATGGAAGTTTTCAAAGATTGTCAACACCTAGAAATCAGTGAGAGGGAAAAAAAATCACATCACACTTTCAGCTGGACTAAGCAGTTCATATTCATCAGTACTATTCAGCTGAAATCATCAAATCCAGTGCTTATGAGGAGACTCATTGACAAGAAAATTTGTGCACCATGAAGAAAGCGTTGGATTCAAATGAAATTTTATTAGTAAAGACAAAGGACAGGACTGATTGCATTATCAAAGCAGCAGGATGATGTCCCATGGAGCTGCTGTACACAATAAGATCACCTTTAGTACCTTGTTGGACCACCTCATACCTGGATACATGCAGTGATACAGTCAGCCATAGAGTCAAACAGACTCCGTATGTTGTCTTGCAGCAGATTTGCCCACAGTTCTTGCAAATAACCCTCCAAATCATGAACACTGCTATATGGCGACATCCCATCTGGTTCCAGACATGCTCAATTGTTGACAAATCAGGCGAGCAGGTAAGACAAGGAAGTGTGACAGCATGACGTACACAATCCTGTGAAACCTTAGCTGTGTGTAGACGAATGTTTTCTTGTTGGAAAATTGTTCCTGGGTTCCCATCCAGGAAAGGCAGCATATGGAGCTGCAGCATCTCCTGGATGTACTGGTTGGCTATCAATGCTCCTCGTAGCACTACTAGTAATGAACAACTATCATATGTGATGGCAACCCAAACCATTACTCCTGCAGTGAGGGTTGTATGCCACTGTAAGGTGAGGTTGGGATTGTAGCCTGTGGTCCTCCAAACCCTGACACATTGGTCATCCATTGCCAAACAAAAGCGGGATTCGTTACTAAAGGCAATACATTGCCAGTCTGTCGTATTCCACGTTGCAGTCTGCTGACACTACTGCAAACACAGGCGATGATGTTGATGTGTTAAAGGCACAAAAAGGAAGAGACATCTAGAATGAAGATTCACCTCTTCTTCTGGAAATGGCTCTGACAGAGACAAGGTTCCTTTGTGACCCTGTCACTTGTTGCTGGATAGTGGACAAGGACGCCATTGGATCTCTTCATGTCTCTCTGACAATCAAAAGATCCTCTTTCCTGGTGATCTGTCTGGGTCATCGAGAGCAATTCTGCTGTGTGGAGGTGCATTCATGTATCCATTGCTCCCAAGACAATCTGACTGTAAAGTCAGAACAGCCTAAATGGAGGGCAATTTGCCTCGCCACTTGGCCCGCCTCTCACAGCCCAATGATACTGCCTCTCTCAAACTCCACGAGTTGTTCGTACTGACATCTTCATGGTATATTGATCGTTCACAGACCTTATCTGATCACCTTAAAGATCACAGTGCGGACTCCACTGTGTGTGCCCTAAGAGTCCCACGACTTGCAATTGCAGCACTGCTGTAGGACAAGAGGCCATGTACAATCGCACCAAATGTTATTCATTTGTATATCTACCCTTGCTGTAGCTATTTACTTACTTTCACATTTATAGAATGATTTTTTTGGTGCACAAATTTTTAAGTCAATGAGTGTAATATTGAAAATACGTATTTTTTTTTTCTGAGTAATTGTACTTCATTACTTGAAAAGTTCTTTAAAATGCATTTGTAAAGTTGTTCATATTTTAATAAGCTTTATTTATCCCTCTTAATGACTTGCAATCAGATCTTTAGTTGATCTGATTATGATTCATCCTCATGGTGAAAAGTTCTTTGAATTTTCTTCTGAGTGTTATTTTGAAATTCAGTATGTTTCGATACCATTTTTTCTTTCAATGCCTTAAAATCCACTTCTGTTTTCAAATACAACTGCTACCTATTAGTGCGTATGTACCATGAGATCTGACAAACCATTGCTATTGGAGATGTGGCTTATTCAGTGATTTACCAATGGTATTAAAAAGAAACTTTGCCAATTTTTTTTTAAGTTGAATATTGTCATAATTTATTTTTATGATCTGTCATTAAATTGTATTTAATAAATTTAATTTTCCTTTATTTTTTTTGCTTATTTTTTTACTCTGTTTTTAAAATTTAAGTAGACAAGCCATAATATCCATCTATTTACAATTTAAATAAACAAAAGCAATATTATACAAAATATTGAATCATCTAATCAAAAGAAAAGTTGGAATGGAAGTGTCATTGATGACATAATATTACTTTAAATTTCACCTGAAGAAGGCATGAATATTATGGATACAAAATATTAACAGCAACACAGGAAGAAGAATATTCCTCTCACCTATTTTGATATTTTCCTGTTTGTAAAAGCAAAAACCTTCTTAAGATTTAACTTACAACTTCTGAATTATTATTTCATCATTACTGCACCATTTTAAGGTCTTATTATGAAACGTTGTGAATAAATCCTTAATATCTATTGTTATTATGAACATGATGAAAAACTGATTTTAGCATTTTTAAGTCATTTGTTGCTTTCAGTGCCTCTCACAAGAGGATGCCAGCTTAGAAATATGAATTTTTAAGATTTAATACCAACAGATAGAAGATGTAGAAATGACAAATAAAACAGTGGAGATTTTAGCTTAGAAACTCCCCTTTATTTGAAATTAAAAACCCTTTTTTTGAAAATATCTTCTTCTACCTTTTGTCATTTCAATGAGCGATTCCCCACTCATTTAAATAAAAAAAAAGGGGGATAAATGAGCTTGTCAGTTTTCAGAATTTAAAAAAAAAAGGTAAATTCTGAACACAAGAAACAATAATATCTTCTATAAGTTATATGAAGAAATGACTTGTTTTTGGCAGATTACTTAATAACACTCAGAGAAGCCTCATATTGTGTAGCATATCGGATAGAGCCACCCAGCTTAGCCAAATGACGAAGGCTTTATGATTGAGCAGTTTGGTTGCAGATCCTCTGGTCTGGTTCTAAACTATTTAAAATAAAGCTTAAAACATTGTGGAATAGTGATCTGATTTTTTTTTTTTAAATGACGGGGAAATATTTGTAGTCATGCTTGATAGAATATTTCTTCTTAAGTCAATCATATGTAAATAATGTATAATAATTGTTCCTGAAAAAAAAATATTTTAGTAGCATTTTGTATATATGTATATGGGAGAGAGAGAGAGAGAAATATGTGCTTTTTTTATGACAATAATAATCTTTATAGATCTGGTAATATAAATGGTACAGTCATACTCCAAAAACAAGACTGTTCCATCTCTGATTGAGAGGATTCACCATGAGATAAATTTTGGAGCTCACCTAATGCCCCCCACCCCTCCCATTCTAGTAGAAATCTCATTCTTTTTTAAAGCAGACACCAGCCTTAGCTTCTACCTATTTATAATGAAGGACAGAATCCTTTGCTCCTTCAGAAGTTTGTAATAAGCCTTCAATATTGAGATCTTTAATGTAGTTAAATTTGGCCTCAATTTATTTATTCTTCAGTTATGCTCCAATTAATTCATGTCTAAGATTTTAATGAAAAAAATTAACAATTAAAAATTAAATAAATTTATTCAGCCAGTTATCTTTAAAATAGTACAATTAAAATAAAATAACAAAATCGAATTCATCCAC
>JAFIDM010000001.1:88383543-88563479 GCA_023159025.1 Thereuonema tuberculata
TCCAACTCAATGATCTCAGTATAATTCTTTCTAAATCTTTGAGCAGTTTCTTTAATTTCGGCATCTGTCTTCGATGTGAATTCAACGAGGAACCCAAATACAGAATGAACTTTGTTATATGTTTCCATACTATTGGAAAGCTCTAAAAATAACTTATCTAATATTGGTACGTAAGTTTCAATCTTGAACTATTCTCTTCCTCGAAGCACAACCTCTTCCATGTTACCATCGTTATGAGGTCTTTATCTTATGCGCACACACCTGCTTTCAACAGTGTATTGATCATCGATTTTCTCATTTGCCTTCCTCTTCTAATCATCAAACACTTCTCTTTGTAACGTTAAAGAATCGAACAGTGATTTCAGAAGATCGACAGTTCTATTGTTTCCTTTTGTAGGAATTTGCTGACACTATTGATCCGGTCTAGGATTACAGCCCAGAAGCCTGCCATGATGACATTTTCCTTCTTTGACAGGTCATGTAGCAGACATTTGGCCTCGGGAATTGTCTCTTACTTCTGATTCACATCTTCAGCAATGACCTGCAAAGCATTCTGGAAGCTGCTGTGGCCTTGGGATAAAGCATTGGTCGCATCGGCTCTTGCACATCACCTTGTGTCAGTCACACTTTCTAAAACAAGTTCAGAGCCTTGAAGACCTTCATCTTTGTCCTCAAAATATTCGAACATAATAACAGTGGTGGTTTGAAGCCGAGAAAAAGTTGTACATTGCTTGAACAAGCCCGATGAATGAGATTGCTCCAACACAGCTTTCTACAGAACATACTCCAATCAAACTGAGCGAGTGTGCTGCGCGAAATGTACTTTTCAAGCTGATTTATCTTGGTAATATGCGTTTGAAGACCATTGTGGCATCCTGACACATTTGCTCCATTGTCATAAGACTGTCCTCTCAGGTTTTTGATGTCAATGCCGCCTTTGTTTAAGAACGTCAAAACAGTGATGGCAAGTGCTTCTCCAGTGTGTCTTGCTATGAGGATGAATGTGAGAAACATTCTACCAGTTCACCAGCTGACACTCCAACATATCTAAGTACTTGACTTCCTGAATTTCCTTTACAATAACTTTCAGAACCTTATTTCCCATTATTTCGATTACTTCTTCGCAAATTGTGGAAGACAAATAGGAGGATTTTTCTCGACCTTGATTACCATATTTGGCTAAAATTTGGCTAAAATGAGAACTTAGAAAAGGGTCGTCCTCTGCGATTAACTTTAAAATTCCCATGTAGTTCCATTATATTGAGAATCAAGAAGTTTTGTATCACCCGAAAAGCTAATTCACATGATGAGAAGAATTTGATCACTGACACCACTATTTGCAGAACTTTGATCCAGTATTCTTGTTCCTTGTTGAAATGAATTTCCAAAGAGCTGTCGATTCAACCGTGTGCGTCCTTACTGTACACATGCCCGATGTGCATTTTCATTGCTGCGAGGCATTCTTCCAATCAGAAAATCCATCTGCAAATTGAGTCTAGCCTTTATGTGTTTCATTAAATAGGACGCATGGGAAACAGTATATATTTCCTGTGGACGGAGAGTACTTGAGCCATTCTCTTTTGATTTGTTCACCACTTACATGTTTTTGAAAGATCATGGAACGGGGAAAATTTCTTTTACGATCTTCATACTGCCTGCTTGAAGCCGAAAAATCACCATCAAAATGTTGATATTCCACAGGATCTCTATTATACCAAAAATCCTGCACTTCATCGGTAATGTTTCGCCATAACCTAATGTTATTTTGATATTCTGGCCCCAGGTTATCTCTTTTTCGATGATGTAATTGAACTTCCGGCTCAGTTTCAGCTGCACCCAGTAATTGAATGGTATCCTCATCCTCAGCAATCTGTTCAAAGGAAAGGTCTACCACCATAGCCATCACTTCACCAGCAGACGTATTCGAAGAGGCCTCGGGTTGATCCTCTGTTGACTTACTAGTAAAGCCAAGTCAGAATAGACTATGGGCCGAATGCAACAACCAACAAATGAAGCAGTCATTAGTTGTGGAGCCGTTAGTTAACAACTGGTCGTCAAATAGGAGTTGCATTGCACCAACGACGTTATGGCAGTCATTTATTGATGGTCTCTAAAAATCTAACATGTTTATAAAAGTGGCTACGATTGGTTAACAACATTTGACATCATTTCTGGGTCACTTTTCGCATGCGCAATCACGAATGTTGTCTATTTTCACTTACGATATCGCCGTTAGTGGCCCAATTTTCGGTTAAAATTGTTTTTATGGTTCACCTCGTAAGTCATCGCGCGGAGCGATACATTACTCTCGTACGGCTTTCAAAACAACTTTCATGCTAATGAGGTCCGTAGGACCGGATCGTTTACTACAATTAGCTGTAGGTTAGGTAAAGTTAGGTCTGCTCAGCTGCAGGATGTATGTATTGGTAAATTTCCGAACAATTTTCAACCTTTCAAACCTGTCCGCCATCTTGAATATAGTCCTAAAACAGACAGGTGAACCATAAAAACAATTTTAACCCAATTTTCTCAGTTTTGTTTATAAATTTAAATTGGCCGCCAGATTATCGGCCTTATCGTAATAGCGCTACAGATACGGCCTTCACCGATTCTCAAAGACGCTAAAGCCTCAAGCTTCGAAAATGTACGTCCGCCGCCAGCAATGAGCTCCCATTAAATGTATAAAGTTCGTAAAAATTATAAAACGAATCCTGGAGTTTCCAACGTTTTTATTCCCATCATGTAGTAAAGACGCACTTTCTTCACAAAAACAAACAGATTAGCGCTAATTCCACAGGTGAGATTCGTAAAAAAAACTGGATTCGATGTCGGCCATCTTGCTAAAGCTGAATGGCGCGGGGGCTGATGGGAGTTTTCTCTTTGATGACGCATTTAACTCGCCACTTTCCGCTCTGTTAAAATGTGGCGGCTGAGCAGCAATTTAGCAACTGTTAAACCCCTCATGAACGCTGGTGCACAGAAAATGTCACTTAATCGTTGATTTAGCAACCATCAAAGTTAACGGAGGTTTGGTGCACTCGGCCCTAAGTGTCTTTTTTATTTGCTCATCAAGCCTCTTCGCTTTCTCTTGTTGTTTTTTTTCGTTTTTTTACACCGCTTTGGTACCTCTTCTTTCCGAGAGCCAACAGTCTGCGAATACAAACAATATTTTTATTATTTGTTCAAGAAAATGAAAGAATTCTTAAGTCTCAGCCCAAAATGAGTAAAAGTGGCGGTGAACCTGGAGATCAGGGTATAAGCCTTCGACGAACTTTTTTTGATGGCGGCTTCCGCCTCTTGCTAAAAGGGGCAACCACGGTGAATTAAGCGTATACAAACCATTAAACCGGAAAAATAAACAAAGAACAAACTTTTTACGATAATTCCAAGCATTAACACAACTCAGGAATCCACTTAGGCCACTGCAACTAGCGGTCACAGAAGCGGTAAACCATCCCGTCACCGATGTATCCTTCCGAACACTGCGATTGGCTTGTACCCTATTCTCCGTTTTAGCCAAAGTGGCTGAACTAGGGACCCAGACCGAACCGTTTTCTAACAGAAATCCAGACTGGAACTGATATTTTTTTTTGGAACTCAAACCGATAGATAGAGAATCGCTCTGTTATGGTAGAAATTAGATGATGAAGTTAATCGAATTTCATTGTAACTCAGAAAAGCTAACTAACTTACGCAGACATCGGGTGTATATACTCGTAGGTGTTCTTCGAAGCTTCTACTCGCGAATATTATAGTAGTAGTTGAGGAGCTACACGACAGAAATCATAAAAAAACTGCAAATTGTGATAAGAATATCCCTTTGGTGAGAATGTAGTTTATGGTTATACAATGAAAATAAGATGGGTAGGCATCGCCCAAAGTGACTTTAATCCAAGATGGCGACTCTATTTCAAAATGGCTACTTGTGTTTTGATTTTGCTACACCTTTTTTTGATACACATCATACAAAAGAGTGCTTTATATCGATTTATATGTTTTTCAGGTCAAGGATTTCATTTTTCATGTTCAAAATAGGATCAGAATCAATATAAGGGCATAGACAGTCCTTATTTGCACAAAGGCACATCCTTATTGCAGTTTTAGAAGTTTCGTATTCGTGGCACCTGTTTAAAATAATAATATTGATGTCAAAATATTGAAATGTTTCTTATTTGTTTCAGTATTACTTGTTTAAATATGACTTTTAAAAATATTGCAATACGCCACTAATTTGCTATCCTTAATTTTCAGATTTGAGTGCGTGAAGATTGCATCCTAAAAATGGCAAAGCGGTTCCGTTTAGTTCCTCAGAGTGATCTGGGTGAAGATATACCGAGACCTGTTGATTGGACAATTTGTATACTGTGCCAAAAGACAGATGCTGATAAATTGGTTTGTCCTGCAAATAATACAAATATATTTTCACGTAACACCGGATAGGCAACGCTTGCGAAATACTTACAGAACTTTGATGGTATAAATGCTTTACCCACGGATATTGACGTAAAGTTGTTTGATGAAAATCAGAGCGGGATGGAATAAACATTTTTACGAAGAGAAGCTAAGTGGCACAAGAAATGTGCATTGAACTACAATTGTACAATGTTCGAAAGAGCAGAGAAACGCAAGCGTTCTGAAGGTGAGAAAGAAGAGTTGACATCATCGCATGAAATTAAACAACGATCATCTAGTTCCAAGAAGATGTGTTTTTTTTTTTATTTTGTTTTTTTGTTTGTTTTGTTTTTTTTTTTTTGTTTTTTTTTGCGAGGGTTTTGCAACCAGTAAGGATCAATTGTTTAATGTGACTACATTTCATGTAGATCAGAAGGTGAGGAAGTGTGCCAATGAACGAGGAAATAATGATCTTTTCTTAGAGTTTTGGGTTAGTGGATGTCAGGAAGTGGATGGAGTGGTGCAATTGCTCAAGCTGATATTGCAACTTCTAGTGCTGCTGAAAGTAATCTACGTGAAGAAAGCCAGAGGAATTCATCAAGTAGTGCTGCAGCACTATACCGCTTGTTGCGTGATGCTTACCAAAAAGCAGATTCCGAGCTTGAATTTCAGACGTCGTGTGAAGAACGAGCTGAAGAGAGTATCATGTTCAAACATTGGCAGACTTGTCTTAATATGGAAATCCTCTTGCTTCTCTTTGTTCGCTCAATCAGAGAAGGAAACTACATCTTGTTTTGTGAGTGTTTGAAAGAAATGATGCCTTAGTTTTTTCTGCTTGATCATTATCATATGCACGTTGGCTATCAATCCATCTGAAAGACCTTCATGATGCAGAGATTAAACTACCAGACATACATCGTTCATTCATTTCTGGACAGTTTGTGATAAGAAAATCAAATAGAATATTCTCAGCAATCAGTGTAGACAAAGCACATGAACAAAACAACGCAGTAGTTAAATGTGATGGCGGTGCAGTAGGGTTGACACAGGATCCATCGGCACTTAGGTGTTGCATGGTTTCTAGACCAGAAATTAGTCGGTTATTACAAGAGTTTGAGAGTGGCATTCAGATACAACCTGAACAAAACAATCGACTACATCATGAGCACTACCCCTCATTTCAAGTCAAATATGTTGCTAAAGTTCGAGCACTTTACATCATATTAAAAGAGTTAGCAAACCCATTTTTAGAAAATGATAAGACCTTATTGTCATCGACAGAAGAATTATTGTACACAAGCAAGTTAATGCACAGTTTATTCAGCAGAGTCAACTGGTATTGAGCTATTCCACAATTTCATTGAGGAACGACTAGTAAAAATCTTCAACAATATTTCAACCTTTGAAAAAGAACCACGTTCCCCTGTTCAGTTCTCCCGAGATGAGGTTTAGCAAGAAAAATAATACACACAAGATTTTAAAAGCAGACGTCCAGCTGTTTTCCAGACTTTATAGTTACACAGAATCGTCAGTTAGATATGAAGAATTTTTTCAAACTTGAAAATCAGCCATATCCATCTGCACTTTCCAGTAATGGTCAATTTCGCGAAATATAAACGGATTAAATTTTGAAAATTTTATATTTTATAAATACTTCGCAAACAAAAATAAATTACAAATTTGAGTTAAAAATTAAGTTATTTGTATAGTTTGAACTTGGCAACAGTAGATTTCTTTGCTCTTAAAAGCAAACAAAGGACAAAATATATGTAATTCCTAGAAATATTTCCTGTTTTATTCTTTTATACGTCATCAATTTATTTTTGCTAATTTATTCAAATAAAATTTCAGACGAACACGAGTTAAATTTGGGACCATCCAAATCTTTTTTTACAGGGGAAAATTGCCTCCGAACTCTTCGCATTTCTTGGAAGATTTTATAAAGTCAGTTGATGATAGATTAATCCGAATATATTTCTAGGAATTACGTAAGTATTGTCTTTTCTTTTTTGTACTTAACGAGCTGTGCCCCGCGGTGTCACCCGCGTTAAATTCGGCTTTTCTATGTTCGGTTCTTGTCGTGCAGCCAAGCCACCCCGTCGCCGCCACCGCCGCACCCGTTGATTGACGTTCATGTTTACTGCTCCGTTCCTATTGGTCGTAGCGTGATGTTATATAGCCTACAACCTTCCTCAATAAACGGGCTATCTAATGCAAAAAGATTTTTTCACATCGGAGTGGTAGTTCCTGAGATAAGCGCATTCAAACACACAAACTCTTCAGCTTTATAATAGTAAGTATAGATTATAACGAAATAATTTTAAAATACCTTAATATTTATTCATCAATTTCATTAGCAAATGCACATTTCAGAGTCAAGTATTCTTCTTTGAATTATTTTTTAGCAACTTGAGATCACTTTAAAGTGAATATATATTGAAGCAGTGACACACCCATATGGGGTAAAGGGGTTTTAAGATTCTGAAGCCCCCCCCCCCCAACCCAAAAATAAAGAAAGAAAAGGATAAGAAAAAAAAGAAACGAAAGAAAGAAATCCCAGAAAAACTGAGACAGTCGTTCCCATTTTCAGTAATTGCTACCACACCCTCCCGATTAAATGGTATCTTCCGCAATTGAAGAACATATAAAGGGCAGATATCTCTGCAATCTAATGTCGTATAATTCCTAGTGACGATCGCAGAGTATCACCATTTAAGGGAATTTGAACGAGACGTCATAGTAGGTGCCAGAAAGATGGACCACTCAATTTCCGAAATCAACGCGAAATTTGTAACTTCACGTGCAACAATTTTCAAAGGTGTACCGCGACTTTACAATATCAGGGAAGACATCCAGCGTGCGGCCAACGAAAAACTGGATGATAGTGGACCGCGTCGTGTAACATCCGACCGGCATGCGATATTAATGCTAGGTCCACACGTAACATCAGTGTTCGGATAATACAAGTTCTCTTTCTTCTATAGGGTACAGGAGCCGACAGCCCATTTTTTTAGTTAAGGTATAACAATTTTTTTTCTTATTTTGTTATTCGTTTAAGATATAAAATGATGGAATATGCGAAATCTTACAGTTTTCTATTCTTTGTTGTTTATCATTGGAAAACAGCTGGATGGAGTTTATATTTTTCAATAAAATTTGGTAAATAACTTATTTATTGTCCAACTCAAAAAGCATCCACCCTATTTACTCAGACCATATTTTATTTTGGTCCATCTCGTCCCACCCCTCAAAAATAATCGCTGAAACCCATTGCTAAAATGTTGGGCTATTTCCTTCAAAATTTGATACGGCTCTGTCTTATGGCACAACTTATAATATAAACACCATTATTTGAACCCTACCCCAAATACTCAAAATGGACCATCCAGAGCTTCATGCTGTCTCCACTATGTGATGATAGCTGATATATTAAAATCTGGTCTTCACGTAGCGTTAGGATTGTGCCTGTCTTAATCCATTAAGAAAAATTTAACGACAAATCAAATCAAATCAAATACTATAAAGCATACAATTCTTGTAAATTTTATCTTGAAAACGGACCTAAGGATTTTGATGAAATGGGGGTGATTCTACCGCTTTCGGGTGCGAGAAAGCGATTTAGCTAGGTCTCGACTTCGGGATGTCTACTGTACTTTCGTTTTATTTTATTCTTCGTATTCTGGGCGCTTTCACGTGTGATAAATTAATAATTTTATTTTTACCTGCAATAATTTTACTTAATAATAATTTTTAAAACTTTTTCCTTTCATCGTCGCATCTATTCCGAAAGAGGGGTTTAAATAACAAGGTGATTGTCTACAGTGTTCTTACTTTATTTTCGTTTCATTTTACCGAACAAAGCTCTGTCTTCCAGGTACTATGTCTATGAGATCAGCGCAAAGCTACCTGAAGGGTTTGTTTTTCAAGTTCTTATTGTTTTTATTTTTCATGTATTAAGAGAAATAACTTCATTGTTTCATCAATTCCTCCTTCGTAATCCTTTGACTCTTTGAAAGCTTGATAGTCGTGGATGGCAGTTATCAAGGTTGAAACAGCTGTCCCAGTGTCCATTTCATGTTATAGGAAAAGGAAGAAAGGAAAACAAACAGGCATGGAATGAAGAAGGGTAGTTCCACAGAGAGATACTTGTAAATTTGTTAAACAAATTTTTACACCAAATTGTCTCACTCAGTTTTAGCAGAGGCCTACAAACTTGTTTATTAAGATCAAAACTGACTTAATTTTGTTCTTGCCAGGGCCTCGCAATTACCACGGACAGCCTTGGTGGTAGATATTACAGAAAATAAACAATATTTTGAAAAGATGATATCAACAGCAGTGGCGTCACTAGGGGGGGTGCGGACTGCACCGGGTGACACCATCACAATGGGTGACACCAAAATGCTTTTACAAGGTTTTCCTCTTTTTTTTTTGGTTAAACAGATAGTTTTAGAAGGTTTTTTTTTTTTTTTTTTGGGAGGGGGTGACACCATTGAGCTACCGCACTGGGTGACACCAACCCTAGTGACGCCTCTGATCAACAGTATTAATTATATATTATTATAACAGTATTATTATAACAGTATTATACTATGTGGTAGGAATTGATGAGTCTGTTGGATGTTTTTTAGCTTGCTATTATTACATTGCTTTTGATCCCAGTTACGAAGTAAAAGTTCAAAAGGAGCTAATGACTAATGTCGAGGATCATCCCTATAGAAGCAGAATTCGTTTCAACGCGAAAAGAGCGACCCAAACAAGGAATTTCGCTTCTCTTCGTATTTTCAGTGTTGGACTCTGTCTCTAAAGTCCCTTATTCGAAAATTGTCAATTTTCTTAGGACTTTTTTTGCTAGTTGCGTCCCTACACCATGTATCAGACCAAACTAAAACGGCCACATTATCCAGTTCTTCAAAAATATTAACAATCATGTAGTGAACTTTTGATATAGTGGAGTCATCTGATCTGTGTCTTCAGGAGTTGAAAGAAAGGGTGTTTGATCGAACTGCTTGGAGAGCCTTTGTCCATAGAGTCACCAGAAGTCGTCTTCGACTTGACGGAACATAACAACAACAACAGTGAACTTTTACAATGTTACGGACTCTAATTGATGCTTGGCCGTTCCGGCATAGCCCAGTAGTCCAAATGGTGGCCTGCAGATGTGTCGGAACCTGGGTTCGAATTCCGCGTGGGCAGGGATGTTTAGAAAATTTCCTTTCTTTTGTTATCTGCTTCGTCATCTTTCTTGAGTCATTCCTTAAGGCAATGAGAAACCACCTGAGTATCTGTTCCCTGGAAATTCCATGACGTCTTGTAGGTGTTTGCCATGATGGCAACCCTAGAGATCCATTATGTGCATGGACATAATGTTATTTAATACCTAGATATACCCCTAACTTAAATCTGCTTGGTAGTCGTTGATCACGATAACTCAAAGAGCGCCTTATAAAGGTGAGATTTTTAAAAATATGTGTAGGAGCTACGAGCAAAAAAAAAAAGACGTTGTCGTTAAAGCACAATAATCGCTGAAATTTAAAAATTGTATATTCAATTAAGCTGAGGTTTTACAGATCGGTTTATGTTTTTACAGCTAAGATGCCTATTGATTTTGCTACATATCTGACCAATAGGTGAGGAGCTGTTGGTTAAAAACCATCAAAATATGTGAATGAACAACTGTTTTTATTTTCTTTCTTTTTTAAGCGTTCTACCAGAAAGGAATTCGAAAATTGGCACGCAACTATATCTTTCTTTTTCTTTAATTAAGTAAGAATTAAAGTTGATTCTTTCATCGTAATATTATTGATTATCGATTTACGTCTAATTTGTCTGAATGTTGTCTTACTGTTGTCAAGAATACCATTACATCACATCAAGCAGTCCATAATATGATAAAAACAATAACGGAATCACTGCAAGATTTCGTCGTACTGCAATTAATTTCAGAAAATAAAAAAAGGGTTTTATTCAATGAAATAGTTTTGGTACTAAGATAAATAGCTTTTATTAACTTAAAAAAGCCAAAATCTAACCGTCTATTCCTATAATGTAAACCTGCTCTAAATCAGGAAGTACAGTCGGACCTCTATTAACGAAGTCGCTAAATCCCGAAAAAAAGTTCGTTATATGGAAAATTCGTTAAATAGAGATTCACCTTTTAAAATTACTTTAAGCTACATAAAACAGATTTAAAATACATAAACAATAACATTTATTAAAAAGTAATAATTTTAATGACATAAAGCATATATTACCACATGCGTACTTAAATTTAACTAATTTTGTTAATTAGTTTTTGTTAGTTTTGTATGAGTTTTTTTTTTTTTTTTGAAAAAAGTGTTTTCGTTCATTGTATGTCTCGCATCTTTGCAATGCACCAAAAACCCCTTCAGTATTTTCTATAAATTGTAATCCGCGTCGGATTGTTTCAAATGATTTTAACATTTCATCACACGAAGGTTTTTTGATTTCTTCATCGTGATCATTTCTATTTTCATCAACTTTATCTTCATCGCAATTCATTGCTGTATTGTTTTTATTTTTCACACTGTCCAAAATATCCGGTTCAGTTAGTGTTTCCGAGGTCTGAACTACAAAATCAAATGAAAGATAATAATCATCGTTAATTTCTTCTTTTTCCCTCAGCTGTATCCTCGAAAAAGTTCGTTAAATAGAAAATGCACTTCTCTATTTGGAGGTTATTTTACGAAGAAATTAGCAAAATGTTCTTGGTTCCAAAGATAAGTTCGCAAAATAGAGAAATTCGCAAAATAGAGGTTCGTTAAATAGAGGTAGCTGTAATTTACATCACAGCTTTTTTAGAGCTACAAAAGAGCAGTAAGAAATGGGGACCTTAAAGTAGATGTTTAATCTCCAAAACTTAATGAGAATTTGTCACTAAGGTTAAAGTCTTAAAAATAAAATTTGATATAGCTCAATGCATTATTTTTTTTACTTCTTTTTTTAAAGGCACAGTATTTTGGCCTGTATTTCAAAGTAGCTCATAAGCGGAATTTCAGCATTTTGATTGGGGGGGGGGGGGGGAAGAAAATCTAATCACTCGCAAACCTTAAAGTATTTTGTATTTCTTGTAGATAATTTAATTCAAGAGGAATTTGTTAGTTAAAATAAGTGACTAATGCCTGTCGACTTATATTTATTTTTTTCCTCAAAATATTTCTGCCTATGGAATAGCCCATAAATTAGGTTTGTGCAGAGCCGTCGCGTGGGCGGGGCGACCGGAGCGATCGCCCTGGGCTACGCAACAACGGCTAAAATAAAAAATTGGAAATTACATTTTTTTTTGGGGGGGGGGGGGGTTGTCGATTTTTGGGATGTGGGGGCGCAAATATCAAGTGTTTGATTCCTTACAGATAGGTGTAGTGTCGGGTGGGTGCACGTGGGATTGAGTTTGAGGGGGGGGGGGGCGCCTGACGAAATCTTGCCCCGGGCGCCAACAAACCACGCGACGGACCTAGGTTTGTGAATATCAACATTTAATCAGGGCTGGACAACAACATTTAACTCTGAAATTTGATATTTGATCGGCTCATTTTTTCTTAATGTTCCTATGTTTTATGTAAAATTGCCCTTAGACCCTTTCCTCCTCCCCCATTGCATCCGATAATAGAAGAATTCTAGGATTTTGGACATCTTTATTTTTGGTTGGAAAGTTTATCGGTTTGTTTGTAACCTAGAAAGGACACGACGTTTTTTGGTTGAATGACCATCGTAATCCCTCCCATTCCAAAATCCTGGGTAGTTCTATGTGGGTACATATTCCAAAATAAGGTACTTACGTACTATCAGGACCCATTTTTTACAATCGATTTCTGGTGGGTATTTTAAATCATTAACCCCTCTAATTGTATAATAAATATCGTTTGGAAAAAAACAAAAAATATATTTTCGATTTTATTAACACTAGTTTCCAGAATGTTTCGTTTGGAAATACGACGGAAAAAGAAATCATTTCGAAATGATTAGCGGTATCATAAATAACAACAACTATAAGTTATATTTAAAAAAAAAACACACACACAGAAAATAAATGAAAAGAAAACATCAGAAATTGATTATAAAAAATGGGTCCCGGAAGTACCCAAAATAATAATCAGATCTAGATAGTAACAGTGTACTCTTAAACATGAACTTTGGTGTAGATAGGTTAATTTTTTTTTTTCGAGTTGTCGCGCCCATCAGACTATGATCAATAACGTATTTAATATGTTCTATAAAAAAAAAAAAAAAAAAAAAAAAAAAAAAAACAAGATTAGGTATACGAGGTAAAAAAAAATACTCTTATATTTGCATCTCGTTTGCAATACTGTCTCATTATTACTGTATGGGGAAAGTAAAAACCCTCTACTTATAACATTATGTAACATTTAAATTCTACATCATAAAAATTATTAAGATTGGTATTAAATATTATTTATGTTTTACTGACATTTGTTGTCAAGTTAGTTTTTTTTTTTAATAAGTCACAAACACCTTAGGAGGCGTAAAACTGGCCTAAAATATTTATGTAAATTTTTCTTTTGTTTTTAACAAGTGAGGTGAAAAATTAAAAAAAAAAATAAAAATAAAGCTAATGGTCGGCTGTCCTAGTCAAAAACCGGATATACCATTTCCATAAATGTTTATGCTTTATTATTCTGCAAAGTTTCTCCTTAATCTCATGAGTGTAGTGGAAGAGTTAGAAAATTTATTATAATAATATTGGTTTCATAATATATAAAATGTCCTTATTTAACCTTTTTTTTTTTTTTTCACGTTATTTTGTAGCGATGTAAAATCTACAGAATTAAAATTATTCATGAAATTAAAGTTTAGAATGGGAAAATATTAAGTAATCTTTTGTGGATGACATAGTGTAAGTTCAAGAACAAAAGAATAATTCTGCAAGATTAATTTCGCATTTTTTTTATCATCCATCATTCTGATAAAAAGCTGAATATGGTTAATTTATGATAGTTATAGGCGCTGTAATAAGAACCCTACTATGTTATGAATGCTTATTTTCTTCTTCTGGAAGATAAATCGGTCTAAAAATATCTGTCGAAATTTTTAAAAGAAATTTTTGAATCTTAAACGAAATCAAAATTTGCTTTGAATTGGTTGGAGTTGAGATGGAATGTTGTAGATGTCGCCACTTGTCGGGTTCTATGACCAAAGCGAAGCGGGCGCTTTGAAATTATACTAAAGAAATTTCAAGGTCAGTACAACCCGTTGAATACTAACGTCCCCGTAATAGCCAGACGGAGCAACAGTATAAACCCGTGGCACAGCGCTATTAAATGGATCTCTCGCTTGTGTCTGGAAGTCAGTCTGACCTTGAAAGCACCGTCATTGTCCACGAATTTTTATCCACAAAAGCGATGTTATGGTCCGAAATGGATGAATTCCAAGCTAGCATTGGTCCGTCCATCATTTCTTCATTTTAAAATGAGAGGTTTTAGGAGAAGTTCAATTCTGCAAAGCAGAACGAAAAATACAGGAGATGTTTATTTGTAGCGTCTTTTTTGTGATCAATTTGTTGTTATAGAAAATTCGTTCATCTATGATATAAACTACTAAATAGAATGTGGGAAATGAAAAGAATTTTCAGGGAAATGGATTATCATTGCTTGATTAAATTATAAATCGAATTTTTCCTTGAATAATTATATTTATAAATAGAAAATAATCCCTACTAATATAATAAACGCAATTTATAAAATAATGTAACTTATAAATAATAATAAGAATTAATAAATGAAAAACAAAGACGCATTTACTTTGCTTATGTTTATTATTTTTAGTATAGTTAATTCCCAGCGTTTGGTTCTAAAAAATACGCGAATTTAAGTAGATAATGTTAAGCATATTGACTTACAACATAAAGAAATTGAATATTTGTTTATAATCCGTCGTGTTTACAAAAATATTCCCGTTGAAAATTGAGAACTTCGTGGGATTTTTAGCATCTTGACTCATATAATATATCATTGCAAATTAAGAAGGAAAGACACATATATGCTACTGAAATTTAGTATTTCACCTGTCGAGATGATTGAATTGCTTGTAAATTTCTTTTCTGCTAAAAAAAATGTATGGGTCTACTCTGCAGATCATGATTATCGGGCTTCCCTGCAATGCGGGACCTTTCAGCACCCCACTGTTGTAAGCGTGACTTAATCTAATGGAAACTATATTTTTTTTTTTTTTTTTTTTTTGCTAGAAACCAATCAGCATATACTATACCATTCTATCTTGAATCGTCCATTGGTCGTCACTAAATTTCAAAATCAAGAAAACAGATTTCGTCATTTAGATTTAGTTTTACAAATTAATAAAGACTGTGATTTGCTTGATAATCGTGCTTCAATTTTAGAATATTTTGAAGGAAATTAACGATATTTAAATACAATTAAAATAATTCCAATTGGATTGAAATTAATACATTTTATTTCCATAATAAAAAACTATCTGCTTTATTTTAGATTTAATGATTTCATGAATTGCGTTTTTGAAGGATTACTTATTATTATTATTACTTATTACTACTGATAAATCAGTGAAATTAAACCTGACTTCGTTTATCAAACCTGACTTCTTTAATTTCCAGATATCCTAGGTGAAAGATAATATTTTTTTTCTTCGCATTGAAGGCATCAAAAGAAAAAATCGCCTGTGGGAGCCGCCATATTATCTCTGGTGAATGCTTGTTAATTTTTAATGTTCTCAATAAATCATGAATATCGAACGAGGGGAGCGTGCCTTTGCCGCGTCTTAGGAGATTCTCTTCCTCTTCTCAAAATGTGATTATGCGGGTGTTGTTGCAGATAGAACAAATCACCAATCACATCTAAGAATTGGAAACAGGCAACGAAGCAAACAGTTTTTGTCATTGTGAGTATTGGATGGGACTCGGGAATCATTCTTAAAAAGAAATTAATACAAATGAAAGAAAAAAAGATGACGTTACGCTTTGAATTAATGAAGCACCGAACAAATGCGTTCTAATTTATTCAAAATAATGAAAGAACAGATAAGCCATGGAATAGTTTTTTTTTATCTGACTGGATGGCTTGAAATCAAAACATGGCCTCGAAAAACTTAAATAGACTTTCAAAATTATTCTATGTTCCCACATATTATTAAATTACCGGGAGCAGAAAGCAGGGAGTCTGAATGGATTCTAGACTCCCCGTTTTTATGCTTCCGGTAATTTAGTTTGTTATTATAATTGCCAGTTTATAAGATATTTTTAAACATTTATGTGAAGTGGGATGGTATATCTAATAAATTGGTTATTAGTTATACATCACAAAGAAACTAAAAAGATTGGTTAGGGCACGTAGAAGACGAAACGAACACTAATGACGATAGCAATTGGAAACTGAATTCCTAGGAATAGAAGGATGACAAGAAAGCTTTTTGGTTGGATGAAGTTTTAATGGAGTCGATTGGAAAAAGAAAGCTTTCGACCGAAAAACTTTGTGAGACCTTTTACCCTGTAGTTAAGATATCCCAATAGGCCTATGGGCGTATATACTTCACTTTATAATGGATTCAAAATAGTGTTTGTTCGTCTTTGTGAAACAGGCTTTGAGAATCCTGTACTTCATGTACTTTTCATGGAAGTTTTTTAAGTATTGAAATGGATTCAATATCGGAATGAACTGTAATATCGAAGCGAGTACTTTGAACTAGACATGCGCAATTCATTATCTATCTTAAGCGAGGCTTTATTTATTTAACGTTTTGTTGATGAGCTCCGTGAATAATAATCCAGCGAGATAAGCTGTAAAAATACATTATATATATATAAAAAAAAATAGATCTTAGATTTGTTTGTTTTTATTTTTTTTAATACAATCTCCCGATTTAAGTCACCTTCATATTACTCACATATTTACAAAATTTAGAAATAGCTCGTTAACTTTTGATAAAGACCTTTACCATCAAATTTCACCAAAATCTATTCAGACTTTCTCATTGTTAAATTTTCATTATGTATTATGTATATACGAAACGAAGTCAGTTCACTCCTTAAAGAAAAACAAACTCTGTCTCAGACTTCTCTACATCATTGTTAGATTGGTGATAGTGATACTGACGTGTTATTTATTTCCACTAAGTCTCTGAATCAGTTATTAAAATTCATTCTTACGGTAATCTAACACAGAGAAAGCGTGTTATTGTTAATCACCTAACAACGATTATAGAAATCTGTGAAGGACTATTGGAAAAAAGGTTTTATTGTTATCGTGATTTTCCCCGATAACATTATTCTCACATTGGTTGAAATCTATCCAACAGATCTTCGAAAAAATCACTCTATTCATTTTAATTTAGCGTTGGATTGAATAAAAAAGTTGTTACTGTGGGATTTTTTTGATTAAAAGAAGCTGAGATTTCTGTAGCCTGAGTCGTTTTTTTTTTCAATCTGTTGAAATCTTACAAACTTGAAAATAAACAAACCATTTGTATACCTAAGGATAAAGTTATCTCTTTGATAAGAATGGGATGATTAGTTGTGATGCTAAGGTAATTTTTAGTTTTCAGTATGTTTGCTTATCAGTAATTAATTAAAGTATATTAAATGCAAAAATAATCCACTATTCAATTGTCTTGATGGATAGACGTTTTCCGGCAAGGTATGGCAATTTAATTTATTTTACATGAAAGCCCAAAGATCAGGAAGCATTGATTGCAAATGATGGAACAAAAATTGAAATGGTGTTTTGCCATAACTGAGTCTACATTAGTTTTTCAATATCATCACATTGAAATAGATCTTCCAAACAATGTAATTATCACCATCTTCCTCCCTCTGATTTGTAGGTAAAGCCTTGAAGGGTCGGTCATCCAATTTCTAAAAAATCGTTTTTGAAAGCAGTTTATTGATATTAAAGAAGACATTTGGACTAGGCCATTCGGAGTACCTTGAATTCTAGAGATCTTTAGTATGAAATGCTTTATCTCACATTCATTCTCTTTTTCCATTGTTCCTACACTGCTAACACCAACCAACCAACCAACCAATCCTACACTGCTTCTTATTGCCTTAGTTCTCAGTTTCTTTTTTGACAGTGATTGTTTTATTTAAGATTTTCTTTTCTTTTTATGAGCACTTTTTTGCTGTCATACAATGTGGATATTTTGAAAGTTCTCACGCCAACTACATCTTATCGTTTACAAAACAGTTATTCCAAGTGCTGAAAGTGGGGGAGGGGAAAAAGACAATAAGATAATAACAAACCGACAAGGGATATAAGTAAATGTAACATTTATAAAACACTAGATATTTTACATGATTCCAATACAAAGAAACTGGTAATTACAAGAAAATATCCCGATATAAGCACTGAACTCTCACAAAAATATGCACTGAAAAGGGATGTCTCAAAAACGTAAATATTTTGTTTAATATAGACTAAAAAAAAATAAAAAAAATTGGATCTCTACTTTCTTTAGTTTTATTTCTATATTCGGAGAAGTACGTCTATCGCTATTCCAATGCAGCAAAATCCGTAGATTCGGCTTTGAAATGCGTTTCTTCGTGAATGATGGACATTCATAAAACAAAATAATAATAATTTTCAGAATTAAAAAGAGTTTGTTTCTCCCTCTTTTATGCCTCTTGCTATTATATGTAAAGCGTAGATATTAGGTTTAAACCAAATAGTTATTGTATTATGACTTATCCCATTCGAATCATTAGTCGTAGACTCCTAACTGACATTAATTAGCTGCTGTCGTTTGGATGACTATTCAGGATGCACCTGTAACGTAACAGTCAGTCTTTGCCTCCTATGAAGAGAAACAAACACAGAACAAGAAACATCCAAATGCCACGCCAGTATTCGAACCCAGATTCAGATGTATCATGACTACAAAGCTGAAGGATAAACTAAAAAGTAAAATTTCTTGTCTTATTTAATAACAGAAAATTGTCCAGACAATTCATAAACTAGTGTTGTTGTATAAACAAAACAAAAAATCATTAAAAAGCGTTTTATTAGGTTTGAAATTTCCTTATTCCAGTTGACACTTCATTTGTGAAATAAAGCAGAGTAACATCTCTTCGAATGCTTTCTAAAGAAGTTGCCGCTGTGATGTACGAAAAAAATATATGCTGTATACAGAGCTTCGTTACTTCGGGTCTACAATAAGGTTACTTTCAGATACATGAAAACCAAGCAAAAGTAAACATGAAGCATTCCAAAAAAATAAAAAAATAATAATAGTGATTGTAGTTATAATGCTTCGAAAAATAGATTATCTTACCAGAATTTAAGCAGACTTATAGGCCGACAGACGGTTCTTGACGATCGCGTTTGCGCGAGAATTACGAAAAACACGAGATCTGGCCATTAGCCTCTTCAGCAGGTCTCAATGAATTTAGTATTTTGAATGTCTGTCACTAGGAAAATACTAGAGAAAAAATGTTAAAGTTGGAATTTTAGCTTCAGCGTAGAGACGATGGATGCAGCGGCGAATAAGGCATCGGTCAAAATCGTCTACATCAGTAACGGGGGCTTGCTCGTGGTCGCTTTTTTCCCGGAGTCGATAAGCCTTCTTTCTCGCCATTTTGTGAGAAGACATGGATAGAGGCTATTCTCGCGTCAATCACGAGAAATCGCGAAAATTCGGGATCATCAAGATCCGTCTGTCGGCCTATAGAACATTACAAAAATACTAAAAGAACTTCGAATCCATTTTTTTTTTTTTTTTTAATATTGCGAAGTTTTGAATTTTTTTTCTAAAAAAAAGCGCAATCACCGTATTTGAAATTTGATGATACCTACAAAGAAAGAAATAAGAAATAAAACCATAGAAGTAATTAGATGGTATGAAAGAACCTTTATATAGAAGAATGGAAACAATTAGGGTACATATCATTATCATCGTTTTACTGCCTTTGAATTGAAGAAAAGTTCAGGTATCGATTGGATTACCATTTTAAAATGTATTTTACGATACTAGCGAATCCGCATTCAAAAGTCGTCGTCGTCTTCTACAGGTTTTTCCCATTTTTCGTGTAGGGTCGCTGATGAGCAAAGGGGCTTGCTCAATATTCGGTTTTGGCAAGGGTTGTATGACGGATGTCTTTCCTGGCGCCAACCCATATTAGAGGCGAACCCAAAGATGCTGTAGACGGCGAAAGAAGCGTCAGACGAAGGAGCAGACAACACAGGAAAGAAAACAAACATCTGTGCCCAGGCCGGGATTTGAACCCAGGTTCCGAAGCCGCCGCCTTGTGCACAAGACCACGACGGAACGGTAATCCGCATTCAGAAGTCTGACAATGAATTCACTCGCCGATATTGGGCTTTACTGGGATACTAAGAAAACTATCCGTAATCTCACAATTTAGATATTTAGAAATCCTAATGTTTCCTGATTTTGATATCCAATGTACTACAGGTGTTATGCATGTGATCTAACGGTTTATAATGTCGATAATATTATCAGAGAAAAATAGGCTTTGAACAAAAATATTTTGCAATGCATTATTATTATTAAATTCATCTCTCTGTAACCAAAATAAAAATTAAAATACTTAACCTACCAACCTTTAACTTCTGATAAGATTATGTTATTATAAAGACCATCGAACCAAAGAACTTCTTATGCGTTCTTTTCCCTTAGCATAACGGACCAATAAAGGAAAGAGCTAGCGGTCAGAAACCGCCATTAAATTCCAACATCCGATGTCTAAAAAAAATAATAACAATAATACAGTAAAACCTCGATATAGCGCTCCCGCTTATTACGCTTTTAGGTCATGGTCCCTTGACGAGCGCAATAAAGAGGTTATACTGTAATAATAATAAAGCCATTCCGGCATGGCCGAGCGGTCTAGACGGCGGTCTGTCGTGTGGCCGATGTGTCAGAACCTAGATTCGAATCCCGGCGTTGGCATGGCTGTTTCTTTCTTCTGTGTTTCATCCGTTTCTCCCTGGGACTTACTATCTCAGGGTTATTCTGGACGAGACGTGAATCTCGTTCCCTCTTCTTGACTTTCACTAGCTTCGCTCTGACGTTGTCAGGTTGAATTAGTTCCGTGGTCCATAGTTAACCAAATTCGATGAAAGGAAGGAATAAGGATAAAAAAATAACGAACTAAGAGTTCGGTTTCTTGTAAAATTGTCGTATATTCATTCTTCTCTTCTCCTCAACTGGTCTTCGAATTATTACTTTCTTTCTTCTCAATTCCACGTAGCCTCCCAATGACTTTTTTTACGTTCTCTTTGTTTTCTGTCTGTTTTTTTATCAAATTTCTGCTATAATCAGAGAGAGATCTAATCTAATGTTTCTTCTACGAATAATGAAAGTTCACGTTTTAAATAATTCCCACGTTACAAATAACATTAGCATTTTCACTTTAATACAGCTGTTAAATTAGTTTATCAAAGAGCCTGGAATATACTTTGAATCACTGGTAGTGAATTTTAAGTACTTTGTTTATTTTTTGTCGGTACAATATCCTTTACTTCCGTAAGATTTTATCGAATTCTTCTTTACCGATCTAAGAATAAGTGTTCCATACAGTCACGAAAAAAAAAGCACAAGTTCATTGTTTATCATGTTTAACAATATGTTCCGGTACGAAAAATATTCGAATTCTTTTTCTTTTATAAAAACATAATAATAATAATTGCTATTGTATCCCTTATATTTCCGTTGATTTCAAATAAGTCAGACGTACAATGAGTTTTGCCGTGGGGGAGGGAGTCATTGAAGTGTTAAGTGATTATGTTATTGCTTGTGATTGCACCTGTCCCTTCGATTTGAAAGCTAAATTTAGAACAAATTAATCAACATTCACAGGCAAATAGAAGGAAATGGAAACAGATCCTTTTCCCCCAATGCGAGCAGTTCAATAATGCAGTGGTTCTCAAGTTGCATATATACATACGATGAAGAAAAACAAACTCCTATTACTCCAATGATAATCAATATTTCGTCCTATTTATTCCAAGGACTTCTTCTGGATACAATAGAAATAAACAAAAACAAAACTAAGGAATGAAAGAGAAAACCTTCTCTTTTCTCTACAATAACAACTTAAAATATGTAACAAATAATTTCAATAAACATGAAACATGACATTAACAATAAAAATAAAATAACACAAATAAATATTATTAACAAATTCGTTTGAATAAACATGAGTGATTTATCATTATTACAAAATCTTTGTTTAATTAAAATCCAAAATCTCTTTAAATCTATTATTTTTTGTTAAAGATTTTCTGAAAATATTAAGAGACACTTCATTGACTTTAAGGGATTTATCTTTATTTAAACATATACAACTGTTAATTAAACATTTCTCCAATGTAAACCTTTTATATTCATCTTGAACATTGAAAATAATGTGTATGTCTGGGTCGGGGCAATGATTCTTAAGCTGGCAATGATCAGCCCATTCTGAAATGTTTCTTTTATCTTTTCCGAACGCCTTAACGTGTTCTTTAACCATCCTTCCTGTATTTCCTATATACACCTTACTACAATCCTTACATTTCAAAGCATCTACTACCCCCTTTTTTTGAATTGCATATCCTTTTTTCTTGTTCTTTCCTTCTTGAAAAGAATATTATCTTTATAATAAATTAATTTGATCTCATTAATTTTACAAACATCTTTAACTTGTTTATTAACCTTTAAACCTACAGGTAAAGTAATGCATTTCTGAAAACTTTTCTTCTCATTTAAATGACTTAATTGTGTCTCAAATTTTCTTTTTTTGAAAAAATCTTTGAATGTTGTTTCAATGAATGCTCTAGGGCAGTGGTTCCCAACCGGTGGGTCGCGGAAGGGTTACAGGTGGGTCGCGACTTGATCCTAAAACTATCAGAAACCATCGAATAAACCATCAGAAAAGATCAGAAAAATCGAAACAACTCGAATTCTATTTTGATTGGTTTCTTTTATTTTATGTTTTATGGACCGATGGACCGTGGATGTCCTCCGATAAGAAAGGTGGGTCGCCAGCTGAAAAAGGTTGGGAACCACTGCTCTAGGGTATTCGTTCATTATTAATATTTCTTTTAATTTATTGATTTTATTCTTCCAAAGACTTTCATCATCCTCATAATTAATAATTATTCTTAGATGTCCTTTAATTATCTCTTTCTTTGTAGATGTCATATGGTTAGACGTGTAATTAAGTACATGATTACTCTGGAAAGATTTTCTATAATGTTCACATGTTAATAATGATACCTCATCTTTTTTAATAGTTACATCTGGGAAATTAATACACCCATCTTTTTCCTCCTCAACTTTAAATTTTATATCTTTGTGTAAATTATTAATGTGATTAATAAACCTTGAAAACTGTTTCCTCGTACCTTCCCAGAAAATAATAATATCATCCACATACCTTTTGTATAAGAATTTAGCTTCCTTCCAATTAGTTATCCGGCCCAGACGTACACATTATTTTCAATGTTCAAGATGAATATAAAAGGTTTACATTGGAGTCATGTTTAATTACAGTTGTATATGTTTAAATAAAGATAAATCCCTTAAAGTCAATGAAGTGTCTCTTAATATTTTCAGAAAATCTTTAACAAAAAATAATAGATTTCAAGAGATTTTGGATTTTAAGTAAACAAAGATTTTGTAATAATGATAAATCATCCATGTTTATTCAAACGAATTTGTTAATAATATTTATTTGTGTTACTTTATCATTATTGTTAATATCATGTTTCATGTTTATTGTTACATATTTTGAATGAATGAATTCTCCTTCATTCCTTATTTTGGTTTTTGTTTATTTATATTGTGTCCGGAAGAAGTCCTTGGAATAAATAGGACGAAATATTGATTATCATTGGAGTAGTAGGAGTTTGTTTTTCTTCATCGTATGTATATATGCAATTTAAGATAACTAATAGATTAAATGATGAGGTTCTCAAGTTATTTTAATTCACGAGCAGGCTAAACATCATTTACTTCCTTCTGAGATGCAAATTTCAAAGTATAAATTTAAAAAGTACAAATCTAATTTATTAGTATATTTATTAATACGTCTCGTTTTACCTTTTATTTTGGAAAGAATAATAATTTATTAGCTTGACATGAAAACAAAATCAAATAAAATGTATAACTCCCTCAAAATAAAAGAATGCGGATGAGAAGAAAAGAAGCCAGCAATCCACAAGAACTAACGGAAATACGTTTTAAAGAATATTTCTAAAGCCTCTTCTGTAGATGATTACGATATTTGTCATTGACATGCAATTTTCAAAATTATATATTCATTATAGGTAATGTCTGTTGATGATAGTTTTATTAGAAAAATTTCGTTGGATTTTAAATAAATAAAATGTCGTGAAAACAACAGAACTACAATTTTAAGCAAACACGCATTTCGAAATACATTCTGTTGTGGGATCCAATAGAGGAAAAGACTGAAACCAGGACAATGAAGCTTCTTGTCTTAAACATAATTCTTTAAAATCCACATTCTCATGGACGTATAAAGGGAGTAGCCGAGCCCCCCCCCCCCCCCTCCTTCCCATTTCTCAAAATGTAGAGATTAGTTCTGTATTCTTCGTTGCTTTTTTTTTTTTTGTTCAAGCAAGTTTTGTCCCCCGAAATTTTGAAAAATACATTTTTTTGTTTATTGTTGGTCAGTTCCTATTTTGCAACCCCTCCCCCAAATAAAATTCTATGTATGCCCCTGCACATTCTTATATACATTTATGTAGGAGAAAATGATACCGAGCAATGTTATCTATTTTTATTTTGAAAATTTCAGTTATGAAATTAATTTTTTTTAAAATGTTACTGTTATTGGGTCTAAACACTATAAATAGAGTTGCTTAAGTATGAATTCGTATAAATTATTTAGTATGTCTCCACTTCCAAAATACAACTCAAAGCTATTCTACTGTAAACATAGAAGCAACTTTCAGGTCTATATACCTATTTAAAAAAATATAATCTTTTGAAAATTTCTTATAATTATCTAATGAATCAATAGAATTTATAGCGAATTGCTGAAAACGATTCTTTAGTTTTAGTACTTCTTAAGTTTTTATTTATAAATAATTCAGTTTTACTACTTGAGTCTTAAAGTTCCAATTCGTAAAATCATTGTTACCAATTCTACAATAACGAAAGGTTTCATTCTATCCGATATTTTAGTGTTTGAAATGTTCTTTTCAAAATACATTTCGAAATGATCCTTCAGCAACGATAAAATTGATCATTATTTTTTTATGGACTTAACCTAAGCCCATTTGTTCCTCTATTTCTGTAACATTTTCTGAAATAAGTCAAAGTTATTTGTAAAAATATTTCAGATTTTATTAGCGATCCATTTGGGAACTATTGTAATATCGACCAAAATCGGTAGCTATTGCGTTTATCCTGTCCGTCCGTCCGTGTCTGTCCACCCCTAACAACTCCCGAACAAAAGGTTGGATCGACGAATGGATTTCACAATCGTGTTCAGAGGCCCATACATCGTGTGATTATGATATTTGCAGGGGCCAACGCTCCCCATATTCGAGATATTTGACACTGTTTGTATTGTACTCCCCTAACTACTCCCGAACGGAAGTTCGGATCGTAAAACGGACTTCACCATCGTGTTCAGAGGCCCAAACAACGTAGGAGTAGGGTATTTCAGAGGCAACCCCCCCCCCCCCCAATATTCGAGATATTTGGCATTGTTTTTATTGGATTTCCGCTATTAGTTTAAATGTCAGAAATGCAACCATCTCATTTCATTTCATTTGTCAGCTGTAGCTTGATGGGTAAAGTCTCGGACTCATTTACTGGAGGTTGTCGGTTCGAATCCTTATATCTACTTTTTATTTTTTTTTGTTATTTTCCTAAAGTTTATTTATTTTTTTCCTAACCTTTTTTTTATTTTCCTTAAGTTAATGTACTTTTTTTTATTATTACGGGTCGCCCTTAAATTTATGCTTTAGCAAAAAATTATATTCACTTGTTTTATGTTTTGTCTGTTACATCTTTAACTATAATAACCAAATCCATGAATAGATAGTTTGTATGTTTGCGAACGATAAGATTAGATATATAAGTCAATATATTGACACTCGCTATCAGCAACTATATTTATATTCAGTCCTATATCCAACTAATAGAATTTGATCGTCGATATTCTAAAGGTCAAATGCTTTTGCTGTTCGATTAATGAAGACTTTTACAATTGACAGAAACTATACGCGGTGATATTCACTGATAATTTCTTAATCTTAAGCTGCTAATATTATTTTTAATGAATTATTTTTAAGCATTAAATGCTGAAAATTCTGACTTTATAAGAATTGCATGAGCTAATTAAATGCTCTCAAATTAATGCATCTGTTGTGATTATTCTTACTTAAAAACTTGCAGAATTTTTCACAATTTCGTTTTCATTTTACATTTTTAAACCTCGCTACTTATTAAGGAAAGTCAAGTCAGGGCTGAATAATTTCCTTATTAATTTACTAGTCTTAGTGTCCGGCGTTGCCCTGGAAAATTTCAAAGTTTTGTCCCATATTTTCATCACTCCAACTTCTACTTACGTTAACGACTATACAGACTTTTAGTGGGCTTCTCTGTATTGATTCGTGTCCATGATAGAGAATAGAGGTAAAAACACACCCTTTAAATGTTGAAAATGTATGACGTTCCAGGGTCTAAGCAAAAGACGGTCCTCAAATATCAAAGGAATGTTTAGGCTACCAAACATTCACTTCTATTTTAATATGATGGTTGTTTCAGTATTATCATAGGATCTGTAAACTTACTGGTCTTCATTTTCAATTGATAATGAAGGTTAGGAAATAGAGGTTCCTGTGAACACCAGCGTAACGGGATAAAGGACAGAGCGAGTCCCTCGAGGAAAGAAAAATATATGACCGCTCTCAAATCAAACAATATTTTGAAACTTAATCTGAATTAGAAAATAAGGAATAATAAAATATTAAATTTTCAGAATTGTAGATGAAGATATAGGTTGAGAATATTCTCAAGCTCTTGACGAGACTGTTGGGTTTTTAGGCTTCTGAAAGAGCCTTATATCCACCGTTTGTCTGTCTGTAGACACATATCCCACAATGCTTCGCAACGATTTCTGTTAGCTCAGTTGTAGTGGCCTGAATGTTGAATGTTTTAGATGGCCTGTTAGCTCAGTTGGTTAGCGCGTCGTGCTAATAACGCGAAGGTCGTGGGTTCGATCCCCTCATGGGCAATTCTTATTCTTCATTTTTTTCTCCCCATCTTTTCACAGTTTCTCAACTTTAAGTTTTTTTGTTTTTTTTTTAATCATTGTTAGGAATTCAGTGTATTAACAAGGTTTGAGTTAAGAATGACGATTATTCCATATAAATAGGGGTGGGTAAGATAGCATGGGGTCGCAAACAGATTCACGCGAGCATTTTATTGCAGTCTATTCTAAAGTAAAGGTGACTCAGAAGCCGTTGCGAAGCACTGTGATTGGTTTACTAATCACTATGCCTACCTTATGAAATGATATGTTCTAGCTTCTGATAAATCTTTTGTTATTCGAAATATTGCTTTACAGTCGATGAAAAAATGCTCGAAATATTCACGAATTATTTCATGACTGTTGCCTTTCCTGAAGTTTTTCATCATCTCAACAGTTTTGTCTTTGCATCCACAAATCATCACTTAGGCCGTGTAAGTTTTTGTTTTAAAACAATTTGTCACTTCAGGAGAAGCTAGTGTACGTGAATGTGGTTTTAAGACTGACACGACAGAACGACGAAGCTGCAATAAATTTTGCCTGGGGTTTGGTTAAATTTTGCCCGTGAAGTTGAAGTCTTCCAAAAGGGGAGGCCTTCAAATTTTGTCTGGGAAACATCTACACGACTTCTTCAAGAGTTTGATCACAAGTAACATCTTCCAAATTCGAAGAGGTTTGATTCAGCTTCATCCTACTGGGCTTTAATGCTTCTTTTCGTTCACTTCTTTATCCGTCAAAAATACAAATCTGGTGATAACTCCATCAGTAAATTCCTGCTCAGTTTCATCCCTTTCTCAATCCTGTGTAAAACCTTTCTTAAAGATGAGCGGTATCCTTATTGCTACGTCACAGACTGTAGCTTCTAATGCAAAAGAAAAGCTGATAACACTGCCCTTTTTCGAAATTCCATTAAGAAGACAGTTATAGCTTGTGATTATAGTTGGAATGGAATCTTCAAATGAGAAAATAAACCCTAAAGATACACGACTGGGTTCAATTCCACAATGAATATAAATTTGTTATTTATTTAGAAAGCAATGAAATGCGACTAAAAATACAACACTATATATTATGCATAATATTATAATCAACACTTAATTTATACTCAAGAGTATATATATATATATATATTATAAAATAAATACAAATTATCCTAATCCTTAAATTTAGACTTGATTAGAGTCGCCGAAAATCATAGAATTCAGTCTCACCAATGATTTATTTCCACACCAGCAACGTTGCTTCATATTTAATGTTTATTCTAGCTTTGGAATCGGGCATAACATCAAGACCACGTAACTTCCCTACTTGAATTTAGACGATTATCCCAGTGTATTCTGACATTACATTCAATCGTCTTCTGACTGAAAGAGCAGTATTTTGTGGTGCTAGACTTACTTTTTGGATGTTTTTAATCTCTTCCCCTCTTCTCTATCCCAGTAACAATGTAAAATGATCCTTACTATCCACCAGTGCGCGATTTATGATTATACCAGAGGGGGGATGCCTAATGGGTTCACTATCAGAATTAAAATTTTAAATATGTATACCATACCTCCCCTGAAAACTGACTTACAGACACACAGAAACTTACGTGTTACATAAGGATAGGTCTAACAGATTATTAATTTATTAAATCATGATTTCTTAAAATATACTTATTGGTTTATTTATTTATAAAAAATAATATTCTTTGGTCCTGGAAGTTCTGAAATCAAGATGTAATAAACAATGAGACTTATATAAATCAGTTGAAGAGACGAGATGAAGGTTGTTCCGGTTGGTTATTTGGTGGATTTCCTGTTGGTTTATCAAGACCACTATGATGTTTAGACTTTTTCCGTTTTGTCGCAAACTTTTCTGCACTGAAGCAATGTCCTGGAGGACCGTTTATTGAGATAAAAAGCAGATTTTGAAAGTGTTCCTTTGTAACTTGTCCCTTTGATCAGTCAATAAAGATCAGAAGAAATAAAGACAGGCGAATTCCTACTCAAGAAAAATACAAATTTTAATTTTGTTTCATTGTCAGATTCTTATCTAATAATTAAATATTTATGTAAATTTAACATATCCAGTGGGTGGGATGTAATTATCCCTGGCAGGGATACATGATTCATATCCAAAGGTTGGGATGGTCAAGCCAGTGAGGGGAAATCCCCCACCCCCCTATAAATCGCACCCTGCTATCCACGTAATTAAATATCCCTTACAACAGCGGTGTTAGACTTCTGGGATCAGGGGTCAGTCCTATTTCATAAATAAACTTGGAGCCGGCAAAGGGAGGGGGGTGGCATTTCTTTTTTTTATAAAGTAATTAAAATATTTAAACATAGTTTTATGTAAAGCTGAATTGCATTACTATTATTTTTCTCATTTCACAGGAAAGGTTACTTTGTTAAGGACCCGGATCAGGTCTAAGGATTTATTCGCAGATCGTCCATTCCCAAAGAACTTATAAGTTCTTATATATATTTACGTGTTTTCTGTCGTTTGCCATGGCCTATGGCATTTATCGGATAGTGAATTTGCGGTGCTTTCAGCAATTTTCATAGATAGGCCTACTTCTTAATGACTGAATGTAAGTGCACGAAATTTCAAATGTTAGCCTAACAAAATATTCAAAAAAGATTATTTATTTATTTATAATATTTATTAGTGAATAAAGATTTTGAGGTAAATAATATAAACAGTAACGATAATTTAACTCGGAAAAAAATATCATTTGAAGAAAATCAACTCGCTCGTATTTTTACGATCTTCTGAATTTCATAAAATGTTCAATGATCAATTGTTAATGTTGTTCTAACGTTACTTTAGCTCGAAGTTTAATACTTTTGGACTCTTGAATTCGTTTTTAAATGATTAGTATTTCATTTTTTTTTTTTTTTTCTAGCAAAATGAAGTCCTGTAATTCATGTACCAAATCAGATTAAAATATTTCTTTGAATCGCCGAATACATTTTTTTTCTTCTTTTTTCTTTTTTTCCAACCTCGTCGTCGGTGTTACGCCACAACGTACTGTCGAGGTTTTGCGATATATTGAGGGTGACGATAAATTGAATACGGTTCAAGCCGAGACGGATTACGCAATTATGAAGCCCTGGGTTAATGTCTTCTGAAGCTCACAGAAATATTGATCTTTTATATAAATATTTAAAATGTATCTGCATTATATCGATAAATCGTTTTTAGAATGAGCCTGTAGTGATTTTTATTTTTTTTTAAAATAAGCCAACGTTATAACTATTATTGCAATTGTAATAAAGCATATGCATGCTTCATCATCTCACTACTGAATATTATATACCATTATTTTTCATTGTTGTATAGATGATGAACGCAGAGCGTATATCTACATTGTTATATAGCTAACACTATTCTGAGATCTTTTAAAAGGAATGTACATTATGAATCCAAAGTCGACCCCAAATGCAAATGCAAATGCTCCAGCCTATGTAGACGCCCGTCTAGATTCGGTGGTGGGTTCCAGAAAGCAATATTTTTTCGGCATTCAAGGTAAACAACATGACTTCATATTTAAAAAAAAAAGTAAAAATAAAAAAAAAAATCAAGAAAATTATAGCTGATATGTCAACTTCCAAGTAACCATTCGAATAATTTTTTATATTAATTTATCCTTACGTAATGGGAAAATATAATAATCATTTTGACGACAAAAAAATTAAAATAACCTATAAATATTTGGTATTATTTTTTTTCTAATCATTTAAATTCTCGCACTGCTGTAAAAGATAGTAAAAAAACCATAAAATACTTATCAGGAATTACCTAAAATAATATTCTTTTTTTAAGGGATAAATCTGTGTTTGGTTGAGGACCTTACGATAACTTTAAACTATTATATAAGTACTTTTAAATTAATAGTTAAAAATATATCTGCATTGTATCGATAAATCGTTTTCAGAATAAGCCTACATTGTATTTATAACTTATTTTAATTGAAGCACCCATTAGCTGTATTACATCTCCTAGTGAATTAATATGTAACTATTATATAAAACTTCATTACAGTCAAATAGTGCATCATATCAACTTCGAATTTTAGATGTTATCCGTAAGCCTACTATCTAAATCTGTTTAGTTTTTGATAAGTTTTTAGATTTATTTTATGGGCTATTTTATAAAGTATTAAAGCACTGGAAAATTAAGAAAACTTGAAAAAATTACGTAAAATACAGAAATAACTAAATTGTTATTTATATATTTTAAGCGATTTTTGGCAATTTTTGATATTTTATGCGTAGGCCTACAGGGAATTCCTTGAGGCCGGCAGAATGCCAGCACATGAATTCCTTTTATTTATTTTTTTATTATGAAAAAATATTGTGTTTTTTTATTGTTTGTTTTTTGTTTTTTTTTAGTTTTGGAGGTGCCATATTTATTACCTATCATAAAACTTGCCCATTTTATATTTTAAGAGTTGAGTTATTGCCCAGTTTTGACTTTGTAGCCACGTTATGAGAGTACTTTATAATTTAGGCCTAAAGTAATTCAAAGCATACATATCTATCAAATTTCATATTTGAAAGTTTAATACATTGATTAGATTTTAATATTTGTAAATTCAGCCTAGATTTTGAAGTAATTCAGAACTTAATATTTACGAATTTAGTCAATATCTGTCTTCTTGCTTCTACACCTAATTTAAAGAACACACGGTAACTATTGTGCACTTTTGTAGCTTAATCATAATACCATTGATTTTTATTTTTAAGATTATAGTTTAAGCATTGGAATGTAGCTTAAAGTTTGGTATTTACACATGATATCTACTTCTGTAGATAAAATTCCTACTTTATTTAAGGTTAAACTTTATGGCTGGAATAAATTTAACTCTTTGTTCCAAAAACCACTAAATGTAGGGTTAGTCTTGCAGTATTTGTACTATTTATTTTTAACCAATAAAATTTGTTTTTTTTTGTTTTTGTTTTAGACCATGTTTCAGTTTCCTAGTATGTGTAGTTTTCGAGTTTTCTTAACTTTTTTTTTCTTTAAATTATTTCTTTTGTCTTGAACATTTTAGGTTTAGACATGATTGTCTGTTCCTAAACTCTTGAAGATGATTTTGATCATATAATTATATTATAAATACTATATTTTCCATAGGAGTGGAAAAAGTATTTTTGTTATAACACTCTTTTTACAAAAAGTATACATTTATATTTTCCAGTTGATAAATTGACTTTCATTAAAAAGTGAGTATTTTTTTGTTTCCTTCCGTACGAGTTCTTTTGGGTCCCTGCGGAGAAATCTGTGCTAGAAGTTTACAAAAATTCCTAAGAAAAACTATTAATAAAACAGACAAGGAATTTCTGTTGATGTTTTGATAACATATAATCCTTTTAGTTATCCATTCATTTGCCATGCTTTGAAATGATAACATTCAACTTGAATTTACGCAACTTATATAAAAAATGCTGATAATATTTAGCCAATGGCAAATGTTTTATGTGTTCGGCAGATGTAATTTACGAGGAGATTTATTTTAAAAAACATAGAAAAGTAAATGTAGTAATAATTGGGGAAAAACAATCTCAAGGAAGGCTTGAAATTCTATCAGGAACTTCTTTTTTTTATTATTTCAGTGATTTTTTTGCTTGCAATTCGAGATGCTACATTTATGAGACATTGTAGGAATAGAAGAAATAATCAGAATCGTGCATTTACTCAACCTCGGGAAGCAAGTTAAGAGGTTTTAATAAATTTCATTCAATATCTTTTTGTAATTAATCAATTATATCGGATTCAAAGATTAGGGTTATGACTCGGACTTTTCCCTCCCCTTGTTTACGGCACTGTTAAGATTAGTTTTTAAAGATCAAATATACAGTAGTGGCTGACCGCGTTCACAGTTATTTGTCAGTTTCAAAATTTCAGTTAACGATATTTCAGTCATTTGAAAACCCATCGGATTGACTTGAATATTGAACAACAGTCAAAATGGCAAACTCAAAATACCAAATATCGCTTATACGGAATACAAGTTTTTTGGATGGAATATAAATTTCTAACCCAAACGTCATCAAACTTTTCCAAATAAATTTGTAGATTAAAATCTTATATTGTCTTCTGTTAAATCACTGACCACGATTTTTCCGAATCGATTCCATTTTCTTCCGCCGAAATTACATTTTGCTTCATTTCCGAAATTAGAATTTATTTTATTTCAATATTTGTAATTCAGAACACCCTGTATGCGTTGCAGCAATTTAAGAGCTTGGTTATCTGTTTGTTCGTTTCCTTTTTACTGTATTATTTGATGGAGATTTAGACTAAAACTTGCTCAATGAGATGGTCATGCATATCCCAAATACCTGCAGTCATCGAGGCATGCCTTCATTTGCACAGGGCGAGTGGAGCGTAACTGTTCTACGCTTACTGCTCCGTTGAGTTGCCTCTTCGAAAGGCTTAAAGCAAGGAATTTCATTGTTTCACAACTATGATCTTATTTAAAAAAAAAACAACCCAGTGATGACACTTGAACGTCTTCCAACTTACGTTACAGAATCTCGATGAATTATATCTATCCTTGTTCATTGATCCCTGTTCTCCCCTATTTATTTCCATTTCGCTTTCATTTATTATAATTTTTTTATATTATTAAATAATTAAAATTAATTAGAATTTCCCATCATCAGGTGCTTTGTCAAAATTTGGAATTTGTTTAATACAGTAAAATTTAACAAAATTAAAGAGCCATATATTTATGTACTACTTTTCGAGTATATAAATATATGCCACAAATGAAGAATCAGTAAAAAATAACTAACTGAAAATTCAAAAATACCGAAAAGATAAAGAATTCCATTAAATTAGATTTAAATTAAATTGGTTAAGTTTTTCGAGATTCTTTTGATTATTCGAATTGTTGTTCTTTTTTATTCTTATTTTCATCTACAATACTTTTTCCAAAATTTTTTTTTCAAAATTTCTTTTCACGCTCTTTCATTTTTTTTTCTTTCTAATTTGTTTATTTTTGAGTGATTAATACGATTTCCATCTTTTTTAGGTTATATTTTAAATTTGTTTCACTACTTATTTTAAATAAATTATTGTTATTAAAAAATTAGTGTAAAATTTTTCTTTATGATGAAAGATTTCCTATTTTTTGGACTTTAGCTGATTTTTTTATTTTCAATCGTCCATTTTTTTTCTTTATGAAATATCACTTTAAGGTTTTTATATTGCAAAGTTATAATTTTATTAATTAACAGCGTAATTTACATTAGAATAAAATAAGTGCATTCTAAATAGTTAAAGATATATTTCTTCTACAAGAATAAAATTAAGAAAAAAAAAATTTTTCAGCTTCATCTATCAATAATTATCTATTGATGATATATTTTTGTATCTGATGATTGAAAAAGAAAGTATTTTTATTATTATTAGCAGACGGTATCCAAAACATTTCGTAGTTCAAGAAATGAAAAATTACAAAAATTCTAAGTAATTTCATACTGCCTAATCTGAAGCGAATTGTGAAGGCAATGATTCATTTATGTCATCATATTCTTACTAAAGATCCACAATCAAACTCTGGGCTCTGGTTTGAAAATATCGAAGCAAGGGTAGACAAAAACTTGCTTTTCTGTTTACACAGATAAAAGACAATTTGGTTACGATATCTAACAGGCGTCCAAACACACAACAAACAAACGAGATTTGAAATTGTAGATATAGATATATCATTGCTTTTTATCAGATAATACTATAAAATATTTGATAAAGATTTTCAATGTAATTAAAAATAAACTGTTTTATATGAAAAAGATACAGTATTAATGAATTGATAATCTTTTAATATTTAAACTTTTACATTATAAAAGTTAATTATGATAACAGAATAATAAAGACAAAAATAAGAGAATTAGATAACTACAAGCCGATACGATGAAAGGAAAGGAAATACACTGAAACAAAGAGTTGAAAAGAAGAGATAGAAAAAATGTTGAATTTTCAAAGTTCTGTTTTCCTAAGGTCAATTTCTGCTCGTCTTACAGTTCAGACTACTATTAAAAAAACCCGCTTAATTTTGATTAACATTATACAAAATACTGCATTGTAAAGTCCCCTGACCTTGTGTTTGTGTTGATTGGTTGCTATAAACCCATTCCGCTTATCAACGATTTGTTTTTTAGTATTAGACTGTGGATCTGTTTCATATATTACATTTTGTAGATAGCCTACAATAACCTTAAACATAATTGTGTAGTTAATGTCAATAAGTCACCAAGAATTTTAATACAATTAAATCTATAATTATTCACTTTTCTCTAAGAAGAAATGCGAGGTAAATATATTATGAGATAATGTTTTTCCGTGTTAATAGAAATTTCATTGAAAAACAACTGATTTACCAATGATAGGAATTTTATATGTAGGCCTACAGTCCAGACATAAATGAACTGAATGTCTCGTGGTGCATACTCTTTATGAAATTGTCCTTAAAACAAGTTCAATGCAATGTTGAGAAGAACTATTATTAGCCTGACCGATTTGTAGATAATATATGAAATAAGATTATTTTTTTGCGTGTGTGTAAACAATCGTATAATCGTTGATGATTGATTTTGACTTACTATAAATTTCGCTCGATTCTTATGACTGGAAAGTAACTGATTACCGAAAATAAATAAAAATGCTGTTGAACAATTCAATCAACAAGTTTAGATTGAAAAGTTTAACGTTAAGGGGAGGCGTTGTAGTGTAAAAGGAATATAGTACAAATGATTCAGAAAAAGTGCTGTTTTGAGACTATTATCTCTCATCAGCTGGAATTATCCATTTGTAGGTAAATCAGATTCGGTTTACTGCGTCCAATTAAATAAAAAAGACAGATTAAAATTTCTTATAAGGGGCATTTTTTCGAAATGAGGTAATCATTGCCAAAATTTGAGATTTGTCAAAAAAGTAAAAATTTCCCCAAAATTCAACGAAAAAATTCTTGAACGTTCTCTGATAGTATTCAACCACTGTCAAAATCGTTACACTAAAATTTTATTAGAAATGGAGCTGTTTATTGAAGGGCCTTTTTGGCTTTTCTCCTTCGTTTCTAGCAGTGGTATATTACATTAAATGCAGGAAGTTTTATTAGACTTAAAATTATAATTACTGTTATCATGGGTTTTATTAGTTCTCAAGTAAAGGAATGTTACTTTACAAATTCCTAAATTACTAAAAAATTTAGCAATGCATATTAATACATATGTTAACAATTTTCCTCCAATTTTTATTAAAAGTATTAAAAATTTTTCTGGTTCATCTTTTTAATGAAAAAAAACAAAAACGAATTATATGAAGATTAATAAAAAAAAGTGTAATAAAAGAAAAATCCAGTCCAAACTTTTGCTATAACATGTCGGTTTAAATTATGTAATTGTACCTGTGGATGAACATAACACTTTACAAATATCAAATGCTTCTCTGTCGTGAAACTTTCTCTTTTGTTGTACTGGGACTCAATGTAGAGTTGCTGGCTTTGAAAAAAAAAAAAAATCACCCAAGTTTTCATTATTCCTTTTTGTAATAAGGTACAATAAAGACTTGAGTGATTTTGGCAGTATAGTGTTGTCCATTTCATTAATTTTTTTTTTTTTAATGATTATATAAGGTTTTCATACACATTTGTTTTCTAAGAACAATTTGACTTTGCAGATTTAGAGAGGCTAACATCCACTGTTTTCTTCACTGTCTGAACAAATATAACTCCGATATCTTATGATTAAAGAATAAATCATTTTAAATATTCGTCAGATTTGTCTTCAGGTTTAAGAAACAAAACCTAAACCTGAGAGTGGTTTAAACAAAATGTGTTTTGCAATTTATGTTGCTGTAAAAAAAAAAAAAAAAAGCATTTTTCTTTTATAAATTCAGTTGACTATAATTTAAGAAATTCAGTTGTCTGTCATTAGGCAACATTTTAAGTTTTTAAATTTCACAGAGGAACAGAATCTTACGTTTTTGTTTTTTCTCTTCAAAAGTGACTCCTGAAGTGCGTGGTTAAGTATTAGAGATCTTTCATTTTAATGAATGATAAATGTTGTCTACTTTGGAAAAACTGTCCACGTAGAGCAGAGCTTCGCAATCGATGTGCCGTAGGAGTGAGTCTGTTTGATTGCATTCATATTTCAGTATGGCGCAGGAGCGACATAGGCTAAGATGAGCCAGGAAATTGAGAACAAGTCGTTGAAAGCAAGAGAAACATACGCAGATAAGAGAATAAACATCCAAGAGCCGGGAGTCGAACCCATCAGGGGTTGCATCTGAAAATAGAAAAAAAAAAACCCTAAGATTTTGGATCTGATTTTTTTTTTTTTTTATTGAGAAGTTCATCACCGACTTGTTTGTAAATCTGTTCCCCCCCCCCCTCTTTGAAAAGGACACTTTAAGTTTTTTTTTTGGTCGGATTATCCTAATCCCGTCTCCGTTTCAAAATCTTGGGTACGCCTATGCTTCAAACAAAGCCAAATTCTTTAATTTTAGACTAATTATAGATCTATAATAATCTGGCAAACAGATATATGAACTAATCCTTCTTAGAATGAAGGTTGATAAAATATCAAATCAGCTTAAAATATTTCGGGTATTTTCAATTATTTAAAATACTGTTTTTCATTTGTAAAATCATACAGAGGTTTTTCAAACATTCTATTGTTACATAGGTAAATCAGTGCAACACTTTAGTGTGCCATAGGATTTTTGGAATAACATTTGGTGTATCGAGGGATTTTAGCTCATATATAAGTATGCAGTGAAGCTAAAGAGGTTTAGAATCTCTGAAAGTTGAGAATGAAGGCATTTTGACTCATTTTCAAATTCTAAACTGAAATTTGGATGGATTCATAACACTCATAAATCGTATTGTTTATTATTTGAATGATATTTGTCTTTTTTTTACGTAAGTTTATCGATACTTTATTGTAATGTTTGACCACATTTAATCATATTCGTACACAGACACCCATACAGAGCTCGCCCTTCAAGACACTCCAGCCTTCCTTACCAAACTCCTGTCCTTATGATATGCGTCTCGGCATAGGACGATATTTTTTCAACATTAAACAATAAATCCACCAACAAAAACATGCAACTTTTTTAGAGTACTGTAAACAAGATAATTAGCAATCAATATACATATAAAGGCAAGAGTTATGTTACAAACCCATAGAATAAGATTTCTAAAAAAAAAATCAAAATTAATTTTAATGACATTTTGTGAAATTGAACATTTAAATATTAGACAAAAAATATAAACATAAATGAAAAGGTTTCAAAATTTGATTTAAAAAATTTTGGAGCTCAATTTCAAAATGATAAAATACTGACCTGGGAAAATACATAACATTAATCTTAATACGGAAATCATGATTACTTCGGATAGCAAGTCAGGTCTCATAGCATCTTTTCAGGCTGGCCAGAAAACCTGTCAGTTCAGAGGGTAACATTGGTCATTCACGCAAAACAAGTCTTATGATCAACAAAGCTTCTGAGAGGAGGAATCAAAGCATCAATCCATCCTCCAAGAGCATCTTGTGTATGCTCAATCGTATTCAGGTTAGGAAAATTGACTGGCCAATCCATTCCATCACTTCCCTGCTCAACAATTTATTGATCTACAAGATGCCTATATGGGCCAGCATTATCATCCATCAATTTGAATCTTTGTCCACTGCATCAACATATTATTCAAGAATCTCATTTCATACGTTATCCATTCAAAGTGCCTCTTTGAAAGGATGTGGAGATCTATACGACCATTGATAGCAATCCCTACACACACCACTTGATCTCCAACTCAAATCGATGATCTGATGGCTGATATCGTGTACAACGTCCTGTCCAAAGAAAAGTCGTCTTGTATAGACTGAATCTATGAAGACAAGTTAGTCACAAGTTATATGGTAACGACATTATTCAAACCACGGCCTTTTCTGAATTTGTGTCAAAGAGATAGATTGCTAGTATTCTAGCATAAAGGCCTCCTTCATGAAGCTTTCTGGTCAAAATATGGTTTCCAATGGCTTCTGCAAGTTTTGAAACTAGCTGTTAACCACTGGAGTACAGAGTTGTTGTTGTGAAGGGGTTCTTAGGGATTAGAACCCTCTCCCCTCAGTGTCATCCGAAAATGAAAGAAATCTAGATTTTGGAACTGTTTTTTTTTTGGGGATGGAAAGTTCATCGGTTTGATTGTAACCCCTCACCCCAATCCGGGAAAGGATACGACGGTTTTTTTTTTTATATTGATAAACTATGACCATCATAACCACTCTATTCCAAAATCCTAGATACACCTATACGGTTATCTATAGGTAACGGTCATCTCGAAATCTTGTGGTGAGAGGACATTCTTCAGCAATCCTTTTAACGATATCCCTTGTATCATGAAATTATTTTAAAAAATTACATATTTTAAACTTCGCTGGTATTACTTTATATCAATGAAGTGAAGATAATGTTTTCAAATAAATTGATTGAAAAACTATTTTTTTCTCGATTGAAAATAAAGTTAATTTTAAGCAAACATATAACGAAAATAAATAAAAACAAAACAATATTGAAATTGAAAATATTGAAATATTTGAAAACTGAAAAATTAATGTCTCATTTATATATTACACATTACACTTTGGATCATTTAAATTACGTAATTTTTAACTAATAAAAATCTTTCATTTAGTTAATAGAAAATAAACAACCTTTATTGCAGTATAAAAGAGAAATAAAAAATGCTGGTTAATTTTTGTTTTTCGGAAAAATTGGTAAGTAAATGATTTACAGTATTTTTCTATTTTATATACAAAAAAATTATAAATTGTAGATTACTACTCTTTTTAGGTAATTAAGTAATTATTATTTTTTCTTTTTTTTTAAGTTCCACTAAATGCATTTTTAATTAAAATACCGTTTTTTAAATATATTATCATTCCTAATTGTTAATTAAATTGTATTAATCTGTATTTATTTTAATGTTGTTAATTAAAACACGCTTTAGTATTAAATAGTATCCTTAAAAAAAAAGTATTTTTCTTATTTATTATTTTTAATTAAAGCGAGTTTAGTGGCGCTATCCCTTTGCTCCCAGCGTGATCTAATTTAATGAGCGATGCTCAATTGTCTTCTTAAAGACATCTGGGTAATGACCGCACCGCCATCACTTTGCAAGGGCAACGGAGGCGCCTGCTGATCAGCCCATCGTAAAGTGGGCTCTGATCACAGCCAGAATCGACATAAGCAGGTAACGTAGCCTTCCAGAATTCTCCGAATTTGTTGCTCCGGTTAGTCGTGTCGCTCCGGTTTCGAAAGGGCAGCGTTTGCAGGCGGCGGGAGGCGCAGGGAGCGGTTATTTGCTCGCATGTAAACAATAGGTGTCCTTATTGAAAAGCTATTCCAGTCCAAGATGGCGTAGCAGCAATTGGTTTGCTTGAGCAAATTGTTCCTTTTCATTGGGGGAGGCGTTGATTAGGCGATCTCCCGGCACCCAAATCCAAAGTCTGTAGGTCGGGTGGCGAAAGGGTTGGCGCAAAAAAGATGCAACAAGTGCGGGGTCGCGGCCAAAAATGACCAAACCGTCAAAGCAAACGGTAAAGACAAAAGCGCCTATTGGTACCGGTAATCTTGTCAAATGATAATGGTCGCAAAGGGATTAGATCGGACTTAATCCATACGGATTTCCACCGCCTGATCCCTCGCTCCAATCGCCCAACAAAACTCAAAATATTTGAGCTCGATTCTTCGGAGTTTAGGCCGGTTTTTTGGACCCGTGCATCGAAAGCGTTTTAATTACGATAATCGGGGGGAAAAAAAGTGGGAAGATGACGGAAGGCATGATTTATAAACAAATATCGATTTTTAGTGCTTAATGCTTAAGTTGGCTCTGCAGCAGCAGAAAAATAGAAAGCCAACACGCAGTAGCATTTGTACATCGAAAAGCACATTAATATGCAGATTTCGACGCGTAATAAGATGCTTCCAAGGCAAAATGGGCTACGAAAACGCATGCATTAATAATAAGCCTTTTCTGCTTCTAACTTGATTCTATTTAAACTAAATACATCCTGGTTTCATTTTGCAGATAATGATATTTTTATCAACCCCTACGCTTCCCAATTTGATTTACTATCTTAGGAAATTATGACTAAATATAAATTTTGATTATGGCTTCGGTTATTACAAATTCGAATGTTAAAAAAAGATCTAATTTCTGTTACTTTGCAGTAATGAGTTACTTATTGTGGGAACGTGCTACCCTCGGGAATTGACGATTTTTAGATAATTATTAATAAAAATGAAAAAAAAAAAAAAATCCTTTTTATATCTGATTACTTACTATTTATAGCTTCATTGGAAGATTAATACTTGTTTATTTTTCTCTTTCGTGTTGATTTGTAAATGAATTTGCTGAAAAAACCCCAGAATAATGTAATTTTATTAGAAGAAATTGTTTATAGGATATTTAGCTTGATAGTAATTACATTTGGTGTTTTTCTTCAGATTTCGTTACGTTTAGAAAATATATATTCGTAAAATGTCGGAAGGACTGGTGCAGCAGTTTTATTTATTATCTTTCGTAATTATGCGAGAATTATGGAAAACCTGAACTTAATCTAGCAATGCTCTTTTAAATTTAATTAATTTTAAATTAATATGATGCATACATGTAATAACATGTTAATTCATAATCTGTAAGAATTAATAATTTTGAAATAACGTTGAAGTACATATGAATATATAATCAGACTAGAAATCATAAAATGACTATTTTCTTTTTTTAATAATATAAATAGGTAATATTGTCTTCAAATTCCCAAGTGTGATAATTGTGTATGTACACCAGTAGAACATTTTTTCAGTCGGAATATAATTGAATAAAACATTGGAGGAAAAAATTCAGAAACCAGTTGGTGGGGTGGGAAATGAAATTTCAAACGTATATTGTAATACAGATAGAGAAGTTAAGAATCTCAACTGATGCTGTGTTATTTGTGGAAAATTCAGATCAATTGAAATCTCAGAAAAAAAAGGGAGGGGCCGTCTGTACCCTTTTTTTTAAGCAAATATTTCATGGATAATTCGTTACATTTTATCATAGCATAGGCATTTTTGAGGATCCAGATAATTATTATTATTTTTTTTTTTATATGGCTTACTCTTTTAAGTCTACTTCTATAAATAATTGAAGTTGAAACTTGTTGAAAAGGGCAAGCTAAAATTGAGTATATTTGGCCAAATATCAGTTTTATGGCAGTGGTCTAGGGAAGACATTATAATTTTTTAATAGTTTTTAATGTTTGATAGCAAAAAAAGAATGAAAAAAAATCCACCCCCAATGTTTTATTACTATTATGTAATTTCAATCATAAGTATCTATTACGTATAGATAGAAATTTGCAAATAAACATTTCTTGAATTATTTTTTTTTATTTTATAGCATCTATTTCATCTTTTTTTAAAATATATTTTCACCAAATCAGCAATTAGGAAATAAATGTATTCCATTTTTACCATTTTTGACATTTATATGCCTTTGTAGGATGATTATACAAGGAATATTTTTTTTTTTATTCTGTTTTTTTATATTTCTTTATCACAATTCTGCTTCTGAAATTTAAAGAGCTGTTTAAAGTCCTAAAAAGCATTGAAATGTTTGAAATTATTTTACAATTTATGATCCTAACTGCAATAAGATCATTAATATAAGCATACCTGGCAATTTTGCTTATAAATTAAAGGCAAAAGCGGTAACTTTAACTTTTGGAACAGGTAAACAAAAATGGAAACGCTATTGGCCACAATCAAGGTATTACACTGCTCAAGCTAGTTCATGAATTTTTGGTCCTGTGTTGGTTGACTTACGACTCAGGATATTTTTTTGTCCCCTTTTCTCCTGTATCTTTCCTCACTCCTGCAAGGCAATGAATTTATCATTGATCAAATATACGTAATTGCTTGGCAGTATTGACTGGTGGGAACCATCTTCTTCAGCTACTTCTGGATTTGTTTTTGTAGTTACAGTGTAGGACATTTATAGCCAATCTGGAATTGGATAAGACTATTACAGGGATTTTAGAAAAAGGATTTAAGAATTCATTTTGTTAGCATTTCTCCTCCACAAAATGCAGGAAATTGCAAGACAAGCAGAAGTCCAAGCTCAGGTCTTCTCAAGAGGATAGTGACTTGTCTTGAATTAATTGAAAAATAAATGGGGATTTGCAATGCCTCAGCATACCATTCTGCCATATTGGCAAAGTATGTTAAGTAAAGATTGTTGTCAGATTGATTGAAAACCTGCACATTTTTTTTATAATACTGCAAATCTTTCTTTTGTCTAGTGATATCTTAATAACTTAGAACAGTGGATCTCAAGTCTTTTTTTTTTTTTGCCTTGACACTTTCAAGAATGATGTTCACATATTCAACAATTTCACATGGATACCAAAAGGAATGAAATAAAAATCAACAATCATATTTAATTACGGTATTAAAAATTTATCTTAAATACATTTTACAGATGAAATAACAATGATAAGTTAGTTTGATCAAAATATATTTCCTCCGCACTGGCATGTTTCTGTCTTATTAAAAGATAGTTAATGAAGATTTCTTTCCAGAATTTTTAATATTGGATGCTTTTGAGTTTGATAAATAAAATTAGAAGATATTATCTGTTAGTGTTCTGATAACTTTGAGTCACAGTTGCTGACAGTTTAATTTCTTGCATCACAGCAGTATATTTGAAAACTACTGGTATAGAAATTGCATCAGCCGTTTCAGATTCCATATGAGGTGGTTGCGGGCACAGGCGGATCGGGGGGAGGGGGCTTATGGGGGCTATAGCCCATCCCTTTACGTGTGAATATAGATTGGATAAAATGTGGTATTCAAAGGCTGCTGCCCGATAGACATTAATATTGACATGACGATTTCAATTGCTAATAAAAAGCTGGCGTTTAGCATGCGTTTCAGACACACAGGTATAGTCAGCCCTTCAGAAAAGTTAGCCCCCCCCCCCCTTTGAAAAATCCTGGATCCGCCCGTGGTTGCTGGTTCTTATCAAAGAATTGGATTTTCAATTTTCTTAAATTCTCTAGTAATCGAGGCCTTGTGGAAGAGTTAGGCATATTCTTAGATTTGTCTGCTAGATTAAAGAGGCAATGATTAGCCATCTTTCAAGAAAAATATTGTGAAATATAAATTTTAATTTTTTTTTTAAATTTAAGAAGTTAGCTGCAGAAGTTATTTTTTTGTTCTCATAAATCAAACTTGAGTTATTGAATAATTAAAATCTACTTTGAACTAAACAGCATATAAAGTAGATTTAAGTTGATTAATATTGCAAGGTAATTTGTTTTACAAGAACAGGTTACCTTGTATTGTGTATTGTTTTGAGTAATGTGATATTTTTTTCCTAAGTCTTTTATTAAGATATTTTAGGAAATTTTATAATATTTATTGTGTAATGATTTAGCACATTCTTATTTAATAAATCCAATTGTAATGTAGAGAATTTTAACATCATGGATATTTTATTTTTTTGAGTTTCTCATCCTCATATTCAGTTTTTCTAAATTTTCATCCCTCTTTTGATTTTGTTATTAATTTTGCAGGCCATTCTGCACCGAAATCAAGAAATTGAACTTAAACAAATACGTTAATGCCAAAATGGGTACTCAGCAACAGTTTTGTTTGCGATGGAACAATCATCAGTCCAATATGCTCAGTGTTTTTGATGATCTTTTTCAAAATGAAGCCTTGGTCGACGTTACGTTAGCTTGTGAAGGACTCAGTATAAAAGCCCACAAGATGGTGTTGTCAGCATGTAGCCCGTACTTCCAGAGCCTGTTTCTGGACAATCCTTGCAAACATCCAATTGTCATCCTCAAGGATGTCAGGTTTGCTGATTTAAAAGCACTTATGGACTTCATGTACAAAGGAGAAGTGAATGTGTCCCAGGAACAACTTAGTACCCTCCTTAAAACAGCCGAGACCCTCAAAGTGAGGGGACTCACAGAGGTTGCTGGCAATGCTAATGACATTCACAATTCCATCCTAACACAACAGCCAGGCCTGACGCATCATCTACCTCCCCCACGATCGGGTGGGGCTCCCCAGTTACAACCTCAACCTCTACCAGCGCCACCTCAGTTGCCAATTAGAAGTTCTCCCTCACCGAAACGCAGGAAAGTGCAAGACAGGCATAAGTCCGAGCCTAGTTCTTCTCAATCAGAACACGAGGATAGTGACAGTCATGAATTAATTGAACCTAAAGTGGAAATAACAGAGGAAGCTGTCAATGATGAACGGTCATCTGACCTGGTGACCAAGAATACCCCATCATCTCTAGCTCGAACAGGACAAAGTGTTGACTTTCATTCAAATAGCTCTCAGGGATTATCATCAGCCCAGGCTGCAAGTCCAACATCAGATCAGGTAACTATTGAACTGAATAATAATATAAACAAACTTTGTTGCTAATTAATTTTGTTTAATTCTGGGAAAGCCCTGTTAGACTTGGAATTTCAGTTACATAAATAGTAGTTTTTTTTTCTGTCTAAAAAAAAAAAAATACAATCATATTATCTTTTTTTTTTTTGCCTTTTACATAGTGATGCTATGATTTCAAACTTCCCGCAAAATATATCATTGATATACCATTTCCTGGTAGCTCATGGAATTAACAGGTGCTTGTCTACAGGCTGAAGGAGGATGAGTTTAAAAACCCTGGCAGAGTTTGAGAATTTTTCCCAAGTAATTGGCCTCCAAACAGATCATAGGATCTATCAATCCTCTGCAAAGTAGAGACCAGGTTATTTCCCAAGGTTAAACACAGGCAAACATCCCTAGCCCGTTGGATTAGCAGCCTTATTGGTTTGCTTCTCAAGTGCCTTTGAAGAATTTGCCTAGCTACTATGTCCTTTTATTCCCGCTAATTAATAAGATATTCTCTAAAATGTAGTTGCTCTTACTACTTCCAGGACTCAAATATTGGTTGCTAATTAGTCAATAAGTTTTCCATATATATGTAAATATATGACAAAACTCAATTCTTTACCATGTTCCAAAATGTACTCCTTTGTAAGATCATGAAATTGCCCTTATAACTTAAGTTTGTTTTGAATAGGCTTGGTTACTGGTAAGCCTTTGGCTTCTGACTGTTAATTCAATAATTTTTCTTAAAACAGAAAATGTAAGAAATTGAGATTGTAAACAAACTGGTCGCTGCAATTGTTGAATATATCAACATAAAAAATATTTTTTTTGTTTCTTTTTTTCATCCTTATTAAAAAAAGATTAAATGCATTTGGATAATACCAGCATTAGGTGAAGTATAACCAAATTATTTGTTATTTCTATTTGTTTTTAATGACAGCTATTTGGAGCTGGTAAACATTAAAAAATTACTAAACATTGAGAGAGAGAGAGAGATAAATAGAGTAGTAATCATAAAATAAAGAAAAGTTTTCGTTTTGTTTTAATAAACATGCTATGAAGAAATTTAAGGATAAAATTGATTGTAAATGACCTTGCCTGAATACACTGCCCTGCCAAAGTATCTGGACACTAGTTGTCCGGCATGCCAGGTGATGAATACTGTCAGTAACATGTTGGGCCACCTTTCATTTCGTTGAAGGCTGTCTACAAGTTGCTGACTGTTCTGGTGGGATACGTTGCCATTCGGTTTTCAAACACCAACAATTGATGTTTAATTAAACTTAAAAGTATTGATTGCTTTTCTATAGAACTCTTGCCATTGCTCCAGGAAGATGGTTAGCTATTGCACCTCCTGGTACCTAGAGGCGATTCTCAGTCTCCACAGCACACATGACCCCTCGTCTGTAGAACTGAAAATTGCCCATACCGTGACTTCACCACCACAGTCTTGGTCAAATCTCTTATGAGGGTGCCTCCAAACACACACATGTCCATCCGATTGGTGGAGCGTAAGCGACTTGCCATTACTTTCATCCACTAGTCCTGTGCTGATGCTCTTTACACCATGTAGATTCTGCTGAGCATTCGCCTCCCAAGATAAAAGGCTTCCTCTGCCCAGCCCTCCAGAATAACCCCATTGCATAAAGAGCATGCTATATTGTTTGTGTTCTTGGACCATACTGGGAGGGGGAAGGAGAACTTGATGGGTCCACTGAAACAGAGCTGTGATGGCCTGGTTCCATGAGTCTTCTTGACCTCTTGGATAATCACGGTCTGAAAGACTATGAGGTCTTCCGATTGTGGTGCAACTGTTGTAGGACCTTGCTTCTCGTATTCCTGTATAATATCAGGTATAGTGGATTGAGGATACTTGGTCAGAGCACTTAACGGATGGACTTCTCACTTACATGGCACTCAATGATCATTCCTCTTTCAAAATCACTTAACTGACTTGTCTTGGACATGCTGGCCAGCTGTGTTCTGCAAAACTGCCTTGATGACCTTCCTTTTATAGCAGATCCCATGCAGTTCTTTATGGGAGGCCAATACATTATATCTAGGGGTGTCCGGATGCCATTGGCATGGCAGTGTATATTAAAGTCTGTTGAGTATATTAAGAAAATAAATCAGCAAAGTAATTAATAAATTTGGTGAATTATCATCCTTCTCTGCCTTAGTGATTATTATTTGTCCAACATTTATCAGTTGGGTGCTTGAGATGGGGCATAACTGAACATTTTGAGACTTGACTGTTGTCATAACAATTAAGCCTCGAGATTTTGCTTGCATTGCTAAGTTATACCAAAATATGTTTCCGAGAGCAGCTCAGATTCTGCTTGAATCGAAATTGATTGGGTTTTATTTTCATTGCTGTTAGATGCAGATTTTAAAAATTGTCATTTACAGCAGATCTCTTGACTATTCATCTAACCATTTTCAGTTTTCCTATAGGATCGAGATTTAATCCCCACTCTTCTTCTTTTTTATTAGAACAAGAAAAAGAGAAAAACGAAGAAATTGTCAAAACAAAGGGGGAGGGTATTTATTTTTCTATCTTTCTTTTTTTTTTTTTTTAAAAAAAAAACCCTGTAGGTTATGCATATTTTAATATTGTTTTAATTTTAAAAATATAAAATGCCAGTTATTAGTGCTCTCTGCGCATATTCTGTCAAATTAATTGAAAGTGATGCCATAGTTGATTTTGTATTTACCAACTTCATAAATCTGGCTGACTTTACTTTTTTTATTTGCTTATTTACTTGCAATTTAAGACTTTTTTTTTTTCCCTCAATAGAAAATAGTTTTCCTAATTTGTTTGGAAAAAAAAAATATTGACTGTTTGACTGAATGTGATCGAAATAAAAATAATCCACTAAAAGTCTCATGTGAATACAAGGGAGAGTTACATTACATTTGAGTGGAGGTCACGAAATCTAATAAAAACTGTAGGAAATAAGGCATTATTCAAAATGGCTTCTAATTCTGGTAACATGCTTAACTGTAGACTGCAAGAGAAACTTTCGTAGAGCTTTAAGCGATTCTGCACCAGTGACTTGAAATGTCTGTGTAATTTGTTTACTGTGCTTCAGAGATTGGGATCAAATGTGTGGTTTAATCATTTACTACGTACAAAGGAATGTGTTTTTGCTTTAACATTTCATTATTTTCAGAACAGACTTCACACATCTCAAACAGGCTTAAATGCTTTACTGCACTACGTGGATGTTGATACTATCATAGCTCAATAGTATGAAAAAATATATGACATCATTCAGAATTAATTAAATATTTTTATTTCCCTGCCAGCTGAGAGTTGCTTTGAAGATGAATATTAATTCTGTGACTTGACCAATGCTGAATATGTTGATTATTAAAGTAGTTATTTATTAAACACTGAGCTTCTCAGTCTATATAATACAGTTCGTAATTTTGAATTGTTTTCTAAATTTTCAGTTGTTTAAGAGTTGTTAAAGAAAAAAAAGAAAGTGATGCCCAAAAATAAAAATTGGCCAGTATACTAGTGAGTTGGCTGTACTCTTAATACAGCTCTTTTCCTTGTTAAATCTATGGGCTTTTTAAACATTGTGCCCCTTAGGAAAAGAATTTTAAAACATAATTTTGTGAACACAGTATTTTTAAAAATATTTAAATACCATTTTCGTTTATTTTTTGTATGAAATCAATGTTAAGGCACTAAAGGCTCTTTGCTGTAAATATTTTTATTCTCTCTCCCATAGATTATGGTAAAAATAATGAATTAACACACCGATTTTTTTTTTATTAGCTTTTATTTATCTAAAAGTCATTTGGAAATTCAGACTATTCACCATTAAATATTTTTACGCTACTTTCTAAACTAATTTTCTTAAGATATTAATTGTTAAATATCAAGAAGATCTCTGTTAAATACCTCAATCACAAGTTTTTTGCTAATTTATTAACTCTGAAATTTGCAGACTCTACAGTTTAAAAATTTACTTAATAAAAATGCATCAGTGGCTGAGCACTTACCTTAACTGTATAGAAGTTAATTTGAACGGAACTCATCATTTAGTTTGAAATTTTAACTCTGAATCAGAAGTTAAAATAGGTTGAGGACTTCTAGTGTTATTTGTATGCTATAAAGACACTGGCGTAAATGTCCCAAGTTCTGAGTTTACTGAAGAAGATAATATTTATTCTCTTCTGTGAAGAATTTCAGGTGGATAAGAAGTGAGAACAAGAAATATGAGATAATTATGAATGAATGGTTCCAAGAAGGAAGGGAGTATCTTGAGAAAACAAGCTTCTGGTCACTGCTTCTTCACTACCAAAAAAAAAACCACCTGGGAACCGTTAGCTTTTGAAAAGGTTTGGCCTTGGGAAGGTCAGGGCAGTGACATGGCCACTACAGCCTATCTTCAGCAACTGCCCCTCTAGCTATAATTATCATTTCAAACACTGCTGTTTATTAGAAATTAATAGTTATGTGAGTACATTAATGAATAAGTTTTCATTGATTGAATGCTAAAGATTATCTTTGAATGAAATTGAAACCTTCCTAAATTAAATTGAAATTCCAGAAAATGAGATTAAAATTCTGAGAAAGGTTTCATTTTTGTATTGTAAATTTGTTTTTTATCCTTTGTAAAAAAAAAAATGAATGCAGTTCAGTAGAATGGAATATTGTACTTCACAAATAGATCAAACATGGTTGAAATTAATATGGGGTAAATTCATGTAACTGAAACTTGTGCTTATCTGCATTAATTCTCTGTTGGGACAGCAAAGCATTATTTGCTATGCTAATAAATTATGAATGTGGAAAGATGTGGGGGTTGATGTTCTTAATAAGATTAGGCTGTTGGAGGATCAAACTTAGTGGATATACAGGCACTGTAGGCATTACTGTAGAAATAGAAGGATCTTAAAATGCATATATAAAAAAAGAGAAAATGATGAAAAGGCTATTATAAGTATTGATGGTAGGAATGCTTTTGGCCTCAAAATAAGACTATCATTGGTCAGAAGTGCAGTTGCTTTTTCTTTTATTCCTACTGGTCACTGCGTTTTGTCATCTACTCTTAAGCTAAAATTTAAAGCAAACTGCCAGTGTCTCAATTTTTGATCACAAGTTTACGACTAATACATTTTTTGAATTTCACATCACATATGAGCTGAGCTGTATTTTCAATGCAAGTGGCTGTCTAGATGTCAAACTGATGTACAAATTAGAATAATTTTTATTACAAAATCCTCATTTGGTAATCTATTCAAATAGTATGGATTACATAATCAGCATTTGATTGTACACGTGTGGGTGGCGTAATTCAAATGGATAGAAATGTAGGACTTCATTGACCTATTCTTATTTGGCATGATTTCTATGATTGAACTCACAATGAGTTTTCTGTTTGCAAAAACATAGTTCAGTAAAATACTGTTAATTCAAGTGCCCGTACATGAATCAATAAATGTTAATTCTGTAAATGTCAGTGAATATTGTCTATACTTTGAGACTTGTCTGCTTCCATGCTGTGTTTTTGTTGTGGCTGTTACATAATTCACTCCAGAGAATTGTGGATTTGTAAAAATAGGATGTTACAATCGAAGCAAAGTTAAATGCATTGCTACACATAAATAACGGTATTCATTCTTTGTTTAATTGCTATGAATTTTTTCAAATAACAGTTGAAAATGAGTAAATTAATATATTTATTGATTTTTATGAATTTAATTACTTGGGCTCTTCAAATAACTTATTTCAGAATAAAAATGTAAGGGTGGCTATCATTGATCAGTTATCACATGTACACACAAGATGTGTTGGATTAGCAGTTTTTGTCAATTACTGTAGTTTGGTTTGAACCTTCTAAAGAAAAGTCTCTTAACTCACTTCAGAAGATCTACAGTCTATCCTTAGTTTTAACCAAAAATAAAATAAAAAATAGTAATGCAAGTTATGCATATGATTGCAGCTAATTAAAAAAAAAAATCCCCAGAATGTGTGCTTACGTCTGATGCTAATTGTTATGCCTCAAAAAACATAGCAGCAATCGTGGTCTGTTGGAATGGTAGTGATCTGCAGAATTTAAAATTAATGCTAGCCAATTGATATCTGATTAGTGATGATCAACCTGTATCAGTTCCTTTCTTTCAATTTCTTTTTATCTGAATAATTGACTTTTTTTTTTATTTGCCTGTCTAGAATTTTTCAGCAAGATCCTCAAGTTTATCGTCTCAAAATGCAACTCCTCCACAACTATACAATCCATCAGCTCCAGCATCTGTTCAACCGCCCATAGCGCCTGTACAAACAATAGGGCAACCTCCAGTATTACAGGGCACAAGCCAAGGTAAGATTCCTTCCATAACTTTAATGTTTGGGTAATTTTTGTTTTTTTCCTTTGTTTTTTTTTTTTTATTAAATTATCTTCTGAGAGTATTTTTTTTTTTTTTGTATAAATAAAAGATTTGAAATAATTACTGGGAAATGAGGACCAAAGGAAGTAATCGGTTAAAAAATTTCAGTAGGGGAAACCCCAAAAAAATATTTTATAAGAGATTGCAACAGGTTTCTTTAGATTCCGTCTAAATTCCCCCTAAATATAAAAAAATGTAACTAGTTTGAAATCTGTCCATTCAGTTTAGGAAATTGCTTTAACTAGCTTACATTTCTTCACTTTTTGAACTAGTATTATAATCTCTGAAAAAATGCTGTCTCTTTCTTGCATTGAAGTTTGTTTTATACCTCTTTGAGATAGAGAATTTAATTAAGCTAAGTAACATGGGTTCGTATGCAGTTATGGGAAAGTGGAAGAGTCTGGTTTTCAAAGATTACATTCCATGTCAAAAAAAAAATGAAACGTTATCTAGAAAGAGTGTCAGATTTAAAACTACAAGGTTAATCTAAAGCTGTAACACCTGTTATAGGAGTTTTTTTTCTTTGATCATTTATACACGTTATATAATTTTAATTATCATTAAAACATTTTGCACTACCTTTGCTTGAATTGCTTTACTTTGAATTTTAATTGCTTGCAGACAGGAGGAAAAAAAATCTGGAAGATATCTTGAATTTCTTTTAGTAGAAGGTGTAAGAACCCTGTTATCATTGGTCTTTATAGAAAAGTCTCTCTTATTTGTTTTGTTAATTTCAGTTTAATATCAGATTACATTGATTTCCTTTTTCTTTGTTGTTGTTTTTATTATTTTTTTCTCTCTCTCCTATTATCTGAATGGGTAGTGTTGAGTTCGTGGAGACAATTCGTCTTCTTATGATCTGCTGAAGTATTGTTAACAGAAGTATACTTATCCTTTCGCAGTTAATGTTTAACAATCTACACCATTGATTATCACAAAACCGGTTTTGCTTCCTTTAAAACCATATTTTAACAGAGAAAGTAAGATATTGATTGACAAACCCTTTTTTTTTTTTTTTTTTTTTTTTTTTGGTTGGTAAAAAAAAAAAAAAAAAAAAAAAGTTCACAAAGCTTGTGTACCAAAAGCAAACCTATATTATAGGAAATGAGATGGTGCCCTTGAAGTGGCACAGATATGCTATTTTTCTGTGCCATTTTGACAATTGAGGCATTTGTCACAACGTTTGATCAATTTGTCCATTCCTGCCCCATAAAAATTTAGGGACCTGTTGTTGTAGGCACTTTTTTGCATCACGTTGGACTTCTTCACTGCATGTGAAGTGTCGACCTGACATGTGTTCTTTTAAGACAGGAAACAGATGAAAATCACTGGAAGCCAAATCCGACTGTATGGCAGATGGCCCAAAAGTTTCCTTTGGCAACCATGTAGCAAGTTCAGTGTATTGTAAGGCATTGTCATGAAGAAAGTCACACTGTTATTCAGACACCAGGATGCTTCTTCCTGATTTTCATTTTGAAATGACAAGTGCACACCTCTAATGATATACGAGAAAGACCATAAGGTACTGAGCAGTCCAGCCCTCTCTATCGGATATTTCAGCAACTGCAAGATTTATGGCAAACTCACAAATTTAATTTCTAATACACAGAAGCTTGGTTATAATGCGATCTTTCGGTCTCGCATTATATAGATCTCGAAGATCGCGATATAACAGAACTTTTATTACTTCGCGACGTCAAACGTCGTATATCGCACCCTTTATCGCCCACACAATTCCAAATCGATTCAAAATGGTCATTTCGCGATTACCTACATCATTCAGAGCTATGTGAGAGAATTTTATATTTATAAATACATAAATCATTACCTTTTCACCACTTTGATGGGTTATATTAGCCAAAATCGATTTGGGGCCGCCATCTTGGCATCTTGTACAAACGACAAGTCACATGGATCGAAATTAGGTATTCATTCGCCTATTAGATTACATGGGCCTCTTTATTGGCAGAAAAATAGATCTCGATATTCATTTTGGTTAAACGAAAAAGTCTGCTGTTCTGGTATTTTTTTAAAAATATATTGTATTTGACGCATTTTCGTGACATTAGGGTGGGTATAGAGTCTCAATTACTGTAAATAATAAGGAAAGAAGCATATTAAGTTACGCCTTTGATTTGATTTTAGGCGAAAAAACGGTAAATTTTGCAATTTTACAATTATATACCTTTTCCAAAATAGAAGGGGTCCAAGACCAAATCGCGTTATATCCGAATTCGCGATATAAACAACCGCGTGATAACCGAGCTTCAGTGTAAACTATTTTTTCTGATTGACCCTCGTAATGAATGTTATTGGCTGACATTCGATTGTGTTAGTGTTGAAGGATTGAGCTTTTTCATTGTGTTCAGGATTCACTTTTAATTTTGTGAAGATTTAGTTTGATTTAGTAAAGTTTATTTATTAGTGCTCCAGTTTACAAACTATGAATCAAATTTAATAATGCTCATAGGAATTTTCAAAATATAATCCATTAATTAAGTCACTTTTAGAATCATTAATGATCAAATTCAACAGCAAAACTTACCTGGTTCCACCATTATTAATTTTTCATATAGCTTTTTTATATCTTTAATATGTAAAAGATTAGTAAAAGGTTAACAAAACAAAATTTAAGGTTAATAAAGATTGTTTTCATGGGCCTGGTAGCAAAAGTCCTTAAGCCATTTGACTACAGGCTGAAGGAGCAGGATTCAATCCCTGTTAGATGTTGGGTTTTTTTTTTTTTCCATGTTGAATACTTTTCCAGATGGGTCACTTCCTCCCCCAACCCTCTGAAGAATGTGTACTTCATTTCTTTCCCTTGGTGCAGTTTAGCCACCGCTGCTTTTGCGTCATTAAAAACCCAACAGACAAGATTTCTTTCCTGAGGATTAAAGGCAGCGTGGGCGTCGTGTTGACCAGCCAACCCCAACTTAGTCCCATTGGTCCCGAATGCAGGAGTTTTACCTTTTGTGACGCAAAGGGCCATGTTGGCCTGTTATGGGATAGTTTAACTTCCGGATCATTCGTGAATCAATCGGTCCCAATGGAATTAACTTCTGTCCTGGCAATTGTTTTCTTTTTAGTTGCTTCAAATATTTTGACTACTTTGAACATTTGTTTTAAATTGTTAATGAATCGGGAGAATTGATTTAGTTGAGATAAAATTAGATAAATGTTCGCTGTATTTTCAATGATAGTTTAGAAACCACATTAAGAATATCTTGTGTAATTTTTCCACATACCATTTCTTACACAGCAGTTATAGTGATATATTAATCCAAATTAATAAGGTAATTGAAAATCTTGTAAATAATTAGAAACTCTGAATTTTGCCATGTTCATAATTATCAATTAACTAAGTGTTATTATCTCAAAAGAATAAAAACTACAAACCCAATGATTGTTTTATTGTTATTTGTGAGTGTAATTGGTTAGTCTTTGATTTTTCAACTTTATTATTTTTTTGTTCCAATAATTATGCATATTTTAGTTTTGTTGTGATCCTATTTCTTTTTTTTTTTTCCACACACAAACAGTTAAATAACACCATTATATCTAATATTTCTGCAGAAAGCTTATTCTGAGCTGATAAAATTCACATTATTATACCACATTGTTTTACATGGATCCTGCAGTCCACACATATAGTATTTTCTTTTTAAATTTTACTATTCAGTTTCCACCTGATCACAGCAGTCTTTGGAAAGATGTCTGAATAATGTTCTCAGTTTTTATTTTATTTTTGATAAAAACTTAATTTTGATTTTACTCCCTTTTCCCAAAATCTTTGTATTTTATACCACAATTAATAAAAGTAACATACAAATTTGTAATTGAGTACAAGCCTTTTACAAATAAACTTTCAGGAGTGGGTCAGTGTATAGGTTTTGTAGAAATGAATTGTTGAGGCAACTTGGTTGTTATGCTTGAGTCTGAGTAGTATTCCTTGAGCTGGTAGCTTAGGATGATTAAAAACGTATGGCGAAACGCTATGGAAAAATTGTTAAAAACATTGTATATTAAAATGAATGTTAAAATACAGTATATTTTGGACAATCAAAACTGTCAAATTGTTAAGATTACATTGAAATTGAAAAAAATTAAATAAAAACAATGAATTCTGTACAGTTGAATGTACAGTTAAAACTATTTACAGTCAACAGATAACTGGTAGTAACACAATAGATTTTTTTTTTCCATTATAATGTAAACTAACACATTTAACAAAGGGAAAAGTTTGAATTTCCTGAAAAGTAATTTATTTTAGTACAGTTTTTTCATATGCATTTGCCTCAAGTTGTTAAATCATTTAATACCTCTAAAGACAGTAAACTCATTCCGATTGCTTGCTTGAATATTTTTTCATGAAATCAAAATAGGATGCACTCAAGTAATACTTCTGTCCCCCTTTCAGTGATAAAGTATTAAACAAGTAATTAAAGAAGAAAAATATTTTGTGTTCTAAATCGCTGATCATGAATTCTTTCGGTGTAGGATTCATTGAGAACAGATTATTATTAATATCTTGATGCTTTATTATCACAAAGGTACATGCAGCAGTATTTTAACTGCATAAAGACAGAAATTTAATAAGTTTCTAATTAAAAAAAATTCAATTAATTGATTAATGAGCAAATGAGAAAGTTTGTGGACCAAGTGATTTACATCAATTAACCGAATTTTCCTTGCATTTTATAATTTTGATGCCATTACTTTGCTGCTTTTGGTTTTTATGTTTTAAGTTACTGTTGTAGTGACCTCATACATGGAAAGGATTCCTGTTCCTGTGTGTAGAATGCCCTCCACAGTCCAAACTGGGAGTCAAAGCCCTATGAGTCATCCATACCTCATTCGACTCCTCGTGGTCCTGGAATTTTGGGAAAAAATCGATTTTCAGTCAAAGCCATGTCCAGGTTTTAGGTGGCCATTGATTGGGTCAGGAAAATAGTGGTAATTACTCAATATTGGGGCTATCTATATTGAATCAACTATGCTGAGAATGAATATGATACCTTGAACCCAATGTGGGCACTTCTGGTTCATTGGTAATCCTTGGGCGGCAACAACTTTCCTGCAAGCGTTTGTACGCGAATGGTCACTTCTAGATGCAAGCATTTGTATGCGAATGGTCACTTCTAACAAAAGCATTTGATGTATGGTAAGGTGTTGTGTATTTTGGTCTAATGTTTGAAAAGTCCCTTAATATACATCGAAGAGAAAAAGGACAAATATGTCTTAAATTGCAATTTTTAATCGAAGTACGCATGCCTTTCCGTATGTGATGTTAACTAAAAAAACATACATCTTAGAAGTCTGAAATTTTAGGGGTAGGTTTAGCTTGGTATTAGCAAGGCCCATATTGATTTTGGTGAAATTGAACCAGTATGGATCCAAACTGTCAACACAAGTGAATGCAAAAAAACTTTTAATCACTTTTTCTATGCCATCTATGTAGTTATTCTTACTTTGGTACACCAAATGTATCTTATTATTTTTTAAACAATTTTTTATTTTTACTTGACCGATTTTAAATTTGAGGAAAGATTTTCTAAAGGTCCTCCTTCAGTGTTTAACTTTAAAATCATTTTTCTGGAAGCCTCTTTGGGCTTAAAGCCGTAATTTCCGTAAAAATATTAAGACAGAGAGGAGAGTGTACTGAGGAGAGAAGGACATGTATTTGAAAATATTTGTATCTAGTTGCATCTTTTTAATTAAGAAACAAGAAAAAAAAAAGCCACCAAATTAGGTTAATGAAGCTATCATTAGCATCAAAAACATACATTTCTATTAATATAAAAATATCTGTAATGTGATAAGTATTCCTAAGCATCTCATGATATAGAATAGTATCACTCCTTTTATACTAGGATTGACAGGCAAAGTTCATTGCTGTAAACGATACTAGGTTTGGAGCAAATATTCATTAGTTATAAATACAAGATCCTGAGAATGTTTAAATATGAGCAGACATTTAATACATTAAATAATAATTCCTGTAAGTTGCCACACCGAAAAGTAAAGATTAATGATTATGACTCAGTGCATTCTTATTATAAACTGTTAATGGTTTTTAATGACACTTTCAGAATGTACAGGAGGAGGTTATTGTTAGTGCAGTATAAAATAAATATCCAAACATTTTTCGAATAGTTTTAATGATATCGACTTGAGGTTTATGGTTGTTTCCTTCTTTTGAGAGATTTATTTTCATTTTTCCAGAAGCTTTTGATGTAAATATTCCAGTTTTACCCAAATATTGAATTTCCAGTTAGATTTTGATTATTAATTAGTAGTTTTAAAGCAGAACAGTAAGTGGAAATCTTATTTATCTTGCTATTATTCAGCTTTAAACAGATTTATTATATTTTGATTAAGTAATTTCATTTCTGTATTTATTTTAAAGACTTACTGTTTCAGTTGTTTTGTTGAACAAATCATAATTTGAACAGTTGCAGTTTTGTTGCATGTAGTAGTTTTCTGGTAGGAATTGGTAAATGGTTTTGATTGCAGTATCTGATATGCAAAGACATACAAAGTTTAAACCAGTAATAGTTTGAATTCAATCAATATTAAGTAATCTATGAATTCATTATTCCATTGGATGTCATGAGATCATATATCTTCTTTATGGAAACAGAAAATGCATTTTGTAATGAACATTTACATCAGTACTGAAGGATTTTTTTTTTTTTTTTTTTTTTTTTTTGTAAATCAGCTAAAGTCCCTACGGTGAATAAAGATCCTCCCAGAATGCAACGCAGCTTATAGATTGAGCTTTCCTGGTTTTTCTTCCATTCAAATGGAAGATAAAATGGCCGTGGCGCGTCCACAATCAACATTTCGACAAGACAAACTTACTCCAGTATATTCTGCAGTGACCTTAAACACAACCTTTTTACTTTTCAAATCTTTGTTGGGCAATACATCTGCTAGAAATCGACGAGCAACGTTGAGAATAATTTCCCTAGCTTGACTGTTGATAAGTCTTCCCTGTCGAAATGTTGATTGTGGACGCGCGACGGCCATTTTATCTTCCATTTGAATGGAAGAAAAACCAGGAAAGCTCAATCTATAAACTGCGTTGCATTCTGGGAGGATCTTTATTCACCGTAGGGACTGTAGATTTGATTTAAGTACATTAACTTCGTCAATGAACAGTGCTTCTGAATGTTAAATTATTAAAAGCAGTATCTTTTCCATGACATTTGTGAAAGAATGAAGCAAGAACTTTTAATTTACATCTACTTAGAAACACGTAAAATTGAAATTACATATACTCTTTAATAACCACAAACATTAAACTACAATATATCGGCAATATTTTCTTCCTGTATTTCAATGACTTTGTCTAGCCATGTCCAAAAATTCTTATGGATTAGAGAATGACATCTCTCTTTCCAAATTCTAAATGATATAACAACCCAAGAATTTGAAAGCACGAAAAATTTTTACTACAAAGGAACGTGATCTCAAACACATTCAATTAATAAGACTAGATTACAATTGTTTGAAAATTATTCTCTTAAAATTTTAAATATTTTAATTACAGTAGAGTCCCGATTATCTGAGTTAATGTGGACCAAGACTAACTCGGATAACCCAAAATCTCGGTTAAACCGAAAATTGTAAATAAAATAAATCGTCTAGGTTTAAATGTATATTTTAACAAATACAGAAGTTATACAGATACACCACTTGCAATTCATATTGAAAGAGTTTTTACTTAAAAAAGTCCTTAATTGTTTTTTTGTTTTACGTTACTTTGGCGTTTATCTGCAGCAATGTTTCGGCATTTTTTTAAGGATAACCCAGGATTGATGGTGTCAACCATTCCCCGATTCCAGGTAGGGGGTCATATGACTAGACGAACGAAGATTAATTTATGAAAAAAAAATCCTGGAAATGTTTGATAGCTCGGTTAAAGCGGAAACTCGATAATCGGGGTTTTACTGTATTTTCTTTATACAATAAAACGACTACAAGCCTCCCAATGTTTTTTTTATACAATAGAATGACTATAAATATATGAAAACTTTTTAAAGAACTTTTAATACTTCTTAAAAGGGTACTGTTACTGAGGTTTTAAACTTCAAAAACTGGGAAAAACAAAAGATTTATTATTTGGATTAGCCATCTTTGAAGCTGTGTTTAAAATTTAAAAATAAATAAATAAAAAAAAAAAAAAAATCTCAGAATAATAATAATAAAGTGGAATGTTCTTAATAATCATGTTTATTTTGGTGCCACTAATATACAAATATATTATAATGCAGTAAAGAGATTTATATTTTTGATTTAAAAAAACAAGTGGTCAACTTGACAAAAAGAGATGCCGTCTTTAATAATGTTCAAAAAAATTTAAACATGCTCACCATTGAATAACAGATAGCATTCTTGGATTTTTTATGAAAAACTGGAAATACTGATCTGACAAAATCAGCATTCTGATTCGGTGCCTTAGAGGATTCTAGGTCCTTTTATCAAATAGGGGATCTATGTTATTCAAATGTCTTCAGAATAATTTTGCAGCAGCCTCAAGGCTGGCATTTTTTTAAATTCTATAATCTTTGCAGGTGACCATATTTTTTTAATATTTATATATATATCACATCACATCAGATATTGTACTTACAATGAAACTTTATTTCTAACTGTTTTCAGTCCATTGTGCAATGAATAGTTCTCAATGTTTTCCACTTCTTTCAGTCAAATGCTAGATAAAATTTTGCGATAAACAAAAATTTTTATTTTCAATATTTTTTATTAATAACAATGGGTGAGACCCAAGTTATATACAAAATGACATTGGTTCTGACGTTTTTTTAATATTTTTTATTGTTTTCTTCTCTTTTTTTTTTAATTGTATCTAATATTGTCTAATATTCATATTAACTATGCAATAAAAAAGAGAAATTATTATTAGTTTTAGGAAAAATAATTTTTTTTTGAATATCTCTTTACAAAATATATAGTAAAGAAAAAGAATAATTTATTAACATAGATGTAATTCAGAAATTGTTTAAATCTTTTTCTTTGTAATGAAGAGAATGTTGTTGAAAGATTGAAAAAACAAAACAAGAAATGAAAACAGAACTTCAGTGAAACAATCCGTGAGACTTGACATTGATTTGGGCGGAAAGCAGTATTGGGGACTAATCTTGGTAATTATGTTTAGTGGTTCCTTTCAAATTTCTGACTTTTAATACATTCTGATTAATAGGTTCTCTTTATCTACAACTTTAGCCCTTTCGTTCTACTTTATTTTTAACAGTCTTAACTAAATCCTGCATTACAGTAAAGGATTAGCAGTTATTATAGATAAATGATATTTTATTGTAACAATTAAGTATTATGACAGCTATATAAAAATCATTCTCAGAAATATAATTTTAACAATTATTATTATTATTATTGAGTTTGAATTTTTTTTCTATTTTTTTTTTTTTTTGAATGTTACAAAAAAATTATTATTTTATAACCATCCACTTTGGCGGGAATTAATTTTCTTGTTTTCAAAGTTGAACCTAAGATTTCTCTTAAAAATCAGTTTAGTGACTTGGAGCTCGCTCTCATTTTGTTTAATAAAATGATTAAAACTTAGACTGTCAAAAAAGCTTAGTAATTATAATACTTTAGTATTTTGAAACATTCATGTAGTGGTTGTGAGAAAGAGAGGGGATGTTGAATGGGGTAACAACAACCATAGAAATTTATTACAAGTAGTTTGTTTTCCCTTTCCCTGTCTTATTAGTTATTCTCTTATTTTATTTTTAGAAATTTTTATTGATAACTATATTTGTGATTTTTAAGTGACATTACATTTAAATTATGGAAATTCTCTTACTAAATTAAATTTAGATTAACGAATTACTTCTGTAGAGAATGATTTAAGATTAATTAATCTGATTTTGATTCAAGTAAGTAGACGAATTAAAATTAGCAAAACTAAAGGAGGTTTCTGAAATGTTTATCTTAATGGAAAAGTGAATTCTGTAAATGCACAGCCAAGTAATGGAACAGGAGAAATTTATAAAAAAGTTATTTTGCTATCACTAGAATACATAATTAAAAAAGAAAAAGTAAAGAGTTCCCTATTTCACTAACACCAATATTTCCCTATTTTGAATGGAAATTGAAGGAATAGAATAAGATTAGGCAATTTTTTAGTATTCTCTGGTAAAAAGAAAAAAACAATAAAACACTAAATTTAAGACTTTATTATTTAGATTTACAGATTTCAATTTTGATTGCTTAAATTTCTTTGTTTTATAATAGGCAGAATTGTTTTACTTTTTAAAATAATACTTATTGATCATGCCTTTTATTCATTCAATTATATTTTTTTTTATTTAATAACTAAAAAAAAAGGTTTTTATTGAAATTGTAGTCTGTCTGTTTGTTTTTAAAATGCTTATCTCAAAACATATCAAATTCCTGTAGTGAAAAGTAATTGTTAGTTGCTAATACTGAGAGGAAGGTCAAGGTACTTGGTTTGGCAACACTTGAGAAATCATGAAGAAAGATTGACTGGTATGCAGTTGATAATGAGGCATAACTTCAGAAAACCAGTTCTGCAAGTAGCCATTGGAAACTTGTTTCTGATTATTTCTTGAATTTCAGGCCTTGGTTTCTTCCTTTTGGAATATAAATATATATATATTTCTAAAGAAGCTTGAGAAATCTTAGATACAGAAATGTCCTTTTCTCTTCCTAAAATGTTTATTTTCTTCCATAAAATTTACTTGGAGAAATAAATATGCTTAGATGTATAATTTATTTATTTATTTTTTAACTACAACTTTTTTATACAGTAAATATGTAAGATTTTTGAAATTAATTAATTTCCAAATAAATGTCAATAAATACTGACTTACATAAACAGTAACAATGGCTTTCTGTGGATAGAAAATTTACTAAATCCGTCAGTTGGATTTAGTAAAGAAATATCAGTATTTCAATTTTCCATAGTTATGTAGTTTCTAAAACCTTTCAAAATGAACATCATTTCGTAGATTTTTCTTTTTTTATTTATTGATTAATGTAATAGTTTTCAATCAGCCTCATTTGTGACTTTTAAATTTTTAGAGCTTAATAATGGAATTCATTATGTGGGAATAAAATCTCTACTTGGATTCACTCATTTTACTGAATCATTTTCTTTTTCTCTTTTCTAATTCGTAAAAGAAAGTTTAATTTTTGAACAGTTTTTCTTTTGCCATTATAAAATAATTTTAATGCTATAACATTTAACTTGACACTGTTGCAGTAAAATATTTTTAAGTGTAACAAGTAGGTCTTAAGAAAAATTGTAAAAGGAAGTAGATATTACATAATTTTTACTGATTTTGTTTTGTATATGATATAAGTTACTGCAACTTTTTAGGTTAGTATTGATAACTTCCATTTACTATAGAAAGATAAGTGATTTTTATTTTATCATGAGCTTTACAAAAATGAGTACGTCCTAAGTCAATGTAATACAATTTATGCTACTAAAATTCATTCTAGTCCTGATATGATGAACATAATTACTTTCATGCATGTATTGTTAAGAGCTAATCTTTAGTGAGTTTTTGCTGACTGTAGAATTGATAATTGGATACCTTATAATGTGTCCTTCTAAATAGTCAGATTCCTAACAAGTTGGTTAATTCAACATTTTTAATTGAAATACATAGGAAGCCTTGGGTGGCTCAAATACTTTCCATTTCAGTTTTCTGGTCTGCATCCCTTATTTTTATCTTGATAATGTTGTTGGTTCTTATTAGATTACAGAACAAGAACAAAAAGTGAAAGAAAAGTTGACTGTGATTTTCATTTTATGATTAACCCAAGATGAATATATAGACAGTGTTTCGACATATGAATAGTGGAAAGCTTGAAATTTTTCTATTGGAAGACTGTTATAGAGCTATTATTTTAATTATTTTTGCAAACCCGAAGTAATTGATAAGCCTCCAATTTCAGAGGCTGTCTTTTTTAATAGTACAGGGTTTAAATATGAATTAAGATTATTTTTTTTTTTAACTCGGAAGGAACCTCAAACTTTCATTTTTACATTATCTTCATTTTTCTTGACTCTTTGACAGTAAGGATATGGAGATTTTCTTCCATAAAACACAAAATGAATATCAATATTTACATAAAATAAATCGTGATTATGTCATGAAAATTACATTTATGGGGAGGAGGGGGTCGAAACAAATTTTCACAGTACCAAGTATGATATTGATGATTACAGAGTGGATTAGATACAAGATCCTTTTGCAAATGTTGAATAGTTTCTATATTTCACAATCGTATAGGAACTTAAAATTAGGAGCTTTCGATCAATAATTTGTTCTCATTTGTCCTGATAACATTTTAAAGCCTTTAATAAATTGGCAGGAATTTTCACCAAGATAACATAAGAATCTTAATATAAAATTCAATTATATGAATATTAAAAGTTAAAATTCTTTTATAAGTGCTACAATATGATCATTTCTTATTTTTAAACCTGTTACCATATAAATATAAAAAGAAAGGTTAATTTACTGAATTTCATATACGAAGATAGCTATTTATCCATTCCATTTCAAAGATTGTTACATATTGTATTTTTCTTCCTCTTACAAGCTGCTTAAATGACTATTTAATATTTTATCATTTTAGTAGTAAGTAGTGTAAACTGCTGTTAATTTAAAACTGGCTCTTTGAAATATTTTTAAAATTTTTAATTAAATCTGCTCTTTTTAAAATTTAGTTGCAATATTGAATATAAATGTTTTTCGAGCTTCAGATTCATTACTGATATTATATTATCCACTTCCTTAATTTAAGAGATTTGATTACATATCACTTTTTTTTCAATCATAAGTAAAATCATTATTTAATTGCAGCATTTCTTTGCATAGAAGTTTTCAATATAAATAATTCATTCTTTTCTTGTGCTTGAAAAAATCTGAACTTTAAAAAAAAATACATGAAATTTCAATAAAAATATCTAATGCTTTATATTTTTTTTTTTAAAGATGTATATCTTTAAAAAAAATTCAGTGATTCGGGTAATTTAATTTTAATTTTTTTCAGCTAATAAATAATTCAGTTTTTCTACTAAAATATACTTTCAATCAGAATTAATGTTGTAATTTTATTACGTACTTTTCCCCCATCCATTGTGCTGGTTATAATTTTTATTAATACAGCACTGTACTATTTCCATTGTAGTGTTTGTAGTACGCACATTGGAAGGGGATCACCTAACCAAAGAAGTAGATAATCCGTCACCCTTTCAAAAGCAAAAAGGAGGGCGACCTACAATTCTATATGAAGAAGAAGAAGATGAGATAGTAGATTTCATTGCCCGGAACGCATTTGAAGGAAGACCGGTGGACGCAAAAAAGATTCTCGAATACGGGAACCTGCTTCTTCGCAGGGAGGGCCGCCGCCCCACTGGAAACATGTATTGCGACCCAGTGAAGGGATTGTCTGCTAAATGGTGGCGGGGCTTCAAGAAACGGCATCCAGGACTGCCCTACATGCGGCTCAAGTAAGGTCTGCTATGTGCTTGCACGCTCAACCCTTCTGCCTCCTCCCGCTCCTCACCAGACATGAAATCGTCGGGTGTTACCCCCTGTGCTTGGCGTGCTACAACCACTTGACAATGGAAAGCCATCCCAGCCCCCCCTCCTCGCAAATGTGTGAGGCTGTGATGGTTTAACTTTTCTAGTTTATGTAATGTAAATGTGGCACTTAAGCTGACAATGTATTATTCTCACTTGGTCTCTATTGCAAACCTAATCTCGAAGTTAATGCTTTTTCATTCTGATTCACTGAGCTTTTTGAACACTTGACAGCAAACTTTTAAAGAAATTGAAAGAAAAATTGATTCTTTCAAGTGAACTAAATTTTAAAATTGGCAGATAAATTGTGCAATGTAGATAGAAAGAAAAAAGAAAGAAAGAAAAAAAAAATCCTCATAATTTTAAATAGATTAATCACATATTTCTGCCATTCAGCTAAGTCCTCATTTAACCTACATTTAGTTTGAATAATTTACTATTACATTTAAATGCAGTGCTTGGTAGTGTTTGCTTGATTCCAAATACAAAGGTGACAAGCAGTTTCGTAAACAATAAATTATACATTTGTTTCATTTTTTTTCCTTTCAGTTAAAATTCTAAAATCAAATATAGCTATGTGCGCAATAAATAAGTTTAATGAAAAAAAATATTTTTTATTATTTTTATAGACATCTATATGTATTACTACTTTATTACGTCTGTAATTTGAAATCTGCATTTTTAGTGCAGCAATGTTATTTTCTGTATCCACATGTCTCAGAAAAATCGCATCATTTGACAAGTGTCTGTTTTTACTGAAATTTGCCTAACAATGGCTTGTGCAACAGAATTAGACTTGATGTCTAATTAAAAAACAGTATCCATATCAGATATATTTATTATAAATATTTGTGGAAATATTGCTGTTTACATGCAGATGCTTCACACCAGACACACAGAAGTACAGAACCAAAAAAATTGAACCAATTTTAATTTAAAAATAAGTGAATTAAATTTTAATTCCTGTTTCATTTAATGACATACACACACTATAATTATCTGAAGATAAAAAAATAATTTTTTTTAAGTGGATTGTTCTTACATTTGATGAGAACATTGGCCAACTATTACTTTTTTTAAAAAATTAGAATTATTAAATATTTTTTAATATTTTATTAGTCTAGAATGAAATAAAATCACAATTAATTTTTTTTTTTTTTTGAATATAAGAAATTAAATTTAACAGTTCTACATTTAGATGTTAGTTTTCGAGCACTTGTTTATAAAAGTGCCTTTCTTTCATGAATTGAAAAGATCCTGTTAATTAGAAATGGAAGGAAGTTTAGAAGAAAAATGCTTTGATGCTTTATATGTTCTATTTTTATTGTCTTTTCAAAAAAAATAAAAATACAAAAACTAACTTCTAAATGAACGTGGAATTTTGTGAATTTATTACTTAGTGAATCCAGAGATTTATAGTTCTTTAATTTTGAAATATTATTACTTTTTGTTGTTTATGTATATTTGAGATTTCTGTATCAGAAGCACTGCTATCTTTCAGAAAGGCAAGTAGTGGTGAATAATGTCAAACATTGTTACGCCACTATACCGTCCTAGTTAATGTTTTGTATCTTTGCCGTATTTGCAGTTTTCAGAATGTCTATATTTTATCCTTTCGTTATCATTATCCATGAATCCCTAATTGCAATAATTGGAAACCTGTTTTCTTTTTTTTTTAATTTTTATCCCCCTTCCTTTTTTTTTTCTTTTAAACTAGATTTTAACTGTAAGCAGATATATTACAAACTACTAATCCTATATGTAAATATATTGTGAATGTAAATAAATAGTCTTGAGTGTCAGGACATTAATATAACTTAGATTTATAGTTTTTACACTATAAAGTTATTTATAAAAATTGATATATATTTCTAACTATTTTAAGAAATGTGGCTAATCATGCATTGCTACATGAGTTTGTTTTTATATTTACAAAATGTTTTTTAAGAAGTTGCAATATTTTACCTCTTCAGGAAAGTACTTTAAGATCCAGGAATTTTTCAAAAGTACCTTTGGCTTTTTGTAAAATCAATTTTGTAATATATAGTTTTTTGTTTTCTTTCTCCATTGAATTTCTCTGTAGTAAGTTGAATTTGCCGAAAGCCTTGTTGTTATTTCAAACATTGTCGTTCACATATAAGTTTCTGTTGCTTTTTCTAAAGATGGTTAATTTTGAATTTCATTTATTTATTTTTTTCATGATAAATTCTGGATTCGTTAATTTTTTTTTTTTTTTTTTTTTTTAATTTCTTGGGATATGAAAGGTTTATGAAATTATTCAAGGTTTTTTCTTTTATTAAAATCTTAAATATTTTGGAAGTAGTTTGCTTACTTGCCATGATATCTAATCAATGCATAAGTAACAATTGTGCGTAATACTTTTTATAAAGCAAGTCAAAAATATTGGTCAAACATGCAACATGCACATAAATTATTTTTATTGTAATTTTTTTTTTTTAATAATTCTATTAACATTTTGATTTTACATTTTGAAATAGCATTTCATAATACAATACGAGCAAAAATGATGTAAAAAAAAAAAAAAGAAAAAAAAAATATTTGCAACGAATGAACGTACAGATCAGTACAACAATGACGGACAACATAAAACATCTGGGAGACAAAAGACTAATGGCTGATATCCTCTCCACTTACAAGGTTACAGACCTTAAGGACAGATTTAAAATCGATGATTTCTGCATGAAGGCAGTGGATGAATCTGCTTTTAGTGGGAAAGGATTTGGTAGTTTATCAAAGTGAGAAAGGGTCTTGTTGAATTTGGATTTGTTCCAGTTTATAAGAGCTTAGTGACTATATATAGGCGTGTGCTGTTATTGCCATATTGCTTGAGAATTAAATTGAATAGTTGGATAGATTAGATACTTGATTAAGACTGAAAAAATTATATCTTGGGCCTACCTCTCAAATTGTGGAAGTCTCTAGAAAATGCAGAAGTTCGAGCTTAGTGATTAGTATTTATACTAAAGTGCCTCAATTTTTATATATCACTAAATTGATTATTTGATCATAACTAATGTTTTGATGTCATAAATAGTATTTCTCTTTTATTTTCTTTAGAAGCACTGAAGATATCTTGCTAATAACTAATTCAGAAGTAAACATAATATTTCAATTTTTTTCATTCATAACTTGTTTTGTGTGTCTCTACAATTAAAAAAATTTTTTTAGGCTAATTTTACCAAGATTTTAAAAGGCTAGTATTAGTATTTTGTTCTGTAGGATTGAGATATTGTCTGTTAGAAGATAGAATTTTAGTTATTTGCTATCCTAAATAACTAAACTGCAATGAAAGATATTACTGATTTCATATTTCAGTATTCAAAAGTAACTTCAAAAAGTTACTTACTGCTTTACTCTAGTTGATCATAATATTGATTAGGATATGATTCTTAGACTGTAAATTGTGGAATTAAGATATTTATATCCATCAGAATCACATAATTCTCTTCTCCTTTCCATTATTTCTAAGTGAATTGAATTGATAGGAAATTTGTATCATGGCCTTTCGGTTGTGGTTATTTTTTTTTTTTGACGGCCTTTTCTAGAACTGCCTAACAACATCCACTGCAGTTTTTGGTCATATCATTTGTAAAGGCGAAATTTGTGAAATGATTTTTATTTTTGTACATATTCACTTTCAAATTCGTTTGCAATTTATCAAATAAATACGGTGAAAAATTCCTGGATTCTTTTCCTCTAGTATACGATTTATTAAAAATAATAGTATAGTATTTAAAGCTCCCTTTTTCCTGTATCTTAAGATTAATCACAACTTTAAGATGGGAATTATTAATGTATACGAATTTTGTCTGTGATTTCCGTATTTTGGTGCAATTAACATAATAATAAAAAACTTGCCAGTTACTATTGCTATTATTGAGTTTGAAAATGCTCCATTGGTAATTTTCAGAAAGTTAAGTTGTTCCTTGATTAAATATGAAATAATATTATTTATTACTGTTGTAATTGAATATTTCACAAGTTATTAATATTAACCCTTTCATGCATAATTACTTGTGACTATAAAGCAACATATCTGCCATTTAATATGCCCTTTTAAGATAAAACGTGGCCTTTGGGTTTTAAGTGCATAATTTTACTTTATATGGAATTTCAGTAATTAGTTCTCATAAATTGGAGTTTGTGCATGGTAATGAATCGTATAACTCCCTTATACTCCTCATCAGCACTCAAACCAAATCCCAAGTTAACTTACCCTACTGAGGCAGTTTCTTAAAGACCACTCTCCCGCTTCCCTTCAGTCTTATTTATGATAGTGAAAAGAATTGACAACCGTTGTCATGAAGTTGTTGCAGCATTTAGGTAGTTTGTGGCTGCATTCTTACCTTTTTGCCTTTTAAATTAAAATTACTTTCAGATTTTAGAATGTTTCCTAATATTCTGTATAAGCTCTTTATTCCAAAGAAAGTTGAAAATTTGCAATGGTGTAATTAAAGCATGAAAGGGTTAAGTAAAGGAAACTTAGAAAGATAATATATAGTGAAAGTCTGTTGAAAACAGAAATATCATGAAAAAGTTGTTGTACCAAGAAACTTTTGACAACAACTTTATACTACTAAAAATTGTTTGTGGATCTTATGATCAAAACTTAGTACATCTACAAAGAAAAAAAAAATGCTCAATACTTTAACAGGTATTCTTCGCTTTTCACATCAGACATAAAAAATCCAATTTTTATAGCAACATTCATGATTTTACATTGCTATTATTTGCTATTGTTGCGCAATTATTCTCTTTACTACTGAGCAATTCGAATAATTTTGTTATGGTTAGACACAAGATCGTTTTTTATTTATTTTTGTTCTGTTTGAACTTTAAAAATTTTAAATTGCTATAATAACAAAAATATATAAGTAACAGCACCTGCTTTACCTGGTAATTTTACTGGAATGAGCATTGATTCATCACTAAATTAATTTGTAAAGATACTTTTCCATGTTGATGAAATCTTAATGACAGGCTTTCCCTATATATATAATTTTACGTTAGTGCAGATATTGACTTTGTTCTTTATTTACATAGTTTGAATTCTTCTGTTGATGACAAACTTCAATTATTTTAATTTGATTGAACTAGTCTCAAGTTCCATACAAAATAAAGAATTTTCAAGCTTTTTTTTCTTTATCTTTTTTTTTTTTTTTTTTTATAACTATTGCTTTGTAAAATATTCTTTTTGAATATAAAAGTATACGATTTCAAGAATTTGTCAAACTTTGGAATGGCCAGGTCCAGGTTTTTCTTTCTTGTTCAGATTCTTGATAATGTTTCAAATATAATGTTTACATGATGAGGATAATTTTGTTTATATTTTGAATATCTACTTAACCGATATATTTAACCATTCTTGAGGTTTACTTTATAGCATAATTGTCTCTGTTCAATAGTTTAATTAATAATGAAGATGAAAATTTGGGAAAAAAAAAAAGTTTATGCTTTATAATTTCTTGCCGCCATTTTTTTTTTTTTTTCTTTTTCAAACATTGTAGCACTAAACTTTGTAATTAACTATTCTTTAGCTTAAGAAAGTAAAATGCAGTTTGCTTCCCAATTTAAAGTCCATTTTACGACAAAACAAGTATTGTTTCAGTGTATAACAATTTTTTTAGCTTTTATAATACAAACAGGAAGCTAAGTAAAATTGTAATGGAATTTGTTATCCTTCTAAGTTATTTACAGGATTTCTTTGATCATTCAGCAAGTGTTTAATTAAGCACACTGTAAAATGATCGAAATTGAATTGTTTTAATTGATAAAAAAAGTATTTGCATTTTTTGTTTTAACTTGTGAAACTGGCCAACCTCTGTTGAAGTAGTATACGATTGAATGAATTTCATCTTTAAAAATTAAAATTTTTAATCACAGTTATTTAGAAATACAATTATTTTTGTAAAGCTATTTTTAGTTTTTTTTCCCTTCAGTCTTAAATGAAAAATGACTGGAAAATTGTGGTTTGATTTAATTTTATTGTATTTGCTTAAAAAAAAAAAAAAAATGAAATGTATTTTGCAATATTTAAAGTCTTTTAAGATTTTAGGATGAAATCATAGTGTTATTATTAAATCTGTGTAGAAACTTTGAAATTGTGTGTTTGTGTCAAAATAAATTTCTCCTAGTTTACAGTTGCAGTGAATAATTCATTTCATTAATTTAGAATATTAAGTATTGGAATATATGAAAGAAAGGATGAAGAATCTTGTAGAAATAATTAATCTAAAAAACTTGAAAAACTACATGATATTTTGATTTGCTAAATGTTGATCAGACATTAGCTGAAAAAAAATCCCATTTGGAAGACGGGCTAAAATTTATATGGATATTGAAACACCACAGATTTGACTGAATCGAGAAGACCGCTACATAGACAAACAAATGCATATCTAAGTTTCACGTAGCTTTTATTTTAATTTCTTATTAATTTTCATTGAATTAATATATTTGGGAACCATAATATCTTGACTGACTGATTTTTGTTTTGTTTACCCATTAGTTAGTTGCTATCTAAGTTTTGTCTGCCAATCATTATTCTTTTCAGCTCAGCTCAAACATGTGGTCATTGAAATGGACCAACAGTTGACATCCATGAAATCTATTTGAGCCTGTCTTCCCAAAAGTAATTCTTTCAGATGATGGTAAACTGACAAATTGCCATCGAGCCCAAATTCTATTATGTTTTTTTTTTTTTTTTTTTGAAGTTTTGATTTTGTATAGTGTTATTTCTATTTTGTGGGTTTCTCCACCATTTCTTCGTAATGTAAAATATCTCAGTTTAAAAAGATTAACTTTTTCATCTTGTATACTCTTTGTAAGTAAAAATATTTAATTTTGAAATAAGAACGTTTACATGGCGAGATTACTGGATTTCAATGTTTATTTCATTTGCGCAAGTTTTCCAAATTATTGAACTATTCTGTAGAATTTCTACTATCTGTGCCAATTCAGAATGACATGAAGTTTGAATATCCAGTTGTAAAATACATTTTGACAAGCTTTGAATGAAAAAAAAAAAAATCAAGAAAAAGGATTTGCAAAAAAAAAAAAGAAAAGTGTTTTTATTGCCTGTACGTATTTAATGCTTTATTATTGATACTTATGCAAGTTAAAGCTCCACCCTTATTTTCATAAGAAAACATTTGAATCAAAAATTGATTTCTGTAACTGATTAACATACGTACAGGAGGCAAAAGTTGGAAGGAGTGGCATAAACTGAAAATAGTATTAATATTACCATTATCTTTAATAATTAAGTAGTTTAGAGTTATAATAGTTGCAGGCAGTTTTTTTTCATCTCTATGAATTGCCTTTTTTGACTTCTTTGCCATACAATTTTCTTGGACTTCATGAAAGTCTGCTTTTATCTGTAATTATTTTTACTTCCTCTATTTCTAAATAGTATACATTTATTCACTTTTTTTCTTTTTATTCATATTTTCAGGTAGTCATATTGATAGCAGGACTGGTATATGTTTTCCATCAAAAGACTCTTCTACTGTTATTTCCTATAGAAAATATGAGAACAACTCTGTGTCTCCTCCTACTGTGATCTTTCAGTTGTCTCTTTTCACTCATTTTGAAGAGGCCTTCTCCTCAATTAATCTTTATTAAAATAATTTTCTTTTCTGGCTTCTTTTAACAGGAATTATGAAATAGCCCTACCCACTTCTAATGAAGATGATAGTTTATTCCTAAAGAATGATGGGTTGTTTTTTTTCCTCACTTCATTGTCTTAGCATAATCAGATGGTTGATTGAGCTTTCTTCAGTGATCCATTTTCAAGGAATTTTTATTAATTTGAAGTGGTACGACCAGCTGGATTTGTGATGTGAGTGTTGATGCCTGACGTAGCTCATTTCTTTGAGCTGAAACAGTGCTAGTTTATTAGATCTTTTATTTTTTTTTTTTTTTCTGTAAATGGATAGGAATTTGAATATTTGATCTAAAGAGTGTTTATTTCAGTGATAGATTGATTTCCCTTGAGTTCCAAAACTCATCTCTGTAGTATATTTAACTTTAGGATGGCTTTTAGGAGTGTAGAAATTGGATGGTTCTGAGCTGGGAATTCCTTCTGGCTAGCATTTTTAGGACGTGCTCTATTTTCATGCTGGATTGTTTGATAGCAAACAGCACTCCTGTAATGATTGAATACAAATCATTCTCCTTTTTAAGTCCAATCGATTTGTATCTGTTTATACAAAATTACTGAGTACAAAATTGATTTTCAGGAACAGAGGTCATCTTTTCCATATGTTTTCGTGGATGTTTCCAGAAAAAGTTAGATTATTAACCAAATTCATAACAGAACTCCGGCCTGAAAATTTGAAGCAGTGGCTAGGGCTTGAAATCTCAAAAACATATCGTTGTTTGGCAAGATTTCTTTTGAAGGGGGTAGTAGTGGATGGGAGTGCTCATTTTATTCTCATATGTGCTTCATTAGTATCATTTCTCAAAGTGTATTGTTCTTCAGTTCAGACTATCAAACCAAATCATTTCCTTTTTTTTTTTTAATATACCGTATATGCTCCAATAGAGGCCCCCGGCGTTTATTTGCAAAACTAGCCTCGGCTCCCGGCACTTAATAGAGACCGGCTGCTATTAGAGGCCGACTATTATTAACAAAAACCTTCAGAACGCAATATTTTTACACTTAAATTCCGGCTAATATTACAAGCAGCTACTTTATTTAAATTTCAGATGCTACATAAGATTGTTAAAGATAAATGGCAATGTCTTTCTGTACCTTTCGCTGCTATTCGTCGTCCGAATCCGCAATGACGGGCGGCTGCCTCACCGGAAGTTTCTTTTGCGTATTTCACCGCACGAATCTTAAGGCAATGTCAAATGATCGTTTCGGCGGCATTTTTGTAAGGCAATGTACCGTAAGGTATTACGCACGACTATAAAGATACGGACGCTTACAAGTACCGGTAGGCAAATATCAAAGACCCGGCTATTATTTGGCTGTGTCCCTTCTGCAGCCCGGCTCTTATTAGAGACCGGCAACAATAAGAGCCTCTGCGTTTATGGAGCATATACATAAAAAATATACATAAAATTCATAAAAAATTCCCAGCTATACTGCTTAAGGCCTCTGCTGCATATGAAAATGTACAGAGTAATATTAATGTGGTCAGCTGCATTGTACATTAGCTTAAAACTGATTTTCTTGTATCGTATCTCAGTAATTTACATATGCTATAACATTGGTGATGTGAGTGCCTATAGATTTTATGCTGTTGCTGCTTTCTTTCCTGCCTACCATGTTAATGTTTTTGTTATTTTATGCTCATGCATGTCTTTTGAATAAAAAAAAAAAAATATGTGCAACATTCAAACTAGTTTATCTAAGCTTTTCGCCAAGAAAATTTAAAATTGCGTATTTTCTCTACAGCATGGTCTTCCTGTAGAGTTTTTTTTTTTTTTTTTTTAAAGTAGCAATCTCTTTATACTTGTCAATATTTTAGAATAAGTTACCTTAAATGTTGGACTTAAAATATAAATAATTTTATTTTTAAAGATTTTGATAGAAATCTGACATATTATCAAAATGTAATTGTTGTTGCTGCATTTATTTCCATTATGTTGGTGCGTAATGTTGTACATCAGTTTTCGAATTCGACAACTTAACTGCATTAAGAAATATTCACAAGCTGACATATGGAGGAAATGACATTCCAACTTTTTTTCCCCACAACATACCTAATATTACAAACATTGGTGATCAACTTTTTAGCTTTTAATTTGAAAATTTGCACTGTTTTGTTAATAGAAAGGAGTATGACTGTGTGAATTTGCTTGCTTCCAAAAACTTCCTCAAAATTTATATCTTTAAATTTCTCTATTCTCATTATTGGGATCATATGCTAGCTGTTTTACGATTGTTTCCTTTTGTCAGCTGAAGTTATCTAAATGAGTAGTGATGGTGAATGAAGTAGTAGTCAAAATTGCAAATGATTGTTACTCATGGCATTGGTTTGCTGTGCACATAAACGTCAAAGTCATAGCATTGTTTTCACTTGAAATGACTCCCAATTTCTTGGAGTTTGAAAGGAATTTTGTGAAGCAAAGAAATGAAGGGATATATTTACGTTTGTTTGTGTATGACTTTAAAAGAATAGTTTCAGTAATTCTTGTACTTTTCATCTTGTAATAACTAGATTAGGTTATTTTATAACTACGCTTTGCTTATCATTTTGTAATTCATATAAGCATATTAGATTAATTATAATAGGATTTTCTTTTTTTTTTTTCCCCTCGCTACTGATTATTTAAAGAAAAAAATGAAAATTTGAAAATTATTTTGTTTTCAAAATTATCAAAGCAAAATATTATTAATAAATTGATAATGTTTATTGAAAATAACTACTTTCTGCTTATGTATTCCAGCTTTGTAACTGTTTTCTCTCAAAACAAATTAGTTCCAAATTATCATTTGTTTAATTGGCTGAACTACTTAATATTCAGTGTAGAGTTGTTTTTGTTTGTTTGTTTTCCCGCCAGTTTTATCTATTGGAACAGAGCACATTTAGCATGGAAGAAATCGTTTAAAAAAATAAAAATAATAATATTGTAAAATGGTACATCTGCAAATTCTTATCTGAAGTAAGGTTAGCACTGTCAGATTATTCTAATCCACGTATAGGTGAAGTATTTCATAATTAGGATTAGCCAATTAATCACTTCTGTAAACTTCAATTAGTGATTAATCTTATAGGAATTAATAGAAGTATTTATTATGAAATTGTTAGATGCATAAGAATGTTCCTTATTTAATCTGTTAGTTAGCAGTAATCTGAAACAATTTCAAAGAAACAGAGGGATATAATTATCAGGAGGTGCCATGAAGTTTATTTCTTATTAACCAAAAAAATAATATATATATATTTGAACAAAAGCTGTCAGTTTCAGTCTCAAAGCAAATTTTGGTGCAGCCTCTTAATAATAAATTGAGTTAAATTCACATTTTCTGTAACTATTTTTTTATTTTATTTTAAGTTTAAAGAAGTTGGCTCATACATGCATGACTATTGCTTGTGATTATTGTATCAAAAATATGATACAAGAGTCTACCCATCCCAGGCTCCACACATTTAATATTACATTTATTTCTATAGTTATGCTCTGGTTTTGCAACCCTCAAGGATTTTATCCTATTAGCATTGGAGATCTTTAACTTGACCATTCAGCTTTAACTTGATTTTCCCAGCCTAATGTTTAAAAAATTACTATGACGGGTCATGCGTTCTAAGACATTAGAGATTCTGAAAGGATAAAAACTACACGAGGGTTTGCTGATGGTGATAATACCTTAGATCTGAATGTTTTGAGACTGTTAAAAAAACTCATTTTCAGTGTTTTGTTAGTATTTTGTTGAGCTAGGACACTTCCTAAAAGGATTGTCTGTGGAGGAATCTTCTTCACTCTCCTCCTATTTCCTTTATTGCTGTTTGCATAACTTGAGGAAGAGTTGGATAAAATGTTGGTGTTTATCGTTTGATGTCTTTGTGATTACAGTCTTTAAAGATGTCACAACTACTTTTAGGAGAAGATGAAAATTGCATAACATGAGAAATATCTCCATATTATTGAAAGGATCAAAGGGAATTCCATGTTTAAATTAGGAGTTGGGGCCTCTGTTGAACTTACACAATCACAACTGTCACAGCTTTTGTCAAAATAATTTTCTGTGAAATGTTTAAATTATGAAGTGAAGTTAAGGTTTTCATTTTATTTTTATATTGCATATCATGTTCAATACAGCAGGCTACAATAATCTTATTTTAGCTTTGACTTCAGTTTTCATTTTTTCCCCTTAAAATTATTTTATCAAAACTACTAAAGTAGTTAGTTCCATTTGGGGATTGATGATCCAGAAAATTTTGATTTTTCTTGTTTCTTCAGTCTCTTTTGAGTTTAATTTGAATAATTAACGTGCTTCTGTATCCTCCTCTTTAAATAATCTCTTGCTCTATGTAATAGTTCACCAACAAATAATAATAAAAAAAAGTGTTTAAAAAGGCCATATTTCATTTCAGTTTTGAATTAGATATATAAATATATTTTACTTCAATAATATGGTAAAACGGTTCATATGTCTAGGACCCAATGCAGAGCCTGGTCTTCCTCTTACAGGGAGGCACTTAAACTCAGGGGAACGAAGATGGACCGAGACTACGATGGCCCTGGCCATGGAAGCAGTACGAACTCAACAAATGTCCATCAAAGCTGCTTGTCGACATTATAGTATTCCTTGGGGAACTCTGTATGGACGTTTGTGCACTGCCAAGATCACCTCTGGCTTTAACAGACATGGGATGATCCAAAAGAAGGTTTTAAGCCCAGTTTGCTCTGTATCTTTTCAGTCTAACACCAATCATACTGATCATTTGAAATAAATTAGTTTCTTTTTAGAATGTGACTTAAATTCAAATTTATAGCTTTTAATAGCTGCTGTTTTTGCTTTTCACATTAAATTTCTTTCTTTTATACTTTTTTTTTTTTATTTTTAAATAATTTTAAAAGCTATTTTTACTATTAAGTTTTGCAAACAAATTGAATCCAAAATGTTTTAACGTCCGAATATATAAATATTGTTAAGTTAATGTGGATTTTATTGAGGAAGAATTCTGGATTTCCCTAAATTTCTTGCTGGCTGAAATTCACATTATTTTTATTTATTATTATTATTTTAAAGTTTTAACATTTCAGCAATTCTAGTCAAATGTAGTATTTTTAATTAATAGACAAAAGCAATTGAATATTATTCCATATCAATATTTTATAAATATCAAAATTTCTTTCATTTGTTTTTATTTTGACATGAAAATTGGGATGATTGATACTTCATCTCCAACCAGCTCCAGAATTTTTCTTGGGATACAAGAAGTTTAATTTTTCTGTTTTAATTAAAATCCTCTGTAAAATCGAAATAAAAGTCAGTCAGTATCTTTTCCACACTAAGTTAAGATAGAAAATTAAAAAAAAAAATGTAGTTATTGCAGTCTCTTTTATTATCATTATTTAAAAAGAATAAATGATAACTTTGTAATGAGAAAGCAAGATTCTGCAGCAAAGCTTTGAAAAGTTGTATTGATCATGGCTACAGATTGTTACTTTTTAACTGATTCCAAAATCCTCCTTCCATTATTATTATTTGTAGGTTTTTTTTTTTTTGTTTGTTTTTTTTTTTTAGTGAAATTGGTATTTTGCTATATGTAAGATAAGGTCTTTAACACTTTTATGATAAAAATAGTCATATAATTTTATATGGAACAGTACTTTCCTTGTAATTAAGTTCACATGCACTTCTTATGAATGCTCTGCCAGTTGTTTCACTGTTTCCTTAATCAGAGAAGGTTAAACACTGGTCTTTTTTATGGGATGCATGTCTCATTATTTTCAAATGACTATTGAAGTGGTTAGATGTTACCTGCCATTTGTCATTACTGCAGTAATCTAGTTTCAACTCTTTTGATACTCTGCCTTTGAACATTTACTCAGTAATTCTGCTCAGAAAGGCGTAACTGACTATTGCCATTCACTGAAAGCGAGTCGACTTTGCGTAGTGAACATAGAACTTTGCAAAGAAATATTGCATTTGTTTTGGGCTGGCTACTACCAGCGAGAGATACAAATGGCTGATGAGGTTTGGTTACTCAATACGCATGGGAACATGATTTGCCTCTTCTTGCTACCAATGTGTATCTTAATATTTTTGTTCCTTTTTCAGCCAATACTGTTTAATTTTCACTTTTTCAGTATTCCTCCTATATACTGGCTTTATATATTTTATTAACTAATTTTACAATAAAATTGATTACAACTGGATTAAACTTGATGAAAATTTGATTACAATAAACTTTTTTCGACTGTTTAATCCACTGGCAGCCCTGGTTGGCAGATTTGAAACAAATTTTAGCTCTCCCAATTGTGAAGTTCCTATGCCAATTACTTTTTGACAATTTTCCTTCAAATTGATAAGATAATTAAAACGCTTGTTATAATTAAAGTTTTGTTTATTAATCTGTAATTTACTCAATACTAAAATTAAGGACATTAAAATTACCTTCCCATATTTATTTCTGTTCTTTTTTTTTTAATTTTAATATGAAAGGTAAAATTACATTGAATAATTAGCAAAATTAAGTTAAACTTAATTAAATTTATGTATATATATATTTATTGTTAATGAATAAAAACAGTTTTAAGGACTAATGAGTACATTAGTATCTATTATGTCATTTCTTTAGAATTGCTAGAATTTGTAGCAGTAGTACAAATGAAATTATTTTAAAAAAAAATGTATTGTATTGTAATTAGAAACATTGCATTTAACAAAAAGCAAAGAAACTTACTGTCCTGCATAGATAAGGTGAGATCTTCAAGGATGAAAAAAAACCATTCTGGTATTATTATTAACACACTAATAAATCAGTTTTTGTAAGAAGTACATTATGTTTAGTCTAAAATGTGTTCTTTTTTTTATTACTGCTATATTCATTTAGACAGTTTAATTGAAGAATTCTGTTAAATGTGACGGATTTACATATCAGCAAATACAGTAAACCCCCGAACAACACGAGTTTCGAAGAACACTGATACCTTCCCCCGATTTAGACCGTTTCAAACTACATGATTTTTGAGTAATTCTTTTGAAAAAGAATAAAATACATATATTATTTAATATAAAATTACAGTAGTTAAAAATTTAGAGTAATATTCTCATCAATTATGTCAGCGATTGATGAAGTTTTAACCTTTTTAATACTTTTAGTGTTTTAGAATTATATTTTTCCCAATTAAAAAATTAATTTGAATTTATGTAATACAAGATTTTTTAGAAGTGTTTACCAATATGAATTCAAAAAATAAAAATATTTAGTTTTATATTTAACAAAAAAAAAATTTTAAATGTAACTTTTTTTTTATTTTTACACTTGAAAAGGAACCCCGTTATTTGTAGTCTCGAACAACACGGTTTCAAAGAATACGGAACCAATTAATCGTGCTCTTTGGAGGTTAGGTGTACTTATTTTGTATAATTGAACAATTTAAAAGTAAAGAATAAGTATTGTTAATCAGTAGGAAGTTAGGAATTAATAACTTAGTCATGTTTTTAAATGGCTTATTTTTCAAAAATTAAAAATTATAATGTTGATATCGTTACATCTGTTACAATTTTAGTAATTTTTTTTCAGGAGTCAAATTAATTCTTCTGATTTCTCTGAATATATGATAAAAACGGAAACCATTATGATTCTCAATACCAACCTCCTTTTAAGATCTATTCTTTTATTTTCTTCCCTGTCAAGTCTTCTTTATCTTTAATTCAAATTTATTTGAAGTTCCTCCTAAGTTAAAATCCTTTTCAACTATTAGGAAATAGAGAAACTGTTTTATTGGTGCTGTTAGTGGGTTGTCAATAAATAATTAAGACATGTCTGTGAATATTGAAGGCGTTAATGAATTACCAGAAATGTGAAAAGGTTCTACAGAATCAAAGTACTAAATCAAGCATACTACAAAACTATTGCCAGTAATATATTAAAGGTGTTCATTGCAGGTCATGCAAGATCTTAAAGTGTGAAGGGGGGGTTTACGCCCCTAGTGATCCTCAACCAATGGGACTAGTTGAGGTCGGATGTTCATTCTCACGCCCATCTGCCTGAATAAGAAATTCTGTACTCATTTGACAAAGGGCTGGGTGAACCCTAGAGTTCATTTAGAGGAGTAAAAACATGGAAAAATTCCTGACTTTCCCTGTGAATTCAATACTAGCCTCTTAAACTACTGAGCTGCCAAACCCACAGTTTGTTAGAAATCTTTTACAAAAAAAAAAAGCAACATTATTAGCAAGAGTTTTCACTGTTTTTAATTTGTAATAAAAAATAAATTAAATTGCAGTACTTGCTCATTAAACATTTAACAAGCTTATACAACTGCAACAATTGAAACTTCAATATTTAAAATTCTATTAAGATGGTGTTTAATTAGTCTGTCTTCTCTGTTATTGATAGAATTTATTTTTTTAAAATTCAGTAAAAATACTAATCTAATCAAAAACAAAATTCCTGAATTATTATTCTCTAAAATCAAAGAATCTGTCTCAATGTATCTTGCAAGGGCAAATTCTGAGGATTCGTTGCGCCAACATAATTGGTCTTTTAGTACATGTTTTACACTTGTCAAATTGGCAAGAATTATCTCCAGTATTTAAAGAATTTTCAGTAGCATAACAATTTGCTGTTTCGGTATGGCTTTTACATTTCTATCAAAATTAAATTGCTTCTGTTTTGTGATTTTGAAGTAATAAGAATCAAGATATATCTTGAAATGTGCAGAAGTAGTCTAAATCAATTTGCATCAAGGCAAATGTTTAATAGTAGTATATCAAAGAATTTATTTTCCTTCACTTTTATTAATCAAAGTGTTATTGGATGTTGACATTTCGTCTTGGTCTGTTCCAATGATGAATGAATTACGTAGAAGGAAGAGGTAAGTTACTTGAAAGGGACTTGCTTTCTTATAAATGATATAAGTGAAGTTTCATTATCATTCAGAATATAAAAAGTGTGGATTCAGTTTCCTTTGTTTTTTAAAACTTACAGAAAATTCCCAACGGCAAGTTACATAGTATTGTCAATATGAAAATATCTTAACTAAAAATTAATTTTTATCTGATCATTCTACTATTTTTATAGCTACAAGTATTCATTGCCAATATTGGAAAATGGTAGAGATTGAAAATCGGAATGAAAGAAAAATAATTAGTATTCCTCATCTAAGAATCAATAAAATTATCTTTATGCTTATCACTTATTAGAAAGCAATAATAATATAATTTAAAAATACAGTAAAAACTCCTGATTATCTGCGGAATTGGGTGGCACGGCAATCGCAGATAAGCGAATTCCGCCGATAATCCGAAATAGGACGAAAATCAACACAATAATGCTTTTAACATGTTTTATTTAGATTAAAATAGCAGTAGATACATTATAAGCAATTATTTTGTTTTATTTTACTTTATTTTCTTACTTTTTAATAAAAAAAAATCCATTAATTGTCTGTTTTTTCGTGTCAAAACAATGGAAACTGGAAGAGTGGATAATCCGCCTGGGGATAATCGGGAGTTTACTGTATTAAAAAATATATTCTATATTAACACCACTTCATTTGATCCTTTTACTTTATTAAATGCAATTATATTAAAATTAATTTGATTCGCTTCTCTGGCTTCAGTATATTTGCATCATCAAAAATATCTGATATTTTATTTTTATTTTTTTTTTCTGATTTACATTTACACTTATGTTTGATGTTGAGGAAAGCAGAATTACAATGACTTTCTATTGAAAGACCCTAATTTTGGTATTAAATTCACAGAATTGTCTTTCTCAGGATTTTTTATTTTTTTTTAACAGGAATTCTTTAAATCTACTTAACCTAACAACATAATTTTATAAATTGTCTAGTGAATCAACATATGCTGTTAGAATTGTTTGAATGTCATTTGGCTTAATGCATTCATCGGAGATTCTGAAATTGAAACAATTCAGCGTAAACTGTCCCATTTTACTAATTACTCCTTAAGACAATATCTAATGATAGTCAATTTTGTAGGCCAATTAAACATTTTTTATCTGCTTATTAATTAGAAAATTGTCTGTTTAACCACGTGTATGAACTGTTAAGATGAGTTGTTGCTGTTTAATGCAGAAACTTCAGAAACTAGGTGGAAGATAATCATGATATGGAACCATGTAATAGTTCTAACAATACAGATAAATTGTAAACAGTGTATTAACAGTAAATTAATAAAGTAAATCCACCATGCTAGTATCTTCTCTTTGAAATTACTACAGTTAGCAAATATACTCGAAATGAAATATAGCTAAATCTAAAATCTAAATGTTTATTCCACGATGTAAACTTTAACTCAAATCTAAGCAGCTTTGATAGCTGGCAGAAAGAAAGGATTTCAGAGTTAATGATAAAAAATAAAGTAGATGTAGCTGCACCAAAATGATGATGATGATAATAAGAATTGAATTTGGCAGTGATAATTGTTTTAAATACCATTTTCTCTTTTATATACCATTGCTTTATGTTTGAAGTCAAAAGAGAAAACCTTGCCAGCAAACTGGGTTTAACCTTTCATGATGAAGACCAGGCACTGAGCTATTCTTAATTGTGGAAACACTTTGTTTGTTCATGCTTTCCTATAGTTCCTGTTGCCGAATTTTAAATTCTTGTTTGGAAATAATACTAGAATGTTTATGGAAGTTACTTTAAATTTGTATTTTTCATTTGGACGTTTTATATATAATTGTTCTTAATAAATCACTTTTTTCAGTGAGCCAAGGGGGAGGGGGGCAAATTAGTTAGTTATAATTTAAGGAAATTTAAAAACATTGGTTAGAAAATGATTCCAAATTAATTTGCAGGATAATAAGATCAAATATCGATTAACTTTTCATGACTTATTTCTTACACTGTAAAATGATTAATAAAAAAACTGCCATCCTTACCTTCACTTTAGTGTTTGCAGGAGTAATATCAGTATGCTTTCCTTTTAAAAGCTTGTTTTAAATTTGCTTTAAATTAAAGTATTTGACAAATTTCCTATAACTTCTCAAATTACAGAAAGTTTCAATCTGAAGCTTATTTTTTTTTGTTTTAAGATATATGAACTATATTTAAATAAATTGAAATGTTAGTTAAAAGCTTTATAAGTTATTTGAAGGTTGTGGTAATAGATATTTAATAGTTGAAATGGTAGATCGGCCTCGGATATCATTACAGAAATAGAAGTATAGATTTTGAATTAGAAACATTTCATGTACATTTTCCTGTCTAGTTTATATAGATATGAACAGTTTCAAACAGAATAAAGCATGTCTTAAAGTGAAGAAAGCTTTACATTGAAGTAAAACAACTGTACAGCATTTATTTTATTCTTCTAAATTGATTTTATATTTTCTTGTCAAATACTTTTGAATTTGTGCTCTTTGTCGGTTGGCTTATGTTTTCTTGATCTGAAATAATCCGTTATTAATCCTGTTTAAAAACGTGTGGAAGCTCAGCAGATATTATTTGTGGTCTAGGAAAAAAATAACTGTTAAATAGGGATGGACGGGATTGGATTTTTAGGTCGGGACGGGACGGGATTTTTTTTTCCCTCCCGAAAATCGGGACGGGATTGTCCTTCCTCAATAAATGGGAAATAGTTGTTCGGGTTTTGAAACTTGATATGGACGACAATAATAATAACAAACAAAAACATTTTTATGTCTGTCGCTAGTCGAAATCACGAAGGCCGTCGTCTGTTGTTTATTGGTTTCGCCGGTCGATCGCTAGCGCCATGACGAAAACACTTTGTTGTTGATGTAATATTGGGAGGTAGAAGGAAAATAAATAGTCCAGAGTATTTCTCAATGATTTATTGTAGTCTTCAGTTGCCAGGATTAATAATCCCAGCATTATTAAGCCTTTTGTTGAATTTAAATAAATCGCGAAATCCCGTCCCGAAGAAATCCCGAAGTAAAGCAAATCCCGCCCGATAAACGGGATTATAATTTTCCCGAAAATTTTGCTGAAATGTCGGGTCCTGTCTATCCCTACTGTTAAACGTATATGAATGTTCTTGTCTGCTGTTCTTTTAGTATGTACTGAGATTCTTTTTAGATACTATTTCTATGAGCTGTTTAACTGTTTTTGTGAATTTGACCCCTTAATATAAAGATTTTGTTTACTGGATGTTTTTTTTTTTTTTCAATAGCATAGTGTTGTAGCTTCCATTTGAAAGCATTAAATTTAGACATCTTATTCTTTGGATTTTTTTTTTTTTTGCTATTTTCTGTTTGTACATTGTTTTTCTGAGGCTATAAATATTGAAACTAAAAAGACTAATTAGTGTTAATGCTTCTGTACCTGTAATATTAAAAAAAAAATGTACTTTTTAAGATTCTTTTTGCTTTTCAGACAGTGTGGTTAGGATTCTGTATAGGCTGTTATTTAAAAAAAAAAAAAAAACAAAAAAAAAAAAAAGCATAATTCCATTGTTTTCTTTTTATAAATTTGAGATTTATTTATCCCCTTCCTCCATACCTTTATATATAAGTTAGGTAATATGAAAGATGGAGTGTGGCATCTGAGAAAGATTAAGAAGTAGAGATTAAAAAATCCACCAACCTCACATTTGACTTCCTCCTTCCATTTTCCTCACTTCGAAATGCCTCCCTTTCAATATTACTTTTTACTTTGACCTCCCTTTCAATATTATAATACACAATAGTTAATATGTAGAAACTAAAATCATACATTTAGCTGAAACCTCAAACAGGCTCTAACTTATTTCTGTATTAAGCTGAAAAACAAACATGATATATAGTTATACAGTGATAATATTAGGCAATTTTACAATTTTTATCAATTAGATTTTCATTGAAGCTGCATTAAGTTTGTAATTTACCTTTTTTTGATTGATGAAGAGGGATCTGTGGAAGAAATTCTAAACACTTGACAAATTTAAAACGGACAACAGTCGATAATTCAGCAGAGATTTATTTTTAAAAGAAATTAAGTCTGATATCTATCTATCTATCTATCGATCTTTTTTTTGCCTCTATTAGGGAAATGAGATCTTCTCTTTGACGTCCACTTGGATAATAATAATTAAAGATTGATCATTCTAGTGAATGATTTATTTATATCTTTAGTTGTCATTGATTATACTTCAAATTGTTTGTTCTTAACTGCTTTTTTTGAAATGCATAGTTTTTGGAAAGAAAAAAAAAAATATCAGTTATGTTTTGCATTGAAATTGAGTAGTCATAATGTTCATAATTCCGTAATTTGTTTACTGGCACTAGTTTTGATCTTAAGCGACACTATAATTGTTGTTATAATAGTGTTGGTTATTACACAAATTGTTTTCCAATATTATAGCACACTGATCAGGATAATGTTAACAGCTATATTTTTATTTTCACTCTTTAAGACATTTTAAGTAATCTTTATAGTTTTTCATCTAGGAGTGGTTTTTGTTGGGGGGGGGGGGGAAACAACAGTGGATGAAAGATAAAGAGATGCTAATGTATTTATGAAAAACTTTTATAAAAGTTAAGGCTTATTTTTTTTTTTCTGTTTGTCAAAGCAATCTTATTGATTTTTTTAAAGTTGCTTGCTTTCAATAATGAAGTTTATTTCGTCACTTCTATCAGAAGCTAAATTTTTCTTAGATATTTTGCTTTACTGAAAGCAGTACTGCATATTAGTCTCGCTATTTATCAAGGATAGTATAATATAAAAAAATCTGAACTGATTGATTGAACTCTTGCTATTTAGTTTGACAAATTAAATATTCAATGTTATCATTGCAGGATCAAATGTTGTGCAATAATATTTAGTGCTGAGGGAATCTTTATAATAAGAAGAAAATTGTTTTTGATTTGTATACACAGGTGTTTCTTTGCTAAAATTATATTCGTAGATCTTTTAAAAAAACATATTTATTAAAAAAGTATGTATGATGAAAACAAACAAAATCTTTGACTTTTCAAATAATAATAGTAAAGTCTTGGGTAATATATCAAGATAATCTTGAATAATATATCTTGATAAGCAATGTTGTATCATAATATATTAAGTTAAAATTTTATATAAAGATCTTCAATTAGAAATGCTTTATTCATTATAACCAAGGAAAAGATACAATTCCAAAATTTAAATCCTTTCACAACTAGTCTGTTCTTAAATTACTTATCTTTATAATATATCCCAAGATTCTTACTTCTTTTAAACAGTTTTAGTATTACTAACACATATGTCATAAAACAATAAAAACTATAAAAGTATTATGAAGGAGGAAATCCCTCATTTTATTCTTTTAGTGGTTGTAATTTGATAAAATGCAGATACATTTGTAGAAAATTGGATGACTTAATTTGGCTAATTTTCATTGTAATCTTCTAGAGTTCATTTAGCACTATTAATTGCAACTCTGTATCTCGGCTATACTGATATTGGTGTGAGTAAAGTATTGTTAAATACAAGACATCATGGCAGTGGAAAACACAGGGTCACAAATAATAATAAAAAGCATAAATTTGTCCACTGAGATTCCTACAAACGCTGCAATCCTAGCAACCTGGTATGTACTTTGCATTCTTCTTTGTCAGATGGTTTTCTTGCTTTCTTTTCCTTTTTCGAAATTATTATTGACTTTTCTCAGTATCTTGGATACACATCACACAGAGCTGATAAATATAGTCAAGATTGTGGAGCATATAGTATAAGATAGGTAAGTGAAAAAAAGAATTTGATCGAAAGTGTTTGTGTGAGATATACAATTCATGGTAGTGTGCGACTAATAGATTTACAGATGGATTGCAACATCCTGTTAAGAGAGAGAAGTCATACCTGTCTTCGTCATAACAACTTCATGATCTTGGTTTCAAGCCTATGGTGAATAGACTAATCACTTTCTCCTTTTATTTGAGTTTGTTCCGAAACACTGTTTCCTGAAGAATGTTGCTTCATACCTTCTCTATAAGCATATAATTGTACAAGATCCTTTGAGCAAGAAAAATTCGCAAAATCAAAACCTTTTCACTGTTTTTTTTTTCTTTCTGTTGTAGAACAGGCTCGTTATTATGCTTGTGGCTATTGGATGTGAAGTACTGCTCTAAATAGCCAGTATTCATAGGAGGAAATTCTGTATCATTTCACTTACAATTGTGCATTTACTGTATGCTCCATAGTTTCAGATATTTGGCAATTTTAGAAAGTCAACCAGTAGGCTAAATAAACAAAATAAGTACTTTCGGTTCAGTTAGAAAATGAGTGGTTATGAGAAATTTTCCCACTAAAACAAAAGTTCTACTTCCACATACAGTATTTAAAGGAAAAATCTGGTTTGAACAAGGTTTATAACATCAGACTATTTTGCTACAGACTAGTTAGTGAAATTTAAAAAAATAGCAGGATTCTACATATTCATTTTTTAAGTATTTTATTTTCCAGTAAGTTTTTCTATATCCTGTTAAGTAATTAAAAGTTAAATTAAACTTTGTTAATGAAGTAAGCTTTTTTCCTTCTTCCCCTATTCACTATCCATACACTTAACAACAGTGCTACGAATAATTACTTTAATCACAAGAACCAAATTTAATGTGCTGGAAAATTATTAAGAAATGAAAAATTAAAGACTGTAATTACATTGCCTTTTAGGTTTGATTTTTCTTTATAATTAAAAGCCGTTTGAACCCTAACGATTATTACGCTAAAGGTTTTTCTTGTGCACTTTTGCACTTATTTTTAATTGTTGTTTATTTTGTTCAGGAGTCACTTTTCCAAGCGAAGGTGATTTCCATTTCTTTTCACTCCTTTCTGGCTTTGCCATCAAGGAGGGTGGAATCGGGCTGATGAGTCCCAAAACGAATGAAACTGCTGTTCCTGATTCCCTCGGATGACAAATTCAAAGGCGTGATGTGTTTGTTTTTGTGCAGTCTTTAGTTTTTCATTTCTTAATTAATTTAATCATTAAATGAGCAATGGAATACTATTTAATATTTTAATAATTATTTATTTTTTTGTAGATTTTTACATTACTGCACTTTTTTTACTTTGCCCAAATAAAAACCCTATATTTTTAAGATAATTTTTAGAAATTAAGTTTTTATTTAAGTATTTGAATTTGTTTTAAAGAATGAAGTATATGATTTTGAAGGACTTTTTTAGATTAGTAAAATTGCACTTTTCAAAAGAATATATAAAACATATTATTGTTTCTTTTTTTTTTTTTTTTAATTATTTAGAAAATTAACCTTTTAAGGTTGAATTGGTGACATATAGCTAGGCTTTACTTAATTTTTTTTATAGTATAATTTGCTGTTTTCATTGCATAACTTTTTTAAAGTTTTAAATCAAGTTCATGCTCTTAACAAGAATTAGGCACTTCAAAATTGCCCTTATAGTATTTGTTAAGCTTCAATAACAAACAGAAGGCTATAAAATATAGCATTTAAGAAAGGGCCTGCATCAGTCTTAAGATAAGAAATCATAGTAGCTTTCATGCTTTAGAGTAACGTTTCAGCCCAGTGTACGCTAATATGTATTTGCACACTAATATTTATTATTAGTATATTATACTATCATCCCTTACATCCTGCTGGAATGTTATTCTGTGCATCATGCTACTGTGTTTCTTAATTTTTTAAGTAATTGGTTACTCATAGCTGAGATTTGATGTATATATATATATATATATCTTGATCAATTAAAAAGCATTTTTTTTATAATAGCCATTTTTCTTACTCTCATTTAAATTTTCTCATTTAAATTCTGAAGTTGCATTTAATAATTGATTTTTTGCTTAACAATTGCTTCTTATTGCTTATTATATACATAATTAAAGAAAAAAATTGAGTAAATAGACAATAATGTAGTAGCATAAAATCTCTTTTTTTTATTTTTTTATCTGAAACTTTTCGTAAAACAAATTTTAAATATTTCTGTTCATTGACAACACTAACAAGAAAATTTAGTGTTGTAATTTAGATCAAAAGCGTATGTTACTTTCTGGAAGAGTCCTTCAATATTATGCATTTATTTAATTGTGTATGTGTATGTGTTTGTTGTGCCACTTAAATGTTTTTAGTTTAAAAATCGGAATCACTTGCTGATTCTTGATAATGATTATATGTTATTTATGACGTACCCCCTTGCTTCAAATGCAATTAGCTGTTCACTAGTGACGATCTTGGGAAGAGAGGGACAGGAAGAAATCAAATTATATTTGTAACTTCAGACACAAAATGTTGTTCTAAATTACAAGGATATTCATACTTTTCTTTCTCCTGTATATTTTTTTTCTAATTTAAGATATGTTTTGAAAAAAAACTTTTGTTACATTATTTGTATTAAATAAATGTAATAAAGGTTTACAATATGTAAATAATTTAAATTTCTGGGAATCCAAGGGTTTTTTCTTTTTTTTTTTTTGACTGTCGTAAATTAAAGGCTAACTTATATGACTGCTTAAATATTTACAAAAAGTTTTCTTACTCTGGAAAATGGCTGTGAAATTCAAACTTACTTGTCCACTAAGAAATAATGGAAATAGTAAGGATAAGTGAGTTCTGCCTTAATTACTCATACATAGTTTTTCACCTCTGTGTATTAATTTTCACTGTACAGCAGTTGTATGTTATATTGAAACATTACTTTTTAAAAAATTACAACCTATTTACTTTTTATCAGTAGACATCTTAATAATTATTAACAAGCTAGGCTATTATTATTAATAAAGTTAAAGTATCCCACGACAGGCCTGGACAGGCCTTTGGGGTCGTGGGAGGTAAGGCGTTTCCTAATCAACGGGACTAGATTGAGGTGGGTGTTCAGGCCAACCCCCGCCTGCCTTTAACTCCCGGGAAAGAAACCCAGTACGTTAAGAAGTATATAGTTTCTTTAAGTTATTTCTGCCTGAAGTCTGATTGCTTCAGTTTTAACATTGAAATCTTTTCTAGATTGTATTTAGGCATGATGTTTCTTGAATTAAAAATATGATGCTTACTGGGGTGAAAGGTTATAGGAATGGAGTTTGGCCATAATGTTTCCTTGTACCATTGATCATTGATGGATTGTTACAAGTTGTTCCATTTTTAATTTTTTATTTTAATGGTGTGATATCTGCCATAATTAAAAAGTTGTTTCAGTGATTTTTTTTTTTTTCACTGGACGCAAAATATATTTTAAACTTTGTATGATGGTGTCACTGTTATTCAAAGTTAGTTTGCTGCTATTCAAAGTTAGTTTGCTGCTAAACTCATTTGCTTTCTGGCAGAATTCATAGTTTCTATGTAAACTGTATATAGATAGTAGGCTCTGACATCCGTCTATTAAAAATCACCCGACAGCAATTTATCAATCTAGTTGTCGATTTAGCAATGGGGTGATGAACTGCAAACTCTAGGTTTGAAATCCAAATGAGAGAGAATTCAAACTGTCTGAAGGGTAAGATTCACCTTGAGAGGTCTTCTCTTATGCTATTTCTTCAATTTGCTCACTAAATGCTTATTTCTGGCACAAATAACTGCAGTTGGTTTTTGTGCTGTTAAGAAATTGCACATTGAAGAAATCTGTATTGAAACTTATAACATTGTCTATTTGATTTCTCAGGAAACCTCCAGCTATGCTTGCTAAAGATTTGTATGAAAATGGCACTAGTTGCTGAAACAATTAAGTATACAGGAGAGAGCTCCAATAACAATGAACTGCAGAATCCTTAATTCTTAACAATTATTTTTCGTGACAACAGGTTTTTTGTTTCTATGATTATTTGACTGCAGATAGATTAAAGAAAATATGAATATCCTTGTTCTAAGTTGTTTTTTTAAAGTCATAAGTTTATTTTTATGATTTAGGACAAATTCTCTAGAATTTTAAAATAATATCAATATTTCAAATGTAATGAAGGGGATTAATTTTATTTATTAAGGCATTGAGATGAGCAAATCTTTTTTAAAAATACTATAGAATTTTTTTTTTTTTTTTTTTTTTTTACATTTTTTGGGTAAAGAATAGAGTTGCCAACTTCAGTAAATATATTTGAGACTAATCATAAAGGTAGGACTATTTTAAAGGCTACTTATTATAGGATGAATAATAATAAGCAAAGTATATTTAATGTATTTATTGTTCGTGTGCTATCAGTAATTTAGCCATCAATAAATGGCCTTTTTAAAACAAAAAACATTAAAATAATCAGTGGATTACCATTGCTTCCTTTGCACTTAATACTTTTTATCCTATTTTAAGTGAATTATTAATTATAATTATTAGTAATAATAAATAATTTTGAATTAAAATAATTTTGTGCGATATTAGCTATGTTGGCTATTCTTTAATTAATGTGAGGAAGTTTTAATGCCATTTAAGATTTTTTTTTTTTTCATAGATTTACTTTTTTTTTTTTTTTGGTATTTGCTGGTGCTTATCATATTTATGATAACTTTCAGAAATTGTTTTGTATAGTATTAACTTAGTAAAAAGAATTGTTTTGCAAAACTAGAATTAATGTTAGTTTTTGACATAAGCTTTGCTTTAATTTTAATATGTTTTAGAAATGAAAATGTTGGTAGCTCTATTCTTAAAAGACAATCCCAGTGTCACTAGTGCTTCTGAAAAGTGAAGTAGCTAACCCATTTCCCCGTATTGTTCTGTGATTTTGTCAGCTAGTGAATGCTTCCCATGTGAAGCCTGCTTGATTCCATTTGTAATTTTAAACTATGTGGCATGTGGCAAGGGCATACACTGCAGACTCTGCTCTCCTCTTGCAGGGCGGGAGAGACAGATACGCAGATGGAATGAAGCCACGTTAGCTGAAGCCATGGAAGCTGTCAGATCGAAGAAAATGTCCATCATAGCTGCTTGCCGACAATATGAGATTCCTTGGGGCACTCTGTACAGAAGGCTGTCTCTGGCTAACATCAGGTCTCCTTATGCTCGCAATGAACCGAGCTACACGCACTTCTTAAACACACTGCCCTCAGCATTGGCTGTCTTCAAAAGCCCCAACGCCGCTTCCGATGCAACCACCAACCAAAGTCCCACTGCCACTGTTGATGGAACTGGAAACATGAGCAGCCCCTTGCAGGCACCACCGGGAAGCACCCACTCACAGTAGAAGCAGGGTAGTAGCAAAGCAAATACTTTTTTTTTGCCTTTATTTTTTTCCTTTTATTTTTTTTTTTTAAATTCTTTCTGTATATTTTTAAAAAAAAACAAACAAAAAGAATAGGGCTTGATTTTTATTTTGTATCTTTAAACTGATATTAACTCTTTCATGCTTGAATTTGGGTCATAAGATTTCCAAAACGTCAAATATATAAGAGGAAAAGTCACAAAATAACTTACAAAGGAAATCAAACAGGAAGGCAAAGGTTTAAAAAAAAAATGAATGTAAATGCTAAAAAGACAGCGGTGCAAATTACTTACCTATGTATAGGATGTGCCTATTCAAAATATTTCAGAAATTCTTAATTACACTTATTATTATGTTGTGCTGAAAAAGCAAAAGCTTTAAACAGTGAAAATTAATTTGTTTTTTGAAAAACAGTCTTTCAAATAAGCAAGGAATATTTTATTTGGGAATGCCAATGGATTGAATTATGCTAAATTCAGTCTTTTTCTGGAAATAACTACCTTCGGCAAGTTTAATAAGCTTTTCAGAAATTAACAGATTACTCTGCAACTTCTGTGTGTTTTTCAATGCATAAGTAGACAATCTTTTACTGTTGAGTTCTTTAATTATGAAATGAAAGCCTACCTCAAATAGAAGACTGAAAGCATGAAAGGGTTAATTATGTCTTAAAAAAAATTAATAAATTTCTTTTCATAACTCTTGTACGAATTAACCAGAACAGCCATTAATGTAATTTATTGTCGGGTGAAATATTTTTCTTTATTTTAAAATAAAAATAAAAGTTTGTGATAAAACACATTTTCATTAGGGCTCTGTCCCTTCTAGTTGTTCTGCCCTTCTGCTTGCTCATTGTATAGGTTTTATAAATGAGCCACACAGTCCTAGGACTGGCTGTTTTCCTGAAGGGGTGGCAGATTTTTATTTTTTTTTTTTCTTTAAAAAAAAAAACATTTATTTTTAGTTCACAATAAATCACATTAATTGTTAATTTGTTGTTTTGGTTGAATTTTTGATTTAACAAAAAAAATAATAATGTGCTGATCAATGTTTGAATTTGTGAAATAAATAATAATAATAATAAAAAAAAAAACTTAATTTTTTCCAAACTGAAATAGTTTAGCATTTTTCATATAACCATAAGAATGTTATTGAAATTTGAAAAAGAAAGAAATTTGTAGTTTACTTAAATGTATTAAATTGCTCACATCATTTTACTTGATTTTTAAATAAGAAATTTGAATTGTGACGATTCACATTTCTTAATTTCTCAAGCCCTATTTGTAATAAACTAAAGCATGTTTTATTTTATTACATGTAAAAAAAAAATTACCACAGGTAAAAAAAAAAAAAGAAGAGCAAGCTTTTTGTAGATGCTAATGGTTAAATTTGTAAATAATATTTTTTTAAATTATAGACAGATTAATAGAAATATAATATACGGTAGCTAGACACAGTATTATGTTGATTAGTTAAAATAACAAAGTTTACTTGTTAAGTTCCACAAAATTCCAAAAATAAAATATCTTTTGATTAATTACGTACCATTCATTATTCTGTAAAGCCTGTAATAAAGAATGCAGCATTGTTATTCTTGAGTCAGACATTGAAAAAATATATAAAGAAAATGAAACATTATATGACAAAAAAAAATATAAGCCTATTCAAATATATTGAAAAATCCTTAATTTCACATTTGAAAAATAAAACGTATTAAACTCCATGTCTACTGGGAACTGTAAACTGAAAAATATAAAGGGCATATGCAGTTAGGTCAGAATTTAAAAATTAAAAATACGTGTATTTGAACAAACTGACATGATTATTAATTGTTAATTTTAGCATGTTAGATATAATCATCTTAGAAAAGGTTTTCATGGTGAACGATTGTGTACTACTTTTGTTACCTTTTTTTTTAAACGATTTAGCATGGAAGAACGAATTGTATTGAGCATTTATTTGTGGATATCAAATGATCAGTTAAAGGCATTACAAAAATATAACATCAGTGAAAATTCGTCGATTAATTTCTTTTTAACTAAATCATATTTTATATTAATTTTTCGTTAGCCTAAGAAGTTGTAACCAGAACTCCAAGAACTCTTTCCTTTATTTCTTATTTTTTTTTCATAAGTTTTATTTCATCAAGAAATTTTTTCATAATGAAATAAGTTTACTTCATTTTTTTTTTCCTCTTTTTATTTGGTTGAAATACAGGTATTGAGTTGTAGAGCATTAGGATGTGTAACAGCAGTTAAGTCTCTTAAGCCTCAGCTTCAAAGCCACCATACATATTGGAATTTAAGAGAGATTAAATCAAAATTTTAAATTATATATAAAAAAAATTATTGAATACAGGTCAATCCATACCAAGCAGTCTAGCACTGGCTGCTCGACCATTTAAAAAAAAAATTGATTTTTTTTACTGTTGTTTGCCCCTATGCTTAAGTACTTCAGAACAGGCATTATTTTATTTTTTTTTATTTGGCTTCATTTAAAAATGGCATTCATTTTTGTGTTGTGGTTTCTGGCATTCTTGGCCTTTGCAGACAGTTGTGGCAAATTTGATAACTCAGCTAAATAAAATGATAGAAAGCTGCAGTAACAAACATTATTTTCAGCACATTTCAAGCTACATTTTATGGCCTATACCTTTTTACCATATTTCTAATGCAAATGGCTGAAATTTAGAACCGAAACTGATATTCGCTTTTGAACAAAAATCAAAGTTCCGTTTTTTTTTTTTAGCAGGAAGGAATGAAATAGCATAAAAAAAAATATTTCAGCTCTATTACTGGCCTCCTAAATTAGTTATAGCTCTTGAAAAATGCTCGTTTTTCATTTTTTTCAAAGTTTGAGCCCCAATATCTCTGGTGGAGGACTTAATAAAAATTTGATGTTTACAGTATAAAGAGAACTTTATGAGAGGTATCTGTGAAAAAAATTTTGAGTTTGATATTTGAATTAGATACCTATGTATCTAACCCAGGTATCTTAACTCAAATATCAAACTCAAAATGTTTTTCACAGATAGCTCTCATAAAGTTCTCTTTATACTATAAACATCAAATTTTTATTAAGTCCCCCACCAGAGTTATTGGGGCTCAAACTTTAAAAAAAATGAAAAACGAGCATTTTTCAAGAGCTATAACTAATTTAGGAGGCCAGTAATAGAGCTGAAATATTTTTTTGCTAAACCTTTAAATGTATATCTTTTCTCAAAAAAATTTATAGTTTTGCTAATTCATTCCTTCCTGCTAAAAAAAAACAAAAACGAAACTTTGATTTTTGTTCAAAAGCAAATATCAGTTTCGGTTCTAAATTTCAGCCATTTGCATTAGAAATATGGTAAAAAGGTATAGGATATAAAATGTAGCTTGAAATGTGCCGAAAATAAGGTTTTTTACTGAGGCTTTCTATCATTTTTTTTAGCTGAGTTATCAAATTTACCACAACTGTCTGCAAATGCCAAAATTGCCGGAAACCATAACACAAAAATGGATGCCATTTTTAAACAAGTCAAAAAAAAAAAAAATGCCTATTCTGAAGTACTTAAGCATAGGGGTAACAACAGTAAAAAAAATCATTTTTTTTTTTAAAATGATCGAGCAACCAGTTTAATGTTTTCTGGACCGTTTGGTATGGATTGACCCATACCTTTTATCATCCTTCACTTCTTTCCCCATATCTATTGAAATTGCCTAGTTGTTTTACCCGTATCAAGTTCCTTTAATTATTTTTATTTTTTATTTTTTTCGAATTAAATCTTAAATAAGAAAGTGCTTATAATTTTTTTTTGCTTTAACCTATTTTCTCTGTTACGATAAAATTAAGATTGCACTCATTATCTATTTCTTGTAGAAATTTTCTCTCTGTATCATCCTCCTCCCAACTCCATTCATTCTTCTCATTTCATACATTGGTAACAAGTAACTTGTGCTGGTTAGGATCTATATATTCTATTCACATGTTCTTTCTTTTCTCAATGAACTGAACATGAAGAAAATAGAAAACAATTTCATTTAATTAGGTATAGGAAATTGCAGTAATTAAGTGTCTTGATTTTAAACTTTTGATCTGACATTACAGTAAATATATTATCGTATTAAGTTATTGATATAAGGAATGCTCTTAAGAAATATTTAAATCTAGTGAACTTAACAACAAAATCTTGTAATTTTCTTAAGCTTTTCTTAAATAATGATTTCTTCCAAAAGTATTTAGATTACTAGCATAACAATGATGGGAGAACAATGTGAAGGCTTTTAGTTGAGATAGAGTATTTTAAGTAAAGTTTTTTCTTTGTTTAAATATTTTTAATTTCTTCATTCATGTCTAAAAATGTCTCTAGTGAGTCTTCATTTCGTCGCTGAGGGCGAGCTTTTGCATCTAATGCTCATCTGACCTGGTCTTATAGTAAACTAAAATTAATGAGTTATTTTTTTTTTCTCTGGATCTTCGCTCATTGCAACAAACACACAGAAGGAGTTATAAGAGATATTTAACAACAATAATTTGAATGTAATCCCTGCGGCCTATTGGATTAGAGACATCTGACTTCGGATCCAGAAGGTGCAGGTTTGATTCCTATCGCAGACATGTCATTGTAGAAATTATTTCTATTTTCTCAGAAAATTAAAATTAATTTCATAAAGAGGAAGTGCGTTAGACACAGACAGATCTGGGAAACTATATAAGGAGAGGATTTTAGCTTTTCAGCTTATTAAGTTGATAAATTCTGTATTTAAATTATCCTTTGGCTTTGGGGTTTGGAAGGTACATTCCTTTTTTATTGACAATAATCACTTCTCAAATTGACTGTTAAGTGCACCCATTCATAAACAGATACTAATTTATGTTAAGTTTCCAGGCTAAGCATCCCCCCCCCCCAACTGTTGTGAAATGTCAGTATACTGTGACAAAAAAGTAGATAATCTTAGTCTTTTCCTGAGGTATTATTAGCAAAACCACTAAATTTAATGATGCATATTCAACCTTACAAGAATTTGAAATAAAGTAATTTAGCCTTTGATAATTTTGAAATTAGAATGATAACGATTGTCCCCTGGTTTTGGTGAAAATCGCTTCAATATTAAATCTATTCTTTAGATTTTGTTGAATTGTACCTAATCTCATAGTTTAGATTCTTAGAAAATATGATTCGTATAGATCTCTCTCTCACTCTCAATTTACTGTTTTAAATAAATAAAAAAAAAATCAGGAAAAAAATTCTTGGAAGGGAGTAATGCTTTCAAAATGTCTTCTTTCCTCTATACTGTAATTTCTGATGGGATGCAAAATACTTAAGATGACTAAATTGAGATGGGTTGTGAGTGAGGATGGATGGTAAGATCGAATCAGAGGTACTTGAAACTTGAAGACCACACTGCTCTTTATTCTACGATGTTGACGGTTTATTTTAACTTCTTTTCCAATTCAGTGATACAGATAGACAGTACTAAATTAAAAAGCTAAGGTTTTTCATTTCTTTTTAAAAACTTCATAGTAACATCTAAAACTTCATAGAAATATATATATATGACATACTGTACGAAAAAATATAATTCTTTTGACAGCAAAGTTATAAAACAGTAAAAAAAAAGCTTCCATATAAGTCTTGCACATGATGATGCATACAATTATTAGATTTTCACATGAAGAGTTCAGAGATTTATGGGGAGGATATGGAATCAAGAAAACTAGGAGAGTACGAAAAATATTAATTTTGCCCTTATTTCATTAAATAAGACTCAACAGTTATTATTAATTAGTCAGTGAAACTTCAAATATATTGTTACATTAGGCTTTCTTAAAAAAAAAAGAAAATTTTATTTTTGGAATTGGAATGACAATGCTGCTTAAAGATTTATGATACGCTTAAATATTGAAGATGCTTTATGTTGATGAACTGTGTGGTTTTGTGTAGCAAGGTTAAAAATTTTGCTGTTTTTTTTTTTGTTTTTTAATGTTTGAGAAGTGAAAAGGACAAATTGAGATTTAGACGTAATTGACTGTAGCAGGTGATTTTGATTTATTAGAGGTTTTGAAGTAGAGAGAAGATTGATGGAAATAAGACTTTGTTAAAAGAACAACTTGGATAGTTTATGTAAATAAAGATAATTGGTACCTTAGGTAAGAGGAACTAAATGCATTCATGTTTTATTTTTGTATCAAATGCAAGCAGTGGGCAATGAAATTTTAGATAACTTTACAGAAATGACAGTTTATTTCTTCAATGTACGAAACTTGGGAAACGCGCTATGTAGTAGAACTACGAAATATGTTATATTACCTACATTTATACCACAGTTAAAAAAAAAAAAATTGCTTTGTCGTTATTTGTTTTTATGTTTACATATAGATGTATCTCTATTTGATATTCATATCAGATGTGAATAGATAAGAAATGATTTTTCTCTTTAAAAATTAGTTTGCAAGTTCTGCATCTAATTTACCCATTTTTAAAAATTTTTTTTTAATAACTAAATAATGGCAATGAATCTTTGATAGTTGTTTTTAAAATTTTCAGCTGTGAAAAGCAGCTGTGTATGTGGTTTATTTAAGATTGATCATTAAAATGTCCTGTTATCTTCAGGCAAAAATTTACAGCAATTCAAAAAAAAAAAAAAAATGAAAGAACTTTGAAACAGTATCTTGTATGCCAGAAAACTTATGCAACAGCTGTATCAGTTATTGTCCTTATATATTCACTATAGTGTGTGGTTTTTTTTTTCCCCCGAGATTTTCTTTAATAGTAATTTGCTTAACCAATTAAAAGGAGTTTCCTATAGTTTTTCATAGTAAATTTGATGCATTATTTATCATTGTATAATAGTACTTATATAAAATGGAACAAACAGCAATAAAGGAACTAAATATGGCCTTTGATTTGTTTTTTTTTTTTACTTGTATAGTTGATTTCACTAAAGTTTTTATATAAAGATTCATGCTCCATTCATTTCAGTAGCTTGCTTTACCATTTCTTTAGATATTAAAAGGCATCTTTTTTTTTTTTTTTTTTTTTTTTTTTTTAGATATTTAAAAGATTTTTTTTTTTTTTTTTTTTTTTTTTTTAAGCGAAAACTAGCCAAGTTGCTCTTTATTATTTTTATTTGTTGGTTGTAATATCTGCAAACACTGTAACAGCATGGTTGTTCATGGTGTTGTTTACATCGAAGCTTTTTTTTTTTTTATATAATCTTTTGAGTACAATGGTATCTTTTTTACCCCAATCATTGAATGTATAAAATAGCTGGATTAAATTTACTTCTGCTTACAAAATTGTCTATGATGTTTAGAACATCTCATTTAAGACATTTTGTTGTTAAATATAAAAGTTAATGGATCGCCACAACAGGCCCAAGGGCTCGAGGGAGGTAAGGCTCCCGGGATTTTCATGACCAACATGACTAGATTGAGGTCAGGAGGTCAGCCCGACTCCCGCCCACCTTTAACTCCCGGGAAAGAAACCCGGTACCCATTCTACAGAGGGCTGGGTAGACCCTAGGGCCCTTTTGAAGGAGAATGGAGCGTGGAAAAATTCCCGCCCTCCGTCGAGGCCGGGAATCGAACCCGCCACCTCCAACCCGCAGCCAAGTGCCCTTGCCCACTTGGCTACCGGGCCCACAGACATTTTGTTGTAAGTTCTATTAAAGATTGCCTTGCATTCCTGACAATGATTCGTAAAAAAAAATGAGAAAGGGGAAAAAGAGAAATTTTGCCTTTTGCTTAAAAACCTTTAAAATTGAGGATTTTCAAAAAATTTTCCCCCCCCCCCCCCTCTTTTTTTAATTTAAATTTTTTCAATCATTTGGTGATCATTTTCCCATACACATTTGTCATTAATGATTAAGGCTTGCATTGAAGCATGGAATGTTAATGTTAGAAAGTGCTTCAGTTGTAATATTTCTACATTGTTTAAACATCATTTTAATCACTTGGTTCAGTATATAATTTATTTATATAATCTGGAATTAAAAATATCCCCCTGTCAGATACTTTGTATTGTACTAGAAAGATATGATGATAGTTTTCCATGTTGAAATTAAGGCTTTTTTTTTTTGCAAAATATAGCATGAGATTTTTCTTTTTCTTTTTTTTTTTTTTTTTTAATGTAATTTCATCACAAATTATATTAAAAAAAGAAGAAAAACAACTACATTGAAAAATAGAAAAAGTTTACTGTCTTCAAAAAAAATTTTAAATGTATCATAAATAAGAATATTCAGAAAGTAATTTGGACAATCCTCTTACTTTTAACTCAAATAATGGAATATGTATAAATAAGCTAACTTGCAGTAAGATATATCTATCTATATATTTTTTACATTACTTTTTTTGTTTTTGAAGTAGGAAATTCATAATTAAAAACATTGCTAAATGTCTTTTGGCTCAGATTTCAATACAGTCAGTGAATATCAGTTTTGGCTTTTACCTATAATTTATCAAATGCTAAAATCATTGTAGAGTTTCTTTATTTGTGTTCCTGTTATGATTTTTATTTTTAATGTATGTAAATTTGTAAAATCTTAAATATATTCAAACTATATAAAAATATCGCAGACATAAAAAAAAAAAAAAATCTGCTTGTATATGCTGTAGATAGTGCCTGTTATTTTGATAAACAAATATTAGAGGATAATTATTTATGTAAAGTCAATAATGAAGGACATATTCAAGAAATTTGTAAGATTAATTGTCAAAATTTTTTTATATAAATAAAAAAAAAATGTTAGTAAATTGTGGTTTATTTTTATTTTTTATTTTGTATTAATCCTACAGCTGTTGTTAGACATTAGGCCAAGCTTTAAGTTAAGTTCATTTCGTCATTACACACAACACAGAAGAATATTAAGAAACAACATGATAAAAATATATAAGACATTGCAAAATTTAAAAAAACAAAACATATTACATAATCTATACACTGTCCTATAAGAGATGGAAATTCTGTGCAACACAGTCTCAAAAGTATTTTCAAGAGAAAATAATAAAAAGAACAGTAAATGGAGAGAGTAGTTTGTGTTTTTAATTTTCTATAATTTATGATGCAATCAAATTTTTATAATTGTAGACTGGGACTGAAGTGCTTTTTTATGACAAATATAAAAGAGCAGTAGTGATAGAGGCTAAATTATTGATATGAGTGAGGTGTGGAATGGAAAAAAAAAATTCAAAAAATGGAATAATCCTTTTTAGATGATAATGTTTCATATTCTCCTGCCACACATTCAGCAGATAAAATTTGATCAGTATTTTCACTTTGATTTAGGGTGGTGTGCACCAAGCATTTTTTTTAACTTTAAAGGTTCTCTACCATCAACTGGCATTTTCCATGCACCAATGTTCGTTAGAAAATTAAAATTTGACGACTCATCAGCGATTTCACGACTCGTAAATCTCTAAGGAACATTGGTACACGGAAAATGCCAGTTGATGGTAGACTTGACAACCATCAAAGTTAACGAAAGCTTGGTGCACACCATCCTTAATAGCTTTAATTCTCAGTTTAAACTAGCTACTATTAAGTAGATCAGGAAATGTCAAGGCTTTTAGTCCTCAGATTTCTGTAGACCAATGCTAAGTGGTTGACAATAACATCGATGCATATTTTCTTTCTTTTAGATCACTGTAACAATAAATTTTCATTAGCATTATTTAGTCTTGCAGTGACCTAATGGGGAAAAAAAACCTCACTTTTTTTAATGAAATTTTTTGAGAGAGTTTGACATATTTACTGAAAATTTTTCTTCATGGTACACACACTTGATGATGTGCAAAACTTATTTAATCTGACAGGGTCAGCTGATTTCCAGTTCTTTTGAATTCTAAGTGCCTTATTGAGCTGTTTATATCTTCTCCTAGGAATTGATTTGAGATGGTTTAGTTTATTCTGAGGTGGAACAATATTCAAAGGATAACTTTAATAATTAACAAGAGGAAGTTGTTTCACAATCATCAGTTTTCATCAAATTAAATTCCTTGGCGACCATGTTGTAATTTTGGACAGCCTTTTTACAGTTTTGTTTCCCCTTTTTATTTACATTTAGATTTTTTCCTTTGAAAAATGTAGATTCTTAGGTAATTGATATCTCAGTTATGGCACTTTGTCTAAAAGTTTTACTATTTTACTATTTTCCTAACTAATTCTCAATTGCTCAAGTTCTTTAATTTCTTAATTGTTAATGCAAGAAATTAAAGAACTTGAGCAATTGAGAATTAGTTACTCAATTAACATGTTCAGTCATGACAACAGTGAGAGTTTCAAACTGAGTTACTGAGAAATGGTTGTTTGTTTGAATCCTTCATAGATTTGAAATTTATGATTGTTGTAGGATGAAAACACAGATTGAAATTTATGATTGACGTATCTTTACTTACTGAAAGATACCTCAATAATAAGAAGGTAGTCTGTATTACTGAATTGAATTATTTCAATTTGCATGTTTTCTATAGCGAGAAAAACAAAACGTAAATGAAAGTGAGGATACCTTTACTCTTTTGCTTCGTTATTCATGTGTTGGAAAATGTTTTTTTCGAAAAAAGACTAGGACATTTTGAACTTGTCCAGTTTCTGCTTGACAACACATCATTCTACTACAGAGTGTCTACAGAACCGGGAAATCAGGGAAAACCTGGAATTGTCAAGGAATTTTGTTATTCTGGAAAAAATCAGGGAATTTTGCTATTATTACTTAAAATCAGGGAAATTTTTTGGTTGAACAGATTGGTTTGGAGGGTTTTTTTTTCTCTTATCAGGGAATTTTAAAAGAAATTGTTCATGAAATCGGGGAAAAACCAGGGAATTTTTTTATTCAGATTTTGTAGACACCCTGTACTATAAAACTAGGATAAAAATTACATAAATAATTAAAAAGGTGGAACTTGTGCTAACAACTAGATCAATATTAGAACTACATTAAAAAAAAAAATTCTAAAAGGCATGACTACTTTGATTGCCTTTTAACGATTTTTTAATTGAGTGTGTGTGTGTGGGTTTTTTTTTTTTTTTTTTTTTTTTAGTTCTAATATTAAGAAAATAAATTAAGAATTTACAGTAAGAGTCTTTTACAATAAATAATTATTAAAAGAAATATTTGACTAAATTAATGTGCAAAGAAAAGTTCATTAATCTTCCTCTGCACTGAATTTCATCAAGCTTTGATTTCGGATACAAGCAGAAAATATAGCAGTGGTGTTCTACTTGTACAGATTGAATAGTAACATTAATAGATAAAGGTAAAAGTATTTCTTTTAATATTTGGTTCTTAAATTATTGTATTAGGTTATTTTCAAGGATTCCTTTTCTTTGTTAATTAACACTCTTTCTTTCCACAAAACAAGGATTTTTAATCTCGTCAGTTTTTAAAAGCCAGATCATATTTTTCTAGTATCTATTAAAGGAAATATCTGTTATAAAATTTTTGAATAAATGGGTTAAAATGGGAGACTAATTTTAATGGCCTCCTTCAGGAGATGGCTTTTCAGTTAATTTCATATTTGCTATTGGAACTGTTGCTATACTTTATCTAATTAATAATAACATCTGACATTAAAGTTTTTAAATACTTTTTGCTTTCAGTCCCATTTCAACTCAATTCCATCTTTCCTGTCTGCTTACGAAGATACCTTTGAAGGTTCAACTTAGGTTTTAATTACCAAAACTTACAGAATTACTTGGTACAGTTGCACCTCGATTATCCGACACTCTTTTCACCGGACCCTCGTTTAACCGACGTCGGTTTCCTGAAATTTTTTTTTTTGGTAAAGAAACAATTTCTTCCCCTCCATCCCCCTTGTGCTCTCTCTTATGCGGAATTTTCGAGTTACCGACGGAGATCTGGTCTCGACAACTGCAGTTAATCAAAGTTCTACTGTAGTATATCAGTTGAAGAGTCTGTTGTAGTCTAGCTAAAATGGATTTCTGAAATGAACATTTTATCTTTTACTTTTTTTTCTTTTTCATTCGCTTTATCTTGGGTTTCCTTTTCTCCTCCATTTGTGCTCTTTTAAATATTCAGAAATATCGAAGATGTTTTGCTAATTTTCTCCTTCAGTCTGTGAAAGTGAACTTGTGTTAAGCCTTATTAATAATAATAGACAAAACATTTAAAATAACTACAAAAAGAAAGTATATATCTATAAAAATAAGTTATTCTGCTATTGCAAGAAATTAGTTCAAACCAAAAAGAAAGGCCGAAGTGCTTTATTTTTTTTCCATTTTTAGATGCATTGGAGGTTATTAAATCCACCTACTCAAAAATACACCAATGTTTCAGTCTTAAAAGAGCTGACACCTTTTTAAGTTGCCCACTTGAATCTTTTTTTTTTGGATCTGTTATATTTTGATAACAAATAGTGTCTGTTATGTAATTTAATCCTTTAAAATATCACATTACAGCAACATTTTAAGTTGTCATAAGATCTTAATAATGCTTTGGGGATGGTATCAATATTTAATTAAAATTAATGTAAATCTACTCCATTAGATTTGATCTAGCTACTGCATTTTATTTATCGTGTTTCCTCAAGTTTTAGTTTCTATATGTTTGCCAAATATTTAAACTACAGTAGTCCTTAAAAATATATACCATTGGAAAAATCCAAAAATTTCTTTTAATTATTTTTTTCTTTTGTCTTCCTTATTATTATTATTTTTTTTCCTGTCTTCATAATTCTGTTGGGGGGGAGGAAAAGGATATAATTGATGTAAAGACTTGAATAAATCCATATCCTCTTTTTTTTTTCTTCTTCTTCTTTTCCTTTCTTTAAGAAAAAGCCACAGGTAGGATGTTGGGGATTCTTTACCTGCCACACTGTGATATTATTTAAAATAACAGATAAAATCATATTAGTGAATTGTTTTTAACAAGTCTACTGACATTTATAATGAACAACATAATGTTTGTTTGTTTTTGTTTTTTCTTTTTCTTTTGTGGAATATATAATATAAAATATAATGTATTTAATATTTTTAAATATAAAATTATAGCACTTCGTAAATATTAATGATAGTTTTTGATGACTTAAAACTTAAATCAACATTGATTTTCAATTGAAGGTGCCCTTATTGAAAAATTCCTTTCCTTTTTCTTTAAATTGTGTAATGCAATGGAAAAGGGATGGGAACAGTGACTTTTCCCTTTCTTTTTTTTTTTAACTTAGTAGCTTCAATTTTACATTAAAATTGAAGTTTTCAATCTAATTGTTGTCATTAAGAGAAATTGAATTTTCAATTCTTGTAATTAGTATTTTATTTTTTATCTTCCCCTCATCTTTAAAGTATATTTTTTCACTATTTTCTGAATATCGATTGATGTTTTTGAATATCATGCATGCAGGAGATTAAAAGACTTCACTTTTTTTTTTTATTGGAAAAAAATATAGGAGATTACACAACTACTTAATTTTTATCATTCAAATAAAGCAATACAGTGAAAAAAAAATTCTTTTTATATTAATTCTTCTGATTGATTCATTTTTATTGTGTAAAATGAGTTTTAGCTGGGGCATTAATTGTCTCAGTCTGATTGGCTATATGTGTTGTAGCCCTGCCTCCAGCACCTGTTCCCATTTTAATGGCCACCTCAAGTATGATGAATCTTCCAAGCGCTCCAAGTACCTCAAGACAAGATTCTGGTGAGTTATATCTTTCATGAATTTTTAATTGTATGAAAGGAAGAGATTGCATGAATCGCTATTATTTATATTATTATTATGCATGTATCAGAAAATCTCATGAAGATACAGGTTAAGATAAAAGGAGGAGGAGTAGGTCATGTTGCACACAGTAAAATGTTGAGGGAATGAAGAATCGTCCTACTCCATTATACTGGTGACAATATTTTGATCCTGTTATCTCTAAAACATCTTGCAAGCAGGATGTTGTTGGAATAGATTTTTAACCAATCTTGATGCAGAAAGACATTTACCCTTTGTTTCCTGAATGTAGAAAGGAAATTGAAGTGTTTTCATATAATGAATAGAAGGATATTAATGGGTAAAAATATTGTCACCAATATAGTAAAAAAACAGATCTTAAGAAAGACACTGGTAAAAGTCCCATAGCTATAATCAAATCTTCTGAACTCAATTTTGGCTTTTTCAATCCTAAATTACTTTTTTTTTAGCCTTTACAATTATTATTATTTTAGAACCAAATCCTTTTTTCAGAGTTTTAAGTATCCTCAAAACTCACTGAATTTGCATATTTGTGGCAATGGATCCTACCTTTAAAAATATCACTTGCCTATTTGAATGAAAGTCAAACTTAGTAGGAAATGAGGTTTTTGGAATAATTGTCATTTCTCCTTCCGTCTCCTGCCTGTCTTACTTTTCTCTATTTCTCCCTTTCTTTTTGTAAGTTTCTGAATTCTTTAGGTGCCAAGTTATGGGACTTTTTCCAACAGTGATGTTTACACACACACTGATTAGGTTTGGTTAAAATGAGAATTATAGATTTTATATTTTCCTATTTTATTTTTGAATTAAATTGCTCTTTCTGTTGTTCTTTGCCAGCACTTGAACTAGGAAGTGATCAAATTATCTTTCAAAGCTAGCATTTTTTTTTATTATTATTATTTTTCATTTTATCTGTCTACATATATTCCGTGTAATGTATTTATCACATTGAAGCAAATTATTTTATTTATTTGTTTATCATTTTTGATTAAAAATATTAATAGGAAAGTGAATTATTATTAGATATATTTTGGAAGTATTTACTTATTTTAAATTTTGTGGCTTAAATAGAAGCTAAGGATAAGGAACATACTGTTACAGTTAGGCTTACAAATGATAAAAAGATTTATTTATTTATTCTTTCAGCTTCAATATTTGTCATTTGTTCTGTATAATCTGTTTTGATTTCATTTCAAGATTAAATGTTATTTTTATTCATCCCTGTCTCCCCCTCAAATTTAGTGAAATTGTATATTTGATCTTTTGAACAAATCATTTTATTCAATTTCTCTTCATTTATTTTACTTTATTGACATCAGTTTTTCCTTATTTATTTATTTAATTTTTGTTGTGTTTCACTCTGTGATTGATTATCTTGGATTGTCTTCAGAATTTGTTATAGATTAGGATTTTATTTTTTATTTTTACTTTTCTGTCCCATGTTTCATTCAAACCTGTTGATATTGATGGATTTGATATTTGTGGAAACTCTTAAATTAGTGACTTTACGAGTGTCTTGACTTCTGCAGCTTTGCTCGACTTTGTTGATGTTATTTTATTCAGAAAAATGTAGATATTGGGAAAAGGCATTCTGAAGGATGTTAATGATTCGTTTCTCATATGCTATAAAGGGATTGTAAATGGACTTATCTAAGGGTTGGTGTGTATTTGAAAATTCAACTATTCATTTCTTTTGAGTTATTAGATAGGAAGATATGTTTGTTAATATCATTTTTAAATTTAAAGATTTTCATGGTAGGATGGACAAATGAACAAACATATTCAAATTTTAAAATTTGGTCTTATTTGACAAACCAGGTACATTTTAAATCAATTCATGAAATAACACACTCACCAGTAATATTGTTTTAAAGTAGAAGTTTCGATTGGATCCATTTCAATTTCTGTGAAATCAGAATGTTGTAAATTACAGCAAATCAGTTTTTATAGAAAGGAAAGAATTCTGTAAAATTGAAGTTCAAGTAAAATTATGTCAAATTAGATAAATACATGAATTACAAAAAAACAAACGACTACTTTTTAGTAATATGACTTTAATACTCAAACTATGGCTTATTATGTAGAATTGTAACATAAGATATAAAAAAAAATTAGCAAATTTTTTGATTAAAAGATTTTATCTTTTTTTTTCGTTAAAATTTGTATAATGTTTATCTTGATCACTTTGAAAAATTAAAGTAGTTTAAGATTAATTTGTGCTGTAACTTCAATTTGTGAAATTCAGTATTCAGACTGAGTGTGTGGGCTAATGGTTAAAAATTAATTTTTTTAACTTTACTGTCTTAGTGAACAAAAACTATACTTTTTATTATGATTACTGTGTATTTTAATTTTACTGAGGATGGAAAAATAAACTATTTCTGATTAATCAAAAAGACATTAGCTCTGGCTGCTTTTACTTTGGAAAATCCTAAGACTTTCGTTGGATCTTATCAGAGACTGCTATTCATAAATATAAAATAGCTAATCCATAGGTATCATATGCTAATTTATTAATTTCCTAACATGTTTTGTTCAGATTACAAAAATTGAACTACAATTATTGTTCAGGGAGATGTGGGTTAGGGAGATGAAGTTCTTGGTGTTGGAACAATTACACTTCTTACTATTAATGAGGTAACAGCAGCTATTTACTGTTTGGTAATCTTGCTGGATTTTAATGTATTTAAAAATTAAGTTTTACTTTTTAATTTTTTAAATGGAATAGTTTAGATTTTAGGTCAGTTTTGCCAAAGATATGAATTAAAAATACTTTTGGTCCTTCCTGGATAAGTTAGAGTTAAGGTAATATTTGGATAAAGAGATGAAGAACTAGAATATATTTTTCTACATGTCTAGCTTTTATGATATTGAAAATGCTGTCTCTTCTGCTCTTAAACCAGATCTGTAGCTATTCAAATTTTGGCTTTCTAATTTGGTAGAAAATATAGGAATTTTGTGTCAATCGAATTTTTAAGTTATCCAGAATTATGAATTTCCCTAACTTTTTGACTTGGCCAATTTTTTTTTTTTTGTCACTTATCAATTTTACATATTATATATTATAAAAGCGTTATTCTGTCTGTCATAAGACTGTACGTTTTTCCAATTTTGTGACCAAACTATAAGAGATAGATTGGTCATGCAAATGGACAAAATGTAGAACTTTTTAAGACAAACAAAATGCTACAAAAATCTTTCGAAAAAAGTTTTTGGTTTCCAAGATGGCGCCTTTTAAAGGGTCAAATTTTGACTTTTTCTTAATTTAAACGAAAAGTATAAAAGACGGAAGAGAACATTATATTGAGAAAATATTGGTATTTGAAAGTTCTATCGAACGATGTATCACTTATTCACAAACGCTTCAACGTTTGCAAGACACATGCAAAAATGTGAATTTTCGGTGTGTGACGCTAACCCACAATACATCCAAGTTATTCGGAGAAGCCACAACGGGATGGGAAGTTATATATTCTCCGACGATCGCAACATTAATTTGCTAAATAAATAGTTTGTTTTTGGAATGCTATATATGCAAGGGTTCCGGAGCCAAGCGACAATACCCGGCTATTATTATTATATATTATAAAAACGTTATTCTGTCTGTCATTCTGTAAGCAAAATAAACGGTAAATTACAAAGTACTAAAATGTTACTAAAATAGAGAATCTATTCATAAAAAATGAAATATATTAAGCCACTGTCCAACTATACTGATTAGCGACGTAAATATAGATATTTTCAAAATGAATAAAAACAATGCAGTACAGAAATACGTAAAACTTATGTGCAATAATGGTTTCAAAAATCGTCTTTACTGGACAACAAGAAACAACTGTACAATTCATGGAAATATGAAAACAAATATTGATCATATTTTCATAAATAAACATGATATCAAAACACCAGGAATAATATGTAAAGAACGAATCGGATAAGAGTTGAAAATGAGAAAATAACAGATCCAAATATAATCTATAAAGAACTATAAATATAATCTATAAATCAATGATGTTAACAAAACAAAATTCATGAAAATCTACATATATAAAAAGAAAACTCCTGACTCACTCACTCACTGATTCATCAACGCCCACTCCAAGCCCTTGGACCTAGAAAGCTGAAATTTTGCACAGAGGTTTCCTTTATGATGTAGACAAGGAATAAGGCCGGATTTTTCGAAATTCGTACGGGATAGGGAATAATCTGGCAAACTGACGAAGTATATGGAGGCAACCCCAGGTGTGTGGCGCCAACCCGCAATACACCTGAGTTAAGTGGAGAAGGCCACAAAGGGTTGGGAAGTCGTATATTCTCCGATCTCAATATTACTTCGCTAAATAAATAGTTTTTTTTTTTTTAATGCAATAGATGCAAGGGTTCCAGAGCGAAGCGACGGTACCCGGCTAGTCTAATGATAATACAGTATCAAATTCTGATAATACAATACAAAATGTACTGATGCTAACAATTGATGAATTTTAAATCAAAGTTCATTTGAAGTTGCTTGTTGTAAATTAAATTATGCACCCATTCATAATCATTCTCCACTTAGTGGGCAACATTGACTTGATAGTCAGTATTTTAGCAATTCATCAGTACATTTTTTTTAAATAATAGTTTTTATTATTTGCCTTTTAAAAAGCTAAAAACCTGTAGACAACCCCCTATAGATAACCTGATGTTTGAATGAGATACAAGTCATTGAAATTGATTATAAAATAAGATTAAAATAAACTGCAGAATTCATTTGGAAAATTGCAGGCCCTTACAAACAATAGCAAATTTGTTTTCCTTTTACTGTTTGCCTCAGAATACATATGTAATGACTTAGTTGTGGCATCTTTTATGAGTATAAATCATTCATTCCTTATTGGAAGTTTTAAAAGATTATTTATGATGATTGTTATTATTATTTGGATTAATCCTGGAGATTAACCAAGTGGGAATTGTTATTATTATTGGATTAATCCTGGAGATTAACCAAGTGGGAAGGTGTTTGACTGCGGCCTGAAGGAGCCTGATTCAATCCCCACTGCTGGAGGTTGGCGTTATTTCCATATTGAATTTTCCTCGAAACAGGTCCTAGGGTCCACCCAACCCTTGGAAGAATGGGTACCAGGTTTCTTTCCTGGGGGTTAAAGGCAGGCAGGCATAGGGCTGACCATTCAATCTCAACTTAAGTCACGTTCGTCAGGAAATGCGGGGAGCCTTATCTCCCTCGGCCTGAAAGGCCTACACAGGGCTGTAATGGGATGCTTTAAACTTTTAATTGAATTAAGCATTATTATAATACTATTTTTTTTTTTTTTTTTAGTTTGAATATGTTAGATTGTAATAAAAACAGAGAGAGAGAAAATTTCACATATTTAGTATAAAGAAATGATGAATCCCTTTGACAGTTTTCAAGTACACTGAACTCTTTATCATCATTGAAATGATCTTACAGAAATTTAACATAATTACCCCTCCCTGTTCCGTATGTTTTGTGTTGTATATACTGTCCATTATCCTTTTTTCCTAAAAATGGAGAATATATTCCAAAACTGTTGTAGATTCATCGTTTCTTTATGCTACTTAAAAGTTTTTTTTTTTCCATTTTCCATATCTCTATTTATTTTGCTAATGCATGATAAACCTAAATTTGACAATTGTGAAGTTCAGATATTTTTCGTCAGTAAGTTGATTTTTGAAGCATATATATAGAAAATATATGATTTTTGAAGCATATACATTGAAAATATATATATAAAAAAATAATAATCCAATGTTAGTCTTCCCCTGTCGATCCAGAAAATTTCCCTTCCAATAACATTGGAATTTTTCCTCTATTTTGTCATTTCTCAGTTCTTATAGTTCCATTTATAGACATATTAAATGAGCAATGGCTATTTTTGATAATACTGTTACTTATTTTGAAATAAAAAAATATTTTTAAGATGAGTAAATTTTAGAATTTGATTGCATTCTACATAGAATTAACTTGGGAATTTTAACAATTTTAAGAACTTATGCTTTTTAGTCATTATGATAAACTGCAGTGAAATTAAAGGATGCGGACTTTAATCTATTCATTGGTAATTTGTCACCAATAAAGTTTCTTTTTTAATCCAACGCCTGGGCTCTTGGCGCTTGCCTTTTCCTCAAAATGTCAGGTATTTGACCAAATAAATTGTTGCCAGGGTACACCATACAGCAGCTCACATTGTATCTGCAGAAACAGAACCGCAGACAAAGAAAGTTACATCTATACCGATGCCGAAATTCGAAATCTAGGTTCCGAAAACATCTACCTCTTGGCAGGCTATGCCAGAATGGCAATAAATGTTTAGATATCATTAAGAAGATTACACACAGTGCTCTGATTAATAATACAGAACTCCTGAGTGTAATGGGTCTCTTGTATTATCCATTAGCTCTGATTCATTTTCAGATAGCGATAGCAAAAAGATAATCAGGAAGGTGATAAGAGATGGTGTCTGGAAGCATGGATGGAAGCTTTCACGATCATCTGCTCTTCAAAACTCACATTTCACACTTTGTTTGTTGCCACCAAGTATTTGAGTTCTTCAAAAAACTCAAAGAAATGCAAAAAATAGAGCTTGTTGTAAACAAACAAGATATTTTCAGACAGTTGTCAAGAAAAAAATTGAAAGATTTGAAATTTACAAATTGTAGAATGTGTCCAAGTCTATTTAAGTTCAATTTTACCGAAACTTAATTCACCTGTGATAATGTGCTAGTTTAAACAAATAATGTGCTACAAAACTTCTTGGGAATTAAATCTCATTGAAATATTATAGGATTTCCTCTATACCTCTCTTTATTTTCAAATTGCTTTCTGAATTTCAGTGTTTTTAAAAGTCGTTATTTGTTAAAATGTTAGGAAGAGTTAGCTTGCATATTTTATGAGCTGATAGTTGAGTAGGAACTTGTTACTATCATTAACATTGCTTTTGCAAATTAAGCAGTGTTGTAACAAAAGGTGGGGATCCTGGTGAGAGTCATGATTTGGGAGCCCTCCCATGTCATTACCCCAGCCATAGTATTTTTTGCGCTGTGAAGACGGTATTACAATAATGCATTCAATACAAAATGGCGCTTCTAATGTTTTTTAAAGTCCCTGTTTAGGTTATGAAAGCAGACTAAAACTCTGAAATCCAACATTGAATGTTAGCCGCAATTCTTTCTTGGGGTCTCCTGCTTGCTGCACATGTGTGTTTATTGAAAGCCTGTTTTAATTAATATGTGATAACTGGAATATTATCGTTTTCTCCAATTTCATCTTTATTTAACTGTACTACAAAAATAGAAATGAGTGTTCTTTTCTGAATTTTTTTTAAAAAAAGAGAATACTGGATGGGGGCCTCGGTTCGTCTTGCTGCTTGCATCGCTGGACTTGACTAGCTCTTGAGAATAAGAATCCCTTACAATTTTATTTCACATTTACACACAATTTTGTCACTGTTTCTCTTTCGGTCTTTACATCTTATCTTAACTATTAATTGTAGTATAAATAGTCAGCGTCGTTCTCTTATGTAGTTCTGTTTATCTTTTGATTAGTTTTATAAGCATCATTTGCTTCCAAATATCAAATAAATGGAAAAATATCCAATAAATAAAAAAAAAAAAAGAAGCTTATGAAGATGGGGGAGGGACTGAGTTTGGTGGAGAATAAAATTGAAGTTTTAGAAGTTTGAACATTATTGTTCTCAATTTTATTAAGTCATTGTTTACAGGATAACTAAAACCTTAGCTAAGCAACAGGAAAATGCCTTTTAAGTTAATTTAATCAACCACTTATTACCTGTAGCTTTTGGGAATGTATTCTTCTGGATAGTAAAGGATTATTTACATTTCCTCTTTTCTTTTATCATAACCAATAGAAATGTAAAATAAAAAGGTGTTTTGTAAAATGGTTTTGTTAAAGGATAAATGTTGCTAACAAACAAATGATAAAACTGTTGCCTATTTTTTTTTTAATTATTGAAGCTTTGTATTTGTACTTTCTTCTGTTGTTTGTATTTTGACTTAATTGTTATTTTTTTTTTTTTTTTAATGTTTACCAACTTTTTAAAAAATCATGATGTATATAGGATATAAAAATTTTCAAATGGGATTGTTTTTGTGATATAATATAGCAAAAACGGTGAAATATTTATGGATTCAGTATATTGTACTTTGTATTAAGTTTTTATTTCTATAAAACACTATATTCAACATTGGTAGTTTTATTTTTGTCATTACGGAAATAGATAGTAATGATTAAAAAAAAAAAGATTAATTCTTCGTTAGAAATTTTTGAAAATATAATTGAATATTTTACATTTGCAGTTGTATTTTTATATATTTTTCTTTCCTCTTTATTTTTAATACCCATGACAAATATTAACGGAATTTTAAGCATGGATTGTTGTATATAATATTTAGTTAACTGAGTATTTTTTTTTCCTATTCAAGCCTAAACATTTTCAAAAAATACAAAATACATTGTATTGTGTTTTCCATTGTTTTCCTCTCTGTCAGGAAGGATTTAATTGTTAATTTAAATCTCTTTAAACTGTAAAAACTGTGTTACATTGTACTGTTATGACAAGTTTTGTAATTATAGCATTTCTTGAAATAATTAAAAATAAGGTGCACTCATAATATTATTGGAAAATTATATAATTAATTTACTAGAATTCCTAAAGAAATCATTTTTTACTTAAGGCTGTTCTTTCTTACAGACATTACTTTGAAACTGTTGCTCAGTATGTCTTTCCTCATTGTACTTTTTATTTTTTGCTTTAAAAGTTTCCTAATATTTAGGCAGGCCTAATCTGAAATTTCAGTTGCTTAATAATTTTCTTAGTAATTAAGCGATATTACTACAAAACCCTTATTCACTGTAAAACTCATTAAATATCATTTGATGGTTATTTTTGGTAATTGAATATGTTGTCAGGCATTCTCTTTAATCCTAAAGATATTGCTCGTTCATTAAGTTTCTTCAGTAACATTAATATTTTTAAACATTTATTAGGCAGTGGTTAAAGTCTTAAGATTGCATTGTAATTCAGATTAGTGCTTTCAGATTAAAATGTTACTTTTTAACCAACACTGAATAAAATGGAAGTGGATTAATTTTAGTTAAAATTTTTTGAAGCTAAATGTTTCCATAGAGCAAACTAATTGCAGAAGAAATTCAAATTTAATAAACAACTATAAACATGGCAGGATAGATAACTATGCAAATGTTAAGAAGGGAAAATAAAAGGCAATAAGCGATGCAGTGTTGCTGAATCCTTAAAGATGAAGCTGTTCATTATTCTGGACAGCAGTGTTAGTCATAATTTAATGCATGTAAAATAGGCTGTATATTCACAATACATATTAAAGCTACTTTTAAACTATTAACCGTAATGACCATAAGGTATTCAAACTTTATTTGATGAATCGTACATTGTTTCAAAGTATTTAAGAGAAAAATCAAAGAAAGAAGAATATAAAGATAGGAAAATGTTTTTATAGATGCAGGAGGATGCATTGATGGATACACAAAATAGAAGTTTTAGGAATCAGTAATTTTTAGGAATACTTCATATATTCTGCTTCCGTCATCACTCTTCCAAAAGCAAATGATTTTCAGAAAGCAAGTAGTTTGCTTTATAAAGATTTGAACTTTAATCATAGCCTACTGATATTTAAAAAAATATTGTTATTTTAATATTTAAAAAAAATTGATATTTAATAAAAATCTGGATATTTAATCTTTTCTTCTAAGATACCTGTATATTTAGGTTTTTTTGTTTTAACCCTGTCAAGTGTTCTGTTAAGAGAAATTGCTGATATACTAACCAGTATAACTTTCAGAAAACGAAATATTTGTATTTGGCCATTAAAAAAGACGCTTATAATTTTTATTCAAATCCTGCTCAGTTTCATTGATCAAAATTTGAATGGGCATTATTTGCCACCAATACTGCTTCGTTTTCCTGAGGTAAATTTTTAATTATTAAAAATTTACACTCTGATCACCTCATTTACCTTTTAACTTCAAGTAAAAAGAAATCGTTCATTTAAATTTATTAATTATTTTATATAGCCCCAAACTTAAAGCCAAACACAATAAATTCTGAAAAATTTATGTAGTTTAGATTCTAAGATACTGTGGTTAATATGAAAATCAATAAAAGGATGCTTAAAATTGATTGAGAGTAATTAAATTGATTCAGATAGTAATAGTTATGAAACACACTCTGTTTTGGGGAAATTCGACAGCCTAAAAATATTCATGGAGTTCCAGTTTATCTTTAACTTGAATATAATGAAATGGGGAACTGCTTTAATTGCACTTTAACTCAAATGTATTAAGTTGAGGTTTGTCAGGCAGAGAAGACGTTGTTTAAAGATAGTGTGATAGTAATCAAAGTGAAGCTTTGTTTAGATTGCAGAAAATGACCCTAAAGATTTGTTTGTTTTTCCTTAAATTCATTTTATTCTGTGTCTTTTAGAATAAACTTATTTCCAGTAAGATATTTCAAATCTTACAGCAATTATGATTTTGTTTTTTTCTTTTCTTTTTTTCTTTTTATTTTGTTAAAAAAAATTCTGAAGGGAAATTGATTTGATATTGTGAATGGCAATTCAAATTTCTAATTTGTAAAATTCTTTGATTACAGAAAATGCAGTGTATTGTTTTTAGACTACTTTTATTTTTACTACTGTTAAGCTATAGCTGATCGTATATGTAATATAATGTGCTCTAATAGAAAGACTACATGAAAGCTAACAAAGTTTTTTTTTTTTTTTTTTTTCTGGTTATCTAAGTAACATATAACTAAGAATCTGCGTCATTTATTGAGATTTTTATTTTAAACTTGAGACTACACTGAACTTAATTGTTCTGTTGTTTCAGTGAGTTGTTGTTGGAATATTTTTGATCTTGCATAAATTGTAGGAGAACATTTTAATGTGGTATCTGAAAAGAACATTTTGATGTTAGGTAAGATGCTGAAGTAAAAAGTGACATATATTTTATAATTAGGAATTAGAGCAATCCTATACTTTCAAATAACTATAATAGTTTGTAGTGAATGTTAATAGATGTAATATTTTGGAATGTACCATTCATAGATAAAACTTTTTTTTTTTTTAGTAGATTTAACTTTATAATTTATCAAAGAAATAATAATTTCTTTTCAAAAATGAAATCAGAAAAACTTAAATATGCATTTAATTGAATTTGAAATCTGAATTGCCAGTCACTCTTTATTATATTTTATAATGTTTATCTGCAATAATAAATTATTTGTAGTTTTCAGTAATAGATTTACGCCATTTATTAGATTTATTATAGACAGAATTATGACAATCTAAAATCTACCAGCAGAATTAGGGAGATATTAACCATAGATCAGCTCAGGAATTTAGTAGACCATTGTGGAATACTTGATATTCAAATTCAATATTTTCTGCTTTTTTTCTTTGTATATGAAAAGATTGTTATTTTTCAGACTACATTTCTCTAAAAAAGAAAATAATATTTTTTTTTAAAGTTTATGAAGCCCCCAATCACAAATGAAAAACATGGGGCGAAAAGAACTGATAATCTTTTTCATATAGAAAATATGCCTGTTTGATATTCCACAATGTGTTAAGATCTTTGCAGACTGTTAAATTTGAATATAAACATATTAATGTAAGTTTATATTTGATAGCATATATACAAAAGTATCTATGGTAATAAGTTATTTAGAAAACTTGCTTTTCAAATAACTACGTATTATATTTCACATAAAATGACAGTTGAGGTCACACAAATCTTTCATTTCTCAATAAATTAGATATTTAAGACATTGAAGTTGGGGAACAGACTTCAACTCAGCAATTATTATTAGTTAGTTAGTTTCTGATAATTGAAAATTTAGGTTTAAAATTCTAATTCATTAATTCAGAGGAGAAATGTTTAAAAGTTGATTTAAGTGAAAGTAAGTCTGACACATGAAAGTTTAAAAATTATGTAAATGTTTCACATTTAAGTTAAATATTTAATATGGTTTATACAGAGTAAATTACATGATTAGACCAACTTATTTTTCATTATAGATTTATTTTTTCATTATATAAAGGAAATATTGAGTTTTGGGTACCTTAATTAAATTCTATTTCTATTTAAATTCAACGAATAATTTTTATAAAATATCAAATATTTCAATTAAAACTGTGTCAGATTTGTTTTAACTAAAGTCTTAACAAACAGTATCAAACTTCTAAAAGTAGAATTTTTTTGTTGTTACTTTTTTTTTATTATTATTTAGTGCTTAAGGGTATCCATTTCTTTTTCGTTTCTAGCATTAAAGAGAATTCCTGACAGACTCAAACCGCGCCCATGCAAAGTATGTAACAAGGTTATCAGTAATGCCCGCAACATGCTTAAGCACATGCTGGTTCACAATCCTGTAAAGATACCATTCCGCTGCTCACTCTGTGAATGTGAGTACAGCAGAGAAGAGACTCTGCGCTGGCATTTGAAGGTGAAGCATGGCGTCCAGCTAGAAAGGGGCAGCCATATGCGATACTATGATAGAATAATGTAGTGAAATTTAACAAACTGAAGTTTATTTTTTTAACAGTGAAAGATACCTTAAATATATGTAGCTATATCAGATATATTTAGAACATTACTTTAATTTCAAGAACAAAAAAAAAAGAAAAAGACAAGACGTTTTAACAAGCCATTTATTTTATACCATGTTGATTAAAACGGTTTTGTATATGTATGTAAATTTTTTATTGGTCTGATCTAATGAAGTACAAAATGTGATAGTAGAATGGCTAAATTTCTAGATTGACAATTTTAAAGAGAACTTTTAATTTATCAGCATCAAGAAATATTCAGTGATAGACTTGCAGATACCAAATTGACTGCTTTATAAAATACTATTAAGTATCACAAAGTTTTATAAAATCAATGTAAATAGGAACAAAATTTTATGTATAAATAGTTTTAATGTGTAAACATTATATGTATCTGTAAATACAGTGTATTCATGTATAAAAAATAAGTGTTGTCAACATTTCGTTGATATAAGAACAGAATCTGTCTATATATATATATTTATATAATAGTAGATTAGTTTACGTAAATACATAGAATATTAATTATGCCTAACTTTGAAAAGTTAGTTCAATTTTTTTGGAAAAGTTACTCAAAAATAAAAAGTAATTATAATAAATGTTAAAATATTATTTTTTTTTAATTAACTTTAGAATTTTCATTTTTTTAAATATATATAAGTTATCCCATTGTTAATTTTAGGTAACATTTCTCCTTTTTTTTAAATCTAATTTGTCTTTTTTAATAAGTAATAAAATTTTATGAAAAGTAAAGGAAATTCCATCTCCATTTTGTTAATTTCTGCTAGATGTAATATTCGTTCAATTTATTTCACTTTGGAAATAATCATTTTCGATTTTCATTCAAGAGTTTCAAAATTTTCTTTTATGAATCAAACTGTAAGAAATTGTTGTACAACAAGAGTTTAGGACAGGCATATATTTATTTAGATAATTGTAAGAGTATAATTAAAGATTGTTTTTTATATCTGCCTTCATATGAATAGCTTCTGGTTGACTATATAAAAAAACAATTGCCCTTATTTTCGTAAAGTACCGTAATTAGATAATTACTGATTTTATCCTCTTATCCTTTGTACTTTCCATTCTCTTATCCTCATATCTTCTATGCTCACGTGTCTGAAGAATTTAAGCATCAGAAAGATGTTTTGGAAGGCCCATGAACATCATGCTTTGAAAATTCTTTTAGGAAGGTTGTTCCCAAGTAGATCTATTGGTTCCACGACTACTGACCACTAAATGAAACTGTGCTTATCAAAGCACATTTTCGTATCAGAAATATCATACAATGCATTAATGCTGCAATATCAAATAAATAAATAAATAAAAGGCAAGATAAACAAATTACTGTACAATTATTCCAAAATAACCAGAAATTAACTTGTTTGATTTCATACACAAAATGACATATGCTTTACCAGATATGTGCTAGAGTTTGGAAGTATTTTATCATTGATCAGAATGCACCAAAAACTTTCAGTTCACTTTTTCTAGTGTAGCATGAAAGCTATTTAAGAGCTGAAGCAAAATTTCTTGGTCCCTGTCTGACAAATTTTTAAAGGCCCTTTCACAGTTTCTTTCTTTTTTTTTTGAAACACCATTTTTATCATTTTATCATAAAAGATGTTATCTTCTCCATTTACTTCTTACAATGTCACCATATGTATGGATTCTTGTAGTTGTGAAAGAAAACAGATATACAAATAAATATATTTATAATAAAGCTTTGTGTGGTTATTGAGGTTTATTTTGCAAAGTGAAATCATTATTATTTGAAAATCAGTGTGTGGATTTCAACTTAATTATTGTTATATTTTAACTATATAAAAATACAGAAATCTAAATAAATGTTTAAACATGCTACTCGTCATTTTGCTCAGTTAATTTTGTAGTTGATTGTCATTTCGTCATTCTTTCTCGAAGCAGTATCATTTCTCATTGGAATTGATAAAAAAATGCCATTTGGATTTTGGGCATTTTTGTTTTAACTACCAGAATTCTGTTCATAATCACTGGTACTATATTGTTTTCTCCAATATTCCAAAATCGTTGCGTTATTTTTTTTAAGTTCTTTATTCATATAGTCACTTAAATTCCTAAATATTCCATCAGTAGTATTGATGCTTAGAAATTTCCCTTAAATCTTACAAATATTCTTGCTTTTTGTAAAACATTAACTTTATCATAAATTGCTTTAAAAAAATCTGTAGTTAAGTAAATACATAAGTTTTCATTTGTGGTTGAAGGGATAAATACTAACAACATTTTTTTGACAGTTATGTATATAAATGCAGAGGGTTGAATCAATTAAGATGGCACAACTTGAATTGAAAGTGTGGCATGTGCCCCTGGCCACAGCACAAGCGTCAAGTGGTCAAATAGAAGCAAGTAGTCAGTCACTTGTTATATTGTAATAGCGGTAAAGAATATTTATTAAAGGCTGTGAAATTGAATTGTTATTGGAATGCTACATAAATGGAATTTCTGAAGGTAGATTCTCCTATTCCATCATTGTAAAGAACAAGGACTTATCACATGGTCGATGACTATATGTAGGAACAGAAATCTGGCTCCAAAAGATCGCATATGTATACTAAACATTGCTGTAATTGTTCTCAAGACGGCCTGCTTCTCAATTAATGTATGACATGTGAAGGAAATGGCTCTAAAGGACCCCTCCCCTCAGTGTGCTGTGCCTATGGAGCTGGGAATATCACAAGGAACCATAGGACCGTATCATCTGAAAAAAAACCTGCAAATGGAGAGGCGGCACAAAGCATGAGGTCACAAGCTGGCAACGCTGCATACGGCTGAATAATTCACAAATGCCCGAAAACTGTATGATTATCTTGCAGGTAAAAAATGGAAATTTTCTGTGACCCTTGATGAAGTGTAGGTGTACCTAAACTATGCCAACAAATCTCTGGCAATATAATATCTCTCCAAAGCAGATAAAGAACTCTGACTTTGTCTGAAAGTGCAAGGAAAAGTTTTCAAAGGGTTTCATGGTCATGGCTGGCTACTGTTCGCATGGCAAGTTAACGTTGCATAAAGTTCCCAGAAAAGTGAAGATATATGTAGCTATTTTCCAAAGATATGTGATGAATTGCATATATGAATTGCATATCACCAGACTCTGGAAATGACATGGGAAAAATCCATATCCACATGGATTAGGTGTTCAGCCACACTTCAGAAACAATGGTGGCTGTTTAAAAATAAAAACCACACGACACTCAAATAGACATAATAGTTCTAAACCTTCAGCTCAGTTCGTATTAAGTCCCATGACGCCTCACCAATGGATTACTGGAAGAGAGCATCACACATTGTCGACCTACAACAGTGGAAGGCCTTTGGAGAGTCTGTGTATAGGCTTGGGATGCAATATCTAAAGAGCAGTTTAACTGCAGCCTTTTATAGTGGAAATCACAGTGTCGATCTATTATTTGGAGCAAGGGACGTCACATAGAACAAAACAGATGGTGGAGGAAAGGGTTGTCCTAGCACTGCAAGAATTTCAGTTTGAGACATCTTAACAGATTCAACCCTCTGTAAGGACTTAAGTAAAAAGCAATTGAGCTATGTAAGAGATGGCAGCCAAAATGAATATGGCATTAAAGCTTAAATTAGTGAAATGATTACCCTCCTCATATTTTTTTTGTGTTCTGTAGGATTGGTAATTAGAAGTATTGTGCCATGGTGAACCAATGCTAAACAAAAAGCTAAAATTTTTTAAAATCTTTTTATAATAATAAAGAAAAAAAAGCATATGTTGAGTGAAGATCACAAGTGTTTAATAGTGTTAAACAGAAAAGTACACAGACATTTTTGTATAATTTAAAGGTTTTAATGTATTATCGAAATACATTGACTGCTGATTTATTTTTATTTTTTTAAAGTTATGGTTTGTTATAATGAATGAATGAAAATCTTCATTTGAAAATGTCTGATCGAGCTTTTGTGCTTGAGAAAGACCTTCCCCCTCCCTCCTGAAAATTCAGAAGTTATTTTGTGATTATATCGTAAGTAAATTACCAACTGTTTAATAAAGATAGGACTTTTAATTTATTGGTCAGAATTGTTTTGATTATATTTAATTTCTATAATCATTTTTAAATTTTACATAAAACAATGATTTCTTCAAGATTTAGAATACTTCTTGATAAATGAACTTCTTTTTGTCTACCTAGTTATTATATATCAATTAAAATCACCAATAAATGTGATATTTACAATCAATTTTTTCTTTTCTTTTTTAAGAAAGATTTGAAAAAAACTAAAACTTTCTAAAAACTAAATTTTAACAAACTGATTTTTTTATGATCAATATATTAAACAAAATAGAGATTGGTTTTAATTACTTTTTTCACAAATTAATGTAAATTTGATCTGGACTCACCCTTCATTTGCATTAAGTATAATTTCAGATTCTTGTGGATTTAATTTAAAAATATTATCTCGCTATTATATGATCAAGTGATCCTAGAATATTTCATAGATAAACTTCAGCATTTGGACAATTGGCAAAGCTCAGTTAGGCTAGCAACGCACTTACTGCAGTTTTGCAGCGATGTCGTTAAAAAACCGCAAGAATCTCCCCTTTTCTCCCTTTTTTATTGCTGCCTCAAGCAATGTAATAATTGTTTCTATTGTGATGACCCCCTTGTTGCAGTGGAGAAATATAGATTTCGCTCTATGTGGAAGCGTTGCTAACAGACCTCCGACAAAATGAGGGTACTCTAATGAACCTTTCGCTGCGGAGGGGAGACTCTTGCGCTGCAAAAAGCACTAGTGCGATCTTAGGCTTATTGACCATGAAAAGAAGACCTATTTTTACTGAAAATAAAACTATAGTTGTGGCATTTTTTCATCTATATATTTTTATCTTTGTTATAGGTATTCATTGGAAATATTTTTGTTAAAGATAAGGCTTTACATTAGAAATCAGATTAAATCTAAGCAACTTGAAATTATTAATATTTTAAGTTAAAAGATAAATACTTTTAGTTATTAACACTCATTGGGCACAATTGATCTGCTAGGCACACCTCGAGCTCTTTGGTTTGCCCCGCCCCCTCTAAATGTCGTCCCCACTGATCCATCCTAGTAGCTTCCCCTTTTCTAGCGCCACTTTCTTCATTTCCGGTTGACAGACGAAACGATCTGATAGGCTCATTGCGCCCGATTACGTTGCAGTTTTCTCAGTTATTTTTAAGTAAGTTTTCTCAGTTATTTTTAATACTGTATCACATTTTTTGATTAGTAATAATTAGTGGCGCTAGAAGAGGGGAAGCTACTAGAATGGAAAAGTGGGGATGACGTTTAGAGGGAGCAGGGCAAACGAAAGAGCTCGAGGTGTGCCTAGCACGTCAGATGCACCCGACAGTGTTTTAACAAATCATCCGATTGAACTAAGAATTTGAAGACTATATAAAACTGTTTTATTGCTCCTTAGGTATTTTTATAACGTGTGGGTGTTTAATAATAAGTTAGCTTTTTTTTTCTTAAAAAAAAACAATTGTTTATATACGTAGAAAAGATTAGTAGATCAAGCAGTGCCTCCCAGGCTCAATGCGCCCGACCGTGTTCTGAAACATATTGTGCTCGGCTGAGTGTTAATATAACTTTTTTTGTTCTTTTCTTGATGAACTTTGAAGGTTCCTTTATTTTCTTGCAAGTTCACATTTTGAATATGGAAGTGGAACTTGAATTAATTCATTATTGAAAGGAACTTGTCAAGCAGTGCTATTTATTAAATTTCTGGAATGAAGACGTATTGCTTCAAACTAACTCTAAAACAGGCTTACCAAATTGCAGTCTATATTACTTATTTCGGTTAACAAATGTAATGCAGTACAGCTTATTGTTTGTATTGTGGCTATTGTTACCAGGTTTCTACCTAATGTGGAGTTTCCTGGTGGAGTTTCATTATATTTCTCTGTTAACTGCTTAAGCTCACTAATTATTGAGGATTTCAGCATTATTACTTAAAATATATCCTGGATATTTCAATAGCTAGAGCAGCGGTTCCCAACCTTTTTCAGCTGGCGACCCACCTTTTCTGATCGGAATACCTCCACATATATAGGAATAGAAGAATATAGAATAAAACCATATTAGTATCATATCCCTTCCTTGTATATGATCGATTTTCGATTTTTCTGATCTTTTCTGATACGTTTATTCGATGTTTCTGATAGTTTTAGGTTCAAGTCGTGACCCACCTGTAACCCTTCCGCGACCCACCGGTTGGGAACCGCTGAGCTAGAGGATTTTTCTTTTTTTTTTTGCACTGTCTGGGTTTTTTTTTTCCTTTCCTATTTGCCGTTTGAAATCAATAGTGAAATATCAATAGCGAAAGCAAGACATTCAAAACATTTACAAGGATATTTTATATCGCTGAGAAATTTAGTTTAGACACCTTGATTTAATCCACCTTTCTCTTTAATGTATGAATTAAACTTGTTCATTTATTTATTTATTTATTTATTTTCATGTTTAAAATCGATTTATTTTAAATCTTTTTAAAGGCACAAAGTTTGCAAATGTTTCTTTGACTTTTGGAATATTAGATTTCTTCTAAAAGGGAATGAGCCAGAGCTAACTTTAGTCCCCTTCTAAAATTCATTGTTTAACCTGTTTATAATCCTTTTTATTTAATTTATTATCTCAAATAATAAACCAGTATTGACGAAAGATAATCAAAACTTGCTTTTTAGCAATTCACATATTTGTTTTTTTTTTTTTTTCCCTTATAAGAAAACCCATCATCGTGGAAATGATTGGAAATGGAAAACTTTCCTTAGCTGTAAATGACAGCTTTTATTTTGAAATACTTGGGAGTGTAGAATAAGACACTCTTTGTTATTAACTTAAATAACTAACATAATCGACAAAATATTTGCTGTGACCAAATTCTTGAACTATTTGATGAATCTTATTGATATCTGTAGCCATATGGAAACTGCCCTTAAAAAATAGTTGAGAATCATATTGGGCCAAATGTGATAATGGAAAAGGATGTTGACTGTCCGTAATCATTGGGATTTGCTGGATTACTAGTTATGCTGAAGTAATGATTTTTTTAATTGAAATTTTAAGTAAATATCTCTTGAAGTTCACATGTCATACAAGTTGCGTAAATTCTTAGATATGCCATCATACAGATTTTTCAAAAGCTCACAAATTTTGTGACAGTCTACACTTTACAACATGATAAGCTCTTTGCTGACTGAAGACATAATTAGGGCAAAATAAAAGTGATGATAAGAGAATCAAATGTACATATTTAACAACTGATGGTACTCTTGACGTCATTTAAAATGTAATGGTGAACATAGTAGATTACGTGGCAGCAATATGAAAATTTCTGTTTACTTTAGTAACATTATACAAGTTTAGGGAATGACTTCCTGTATTCTATAATTGGAATATTATTTAACCTTTTTCTAATTTTAGACCCATAAATACATTAATTTTTTTTTATTTAGGAATCTCATGTCATGAGTTTTTTGTATTGTGATATCCTTTTTGTAGACGAGATCGTTTATCTTGGTTGTAATATAATTATGCAACATATGATATAGGGAATGAACTGTTCTAATGTGCATTTTTATATTACATGCATCTTTTGAAATTTGTTTTTGCTGATAAAAACTTAAGATATAAACTTTTTTTTTTTTAATGTATTGCTTTTTCTTCAGGAAAAGCAGGTTTTAGGATTATACTGAAGCACAAGTTTAATTTAATTTACTAATTCCATTGTGAATTTGATTGAAATTAATTACTTTGTGAATTCTATTTGTATGGACAATATATATATATAATATAGAGAGAGACATAAATAAGGAAACCCTTTCCTCTGCTGTTTGAAGTAATCAATAAGATTCAAATGATATAGAAATTATAGCAAATTAACATTTGCTGTTCTCTTTTCGTAAAAGATATTTTGTTTGTAACATTCTGGAACTAGCCTATTGTGTGAGAATATATATAACGACATTATCATCGTTCATTATCAGTTTTGTAAGCATTTAAATGTCGTTTTGTATTTTTTTTAATTTACAGCAACAGATTTTACATTTTGTTTCTCTATATCTGTAATCTCAACTAATTTTTATTAGTAGAACTAAATTGAATTTTCTAATGAAATCTGTAAACTAGTCACTGTGAAAGTATTATAACTGCATAAACTTTAAATAACAGCTAAAATTTGTGTTTTAAAATATTACAGTATTTATAAGAAAAAAAAAAAGACCTGAAAGATAGAATGGTTTAAACAAATAGCTTATGTCATTTTTCTGAATTTACAGGCGCCTGGAATACTCCACGCCCTTGTGAAATATGTCAGAAGGTGATAAGTAATTCTTCCAACATGAAAAAACATATGACTGTTCACAGTGACATCCGCCCTGAATATGAATGTAAGTTATGTCAAATGATCTACACACATGAAGACAGTTTTCGGCGCCATCTTCGACTAAAGCATCAGAAGTCGATCAGAGAGGAACGAGAAGAATTGACTGAATCTGTACCAAAATTTGCAGACAACATTTTGCAAGAACTTGTACGGCTAAATAACAGTAGTGTTTTAAAGACGGGGAATTTTCACAATGGCTAAAAGAAATTGTTCCTTTTGAAGATTACTCAACAACGGAATTGTTTTCCATACGTTAATGTTAATGTTCTGTATTCTTACCTTGTGAATATATATTTTATAGTGGGAGGTGGGGAGCATAGATTTGATGTATTTCCTAATAAGACAATTTTTAAAAAAAGCAATTGGTGTGTACTGATATTTTTGTTATCTCATAATTGCTGTTTTGTACATATTTAACAGGATGTGTGCAAAAAGGATAGAAGAGTAGTAGATAAATCATAAAAATGCAGAAATCAAAATTCAGCATATAACAATTTGCACAGTATCAAATTTGGAATATAAATTTTATTCTTTTTAGCAGAAATTCTAGGAAATTCGTTGGGAAAGGATGGTAATCATTGGTGCAGAATGCTTATAAATAGCAGCACAAGATTGAGTAATGAACATTTTGCATAATACTGTTGTTTTTGAGGATTTTTATCCTAAAAAGATGCAGCATCAGAACAAACAATAATGAATATGTCTTTCCATGTGTGTACCATTTCAAACATTTGTAAAGCATTTTTGCATCAAATTAGTACTACTACTACTAAAACGTTTTTTGTTCCTGTCTATGCATGTTAATAAAAAATGTGTCCCTCAACCTCATTTTATGAAAATAAACTAAAATTTTTAAATTATCTATTTTTTTTTTTTTTTGAGAGCTTTCTTCGGAAGTATTGTTTTAAAATTATATACAGTATTATATATGACGATAACAAATGTATGTTAATTTAAATGTTTAATTTTATTAAATTGTAATTTGATTTTTATTTTGAAATTGTTGCTGTTCAAATCATTTTTAGGAGTTTTCATTGATATTTTTTTTTTTATCTATTATTCATTTAACTTTTATACGATGCCTTCAGTCAGTTGTATAACTTACATCATCAATGAGTTGACCAATGGGCAGAGGAGGAAGGAAGTTAGGGGTTGTGATCTCCATTCTGCAGATTTATTTCTGTTCAGTTTGTAATAAAGGCTGTTTCATTATGGATTTTAGAAACTACTTGACAAAATAGCTTATTACGTTTGAAACCAGTATGAATTTGTTACAAGGGAAATAATGAATGTAATTCAAAATGTATATGGAACCCACATTCTTACACTTAAGACCCAAATGAAAAATCATATGTATTCTACTGGAAAATAAATATTGTCAATCAGAATATCTTTATTAAAGGCTAAATTTGAAACGAGTTGCTTAGAGTTTGTGTTATTTTTCTTTCTAGTAATTCTTTATTGTTCTGTAAATAATGACAGTTTATTTTTCTAAGGTTAAGTTAAATAACTTCCTGGACACGTATGGCTAAAGCTCAGGCATTTATTTGCTTTATTGCTATAATTAAAATAGTTTAATAAACCAATACTTAAATTATTTATTTGATGCTGTTTTAAAAAGACAAGACAATCCTATCGGTTCTTTGCTTATAAAAGTACTGTTTGAATTGAAGGAACCAAGCAGAAATCTAGTTAAATGATTTATAAAAACAAACTTCTTTTATCTACGTTTTAAACCACTTAGACAACTTTTAATACTCTTCTTGTTCTTGAAGACAATAATGAAGCTGTATCTTGGTATAGTTTTTAGGAGAAATGCCAAAAATAAAATGTAAATTTTTTTTTCTGCTCTTTGTTGACTTTAATGAGGCAATGTTAATATCAGTTACAATGAAAGCTATAGTTTGAACTTTATTTTATACAGATACATTTGTAAACATTTTATTTACTTTTACACAGGATTTTAAGAAATTCCATCCTAAATAGAATTTTTCTTTTTCTTTTTCTTTCTTTTTTTTGAAATCTTACTCCTTTCTGTCTTAAACTTGTACTGTATTTATAAACATTTCCTATTTTTCATCTTTTTTCATAGATGCTATAAAGGCTTTGACGGTGGGAATTCTTCTAAGTTGCCTTTGTCTTTCTAAGTTTTTGTATGGTTTGCTAATTCGTAGGTTGCCAGTTTTTAATATATTATATGGACATGTATAGGAGTGTTTTATTTCAGAACTGATCCATTGAAAACCAGAGACTAACTATAACTGTAAATTAACAGTAACTTAGTAGGGAAGTTGAATGAAGCTGTAACGGGCTTAAAGACAACAAAACAATGATTTCACCCACCCACGTCTCTTTGATCCTTTAGTTTTAGAACTTGAAGAAAGAGCATTTAAGAAGTGACTTAAGCAGTTCCCCCCCCCCTTAAAATTATCACCAACATTAGGCATTACATGTGATTGTTAGTAGTAAATTTAATATTCAAATTCCAGTCAGTCTGTTCCCTTTGAAGTAATTCACTTTTTATCATTTTTAAATGACTTATTCAAGCTTAAAACATTTCAAGATTAAATGATGACACATTAAGGCTCCAGAAAAGTAAAGGTTTTTTCGTTGAGCAAACATGTTAAACATGTTGACACAATATAGCAAGGCACTGTTCATAGTGTTCAAAGTGTTTTAAGATGATGTGATGTTTCTTTATTTTTAATACAAAGTAAGTATTTTTTTTAAAAAAAGCTGTAAACAAACTTGAACACCACATGATAAAAATATTTCATCTTTTTGAAAAGAAAATATTAGGAATTTTTTTTTTGAAGCTTAATATATATATCTTCTTCTTTGTGCAGTCACCTTGTTTTCGGGAAGTGTATTTTCTTTTTGTAGATGTTGTTAGAAAATAATACCAGTTAAGTTCCTTTTCAACTTTTAGTTAACATTAATTCTGGAAAGATACAGTAAAATGAAATATAATTAAACAACTATTCATCATATTAAAAAGATTGTAAGTACTTTTAAGTTGTAAATGTGATTCTTTTCCCCCCATATTAATATAGAAGTGAATGTGAGATATGAATATTTTTATTTTTTTTTTTGCTTATTTAATTTTACTTCCCTCTTTGACTGCGCTTTTATCTGTGTAAAGTAAAGGTTTTCTATTAAAAAAAAAATGTAAGCAAAAATATGTATTAAAAATGGAACTTTTTTTTATACAATTGTGTGGGGTTGTGTGTGGCAGAAATTCAGTTTTGTTTTCGATTACTAATTAAACCCAAATCCCAGTTCAGGATTGTGATTCCCCACACGCTCATCCCATTTTTCTGAATTTCAGGACCTCGTCCATGTGATATTTGTCAGAAGATTATAAGTAGTCCTTCAAACATGAAAAAGCATATGGATATTCACTGCCGCCGCATGTACACATGTGAAGACTGTTTTACAACTTACACTTACGTAGATAGCTTGCGCAGACACCTAAGAGTTAAGCATGGGAAACGTCTGAAGAAAGACAGGTTTGAAGCCATTGGCTTGATTACGTGTGCCAAAGAGAAAATGCCTCAAGACAATCGATTTGGAGAAGATACATTTCGTCAACTTCAGAGTTCATCACAAATGAAATCATCTGCCCTTATTAAAAAATTTGAATAGTAATAATAATTAGTGATTTAGTTTCCAAATAAATTAAAATTAAAAAACAAACGAATTGCAATATCAAGACTGCCATAGAACTTAATCACGAAGAACTAGGCAATCTTGCATTATTGCATACAGTCAAAGGTGAAAAAGTAAAACCAGTTTACCCCCTTTCATACAAGCATTCTTTTAAAATGTATAACAACATATCCAGCTAATAAAGTTTTATTTTTGACTGTGAAGAAACAAAATAACTGATAGGTCATATGAAATTGGTATCTTCTGTCATTTGAATTATTAATGTATATATTTAAATGTATTACCCTATTTTGTGATCTTATTTAAAGCATATTACAAAATGCTCATGAAACAATGACATTTGAAAAATTATAATTATTACCTTTTTATCAATTATCATGGTTATAATGTGACCGACTACCTTATAGAAATTCATATGGGCTTTTGGTCCTTTTTTTGGTGGGGAAAAGAGACTAAATTAAAATTCCTTTTACTCGAAATGTTTTGTAGTGAGCATTTTGGTTTCTTTTTCCTTGAAAATTCTTCCTGAGTACAACAAGTGTTGTGTAATGCATATATTTCTCCTGATTAAAAATGAATAATAATAATTAAAATGATATAACTTACTTCAAAACAATACAGACTTGTTATACATATAATGCATTCATGAAAATTGGTGACTGAATAATAACATTAAACATTTTTTTTCCCCGTTAATATTCTTTTGATCAGATTAATTTATAATGTGGTTTGCAAAGGATTAGAAATAACAAACAACCAAGACAGCTCATAGTATAAAAGGAAATTCCCATTGTTAAGGTTATTTTATTATGAAAGTATTAATAAAAAGAAAAAGATAATCAAATGATAGATACAACTGAATCAACATATGTATGTATTTAGCATTCTTGGAATTATTAAAATTAATTTGACTTTTCTTTAAACTAATTGTTAAGTTGCAATCTAAATGGTTTATTTCATAGAATAAATTAATTCCTTATTTGCAAACATATATATAAATTAATGATTTTTACCTATAAATTTGCTTCTATTATTGTAAGTATGCAAAATTTAAGAATAAGTTATTGTTGTCAAATCTCTGTCCTTTTTTGTGACTGACATTTGAATATATGTTAATATATTATCCATATATGAATATGTAGCTTGCAAACATTTAAAATTATAAATAAGTAAAAATCAGTCAAATGTAATACCTCTAGTGGCAGGAATATTGATTTTTATGACTATCAAAAAATTATAGTAAAACACACACTTCTAAACGATTCTTCAGAAAACCCAAAACTGTAGATTTTGCTGGACAAGTGATCTAAATAGACTAAATATAAAACATTTTTATGGTTTTTATTTCTGGGGAAGTAAAAAAAAAAAAAAAAACTTTCTTAGTTACTGTATGGGGTTGTTTTGTTTCATTTTATTAATGGTAAATAAGTTGACAGTGTTAGAAATTATTAATTTACATTAAAATTGGTTCATGTAGTAATTCAACTTGTTAGTTTTTATTTTTCTGTAATCACTACATCTTTTAATTGCTTAAAATATAATGCATTTTTTTAAGAAAATATATAGTACTGTGAACAAATTTGGATTAATAATTTCAGCCTTGAGTTTTCTCAGATAACCGTTGGTAATTATTAAAAATAAATATTTTAAAATTGTTCATTTTTTTTTTTTTTAAGTAGAGAAGAAATGAATTAGTAATACTTTTAAGTTAGAATTCCAAAATAGAAGTAATGGCTGCTTTACAGGGTCTCGAAAACTTACCTAAAACTGCAAATTGCTTGAAAAACTCGCACTTGCCTGAAAAATCTGTCACTTGCTATAAATACAGCATGCAATTTGAGACAGGTTTTTAGAAGCAACTGGACACTTTCCTACTTAATGTCAAGAAAAGTTTATGTGAAAAACTACAATAGTGCTAACTTCACCTGAAATTTGGATGTTCTTTGTCTTCCTTTTTCCTTTATGTCTGCTGTGGAATGAGTTGAGAATTAACAGCAAAACTATAAAGCTACAAAATCAACTTGGTTGTCACGTTACTGAACCGCATTTTTAATTGCGATCTCAACGAGAGCACAATGAGATTTACTACTGGCATGTGTTAAGTGACATCGTTTTTCATCAATCTGCAAATGGCAAGCTTTCTAGCGCGTTTTGGACACGTTTTCGAAATATGTAAAGCAGCCATAACTTCTATTTCATTCAGAAATACCATACACAATTAAGTTTTATTTATTTCTTTATTTTTCTTTTTATTAACAGGCAATCTTACATACTCACGCTTAAAAACATAAGAAAAGACAAATAAACATATAAAATATCATTTTTTGTTATATTATTTTAAACAATACATATAAATCAGTAGAAATAAATTCATTGAAGATTCACAACACTGCACTGTACAGCATGACATCATAACTCATATATTTTTTTCTAAATGTTATGCGTTATGTCTAGTTAGCACTTTAAGCACTAACTGGAATTCTTTATAAATACAATTTACAGGCTATGTGAGTAATTGATTATTCTTTATTGCAGTTTTTTGTTTTTGTTTTACTATTTGTTCTGTATAAGCTTTGAATTTTTAATATCTTTAGTTTTTTATATCTTTGAATTAATCTGAAGATTTTTTTGTCAAATTTTCAGAAGCGTTCTCAAAATTGATTAACATGTCTGCAGCAAGGTAAACTATAATGTTGTTTGAGGTTCATAGGAGAAACTTTCTTGAAGTAGATGTTTGCATTCTAATTTTTAAATAATTTAGTTTAATTATTATTAAGTTACTGTTATAAGTTTTCCACTATGGGAGTGAAAGTATTGATATTTTCGTTATTTCTTTCTTCCAATAACTTTGCAGTTTTGATTTTTTTATATTTTAGAATGATTCTTTTAAATTATATTGAGAAAGCTTCGCAATGTTTTCTTTCCATTGAATAAAATTTCCACTAATTGTCTTTCCTTGGTTAAGATTAGCTTCTGACCATTGTTGAATGTGTTTTCTAATTCCAGCATTATTTATTTTGGCATGAGATGGTTTGGTTTAAAAGAATCACTGAATTTAGTTTTCTTTTTCTTTATTTTCTTTTTTAAACAAGATACATGATAATTTTTTTAAAAAGGAAATATTTTTATAGAATTGTGTAGGGTTGAAATTTCTCTTGGAATAGGATATTTATGTTTTGAAAACTAAAAATTGTAATAAAGAGCAAAATCACTAGTATATTATACTTAATTTAATTTCTCCTTAATAATAAGTTGACAATAGTGAACTGAATTTAAGCAGGACCATGTGAAAGGGTGATAGTGATCATTAAGTTGGAGATCCCATTTGAATTCGCCAAACTTGTACGAAAAATACTTGGCCTACAGAAAATGGATTGGAAAAAAATGAATAAGATTCTAAATCAGTTGGCTGTAAATAGAAAAAAAATAATTTTTCCCTTAATGAACCCCCAAAAGTTTTGTGTTTAGGTCTCGTGATATCATTAAACATTTCGGAATACTATCAAGAAATATTTAAGGCAGTGTCCCAGAGCTAGGATCCTTTTTCATGTGAAATTGATCTTGAGTATAAAATAGTAAATCTTCATCGGTGATAACAATTCCAGTCTTCCGGAAATAAAAATAAATAAAGATTTGCAGATCTTTAGTTGTAGACTTCTTTTGATTCTCAAGTAGTTATTGTGGTTTTTATTTGTTACATATATATATTTAAAATAGTTTTTTTTTATTATTATATTTTACAATTTTAAATGTAAGAGGAAAGAAAAGAAAAGAATTTTGATCATAATTCTTGTTCTTAATCAGAATGACTTTTTCAAATATGTAAGGTAGTAATTGTAGTATTCATATTTGCAGTAGTAATAGGAAAAATGTGCATTAATTAAAGAATTTCTGTAGTTAGATATTTGTTAATTAAATTTAAAAGTCTTGAATAAGAATTTTATATAAAATGTTCTAATTTTAGTTCATAAAAAGTTATTATAACATCCTTTTTCCCTAAATAATCTTATTTTATTAAAATTGAGATCATTAACTTTCTTCATTAACAGTGTTTATGTAAGCATTTGTTTCTGAGATTTATTAAATGTTAATCATTAAATGTAACTGTTTTTAGAAGAAAAAAAAAGAAAACCAACCTAGCTAGTATTGTTTGATTAAATTATTAACATTAATTGCAACCAAATTTAGTATTTTTTTTCTGCAACTTAAGTGTAGATATTAAATTTATCTGAAATGCAGTTATTTGATTAAGAGAAGAATTTCTAAATTTATTTAAAAAGTTAATGACTTGTTAGAATGCATGGAGCTGATATTGCCATTTGGTTTCTGCTGATTATTTAACAGTAGTCTGTTGAAGGATTTGATCTGCAAACCTCACTGGCGGTTTTTCTGCTTTGCAGGCACAAATCTGAATCTTCCACGGCCCTGCTGGATATGCCACAAGATAATCAGTAGCTCATCTAATATGAAAAAGCACATGAGAGTTCATAGTGATGTGCGACAGTTGTACAAATGTGATGAATGTGATACCAGTTATATTCATCAGGATAGCTTTCGACGCCATTTACGCATCAAACATGGCAAGTCGATGCGTGAATATTGTGAAGGTTTAGTTGACGATTCTGATGAAACTCAGTCATCGCTATTTTTTGCATCTTTAGCATCCTGAAAAAAATTGCTCTTTTAAAAAGAAGAGCAAAAGTTTTATTAATTTTTTTCCAAAATTAAAAAACCAAGTGAACGCCCCAAAGACATCTTTTTTCTTTTTATATATACTGTTTGTGTATTGATTTTCATCAGATTGTTGTACAAAATGTAAGTAATTGTAATTCTATGAAGACCATCAAGGGTAACAAAACTTTCACTGACAAAAGCAGCAAGGAATTCAGGTCCTGTGTACTGATACTTTATCCATTTGAAATACATGTGTTTATTTTTTTATAAAATTAAAATTATTCACATGCTTAAGTTTTGTGTTAATATGACATTTATTAGAGTTCCAATTCAATGCAAACTGTTTTGATGACAGTTTTTATTTATTTTTCTTGCTTCTCCTCATCCCAGTTAAATTTTGAACAAAAAAAAAATCATTTTGAAGTTAAATGATTATATTTCTGGTTTAGTAATGTTTATTTATAGTCAGTGTTAATTTGGTGCATTAATTTTCATAAATAATATTTTTTGAAAAAAAAGTAAAGAACTTTTCTTTTATTTAAATTAACTGAAATATTGTAAACAGACAAATCTAAAAGATAAAAAGGGTTTGACTCCATTTAATTTTATCTTTTCCTTCAAATATGGTTGATTTAATTTAGTTATTGATTAAAAAGTATTGAGAGAGAGAGAGTAAATTTTGTTTTTGGTTGTACTTACTCCAAATATGAAATAATGTTCAGATTCTGAGGATTTAAGGATGTATGAAATACTTTGACCAAAGTCGGATATGCATTGCAGACTTTATTCAGTGAAAATATTGTAAAACAGAGGAGTTTGTTTAGTTCTGTTACGTTCAATTATTATTTTTCTACGGTTTATGGAAGAATTGAGTAGATAAACTCATTTATGTCCTTACAGATACAAAATTTAAATAGCATAAGAAATAAAATCATATGAAACGATAATAACTAGCAGGAAATTCAATGTTACGTACATCATTGAAGTTCTCTTCAAATTACCTCTTGCCAGTCTCAACAGCTAAAGTTCATTTTATTATTTTTCATTGAGGTGGCACTGAGTAAGTTATGTAGGCATTTCTGACTCGTTTCACTTCACATTGAATGTTAGACTTGGACTCTATTTGACTGGGATATATTTTAGTATTGAATTGATACATTGAATTTTCTCTATGTTCTTTCCTTCTGTAATGTGGTACTAGAGAAACATTGTTTTTGAGCCATTTGACACTGAATACATGTTGCTTCTAATACTAATCCTGAAACAGCCATTCTAAAGTGTTGGCGGTGCATTGTGCAATACCTGGCTTTAATTTGTTTTGCATTTTGGATAGGATATCAGAATCTTATAGTTGTTAAAGCTGTAGGCAGGAAAAAGGGAAGCAAATGAAATTAGTAGTAGTTTGTATGGGAAAACAATAGCTATAGACGATAAATATCTAAAACAAAAGGAATAAAACATACTGAGAATCCTCAGGAATAAAAAACACGCCCTTTTTTTTTTTTTTTCCTTAAAAGTTTTTTTTAAATCTATTAACATAGTTGTTCCAATTTTTTTCTGTATCTATTTCTTCCTAATTTCTATAAAGAGAAGAAATAAAGATAAACACATAATTAATTTGAGGTGAAGGTACGTACCAAGTAGGTACGTTTTACCTAAGTTATTTGTTTTCTTTATTTCAACAATTCACGTTAAGTCTTATTCCTAATTTCTATAATTTCCGTTTTCAAATTTCTTCTTTTCAATCTGTAATTCAATAATTGTAATTGCATTTCATCCATTAAATTAAAAAAAAGTATTTTTGGAATTATTAAATGATATAGTATAGATTTGGTTTATGGTGCAGATTGATTGATTTTGTGTCTATTTTAGTTGTAGTCATTTATTGAATATATATATAATTACAGAGAAAACTTGTCAGTACAAATTATTGAAGTACCTTGTATCTCACATTGACAAACTTCCACCTAAAACTTCAGGACATTTATCTATAACAGTACAGCATGACTTTTTCAAAAGTTTACTATAAGAGAATGGATTAGAATATTTAGTGTGCATTGAAATACAGCAAGTTTTGAATGATTTATGAAAGATCCTCAAAAAATAGCTAAGTACTATAAACTTTGCATGTTTTTATTCTACTTCATTTTTATCTATGTATGTATTTGCTTTTGCTTTGTTTTGTTGCTTAATACATCATTCGCCCGTGCTTGAAACACTAGCTCAAGCTAAGACTGAAAAGCTGAAAAAAACGTTTCTTTTTTTTTTTTTTTTTTTTCTGTTCATTTTTTTTTTGTAATTTAATCGAAGATATTTATTTACTTAGGGAAGTAAGAGATTGTCAATGAGATTTTAAAGTTCAAATTAAACAAAATAATCTTTTATTTTGTTTTTACGCTTTTCCTTTTTAGTTAAAAGTTAAGTGGCCTGTTGTTTTGGATTTGCTGAATGAGAAATAAATCATTGCTAGAAAATCAGATTACAAAAAATTACATGAACAAAGTTTGGATTATTTTATTCTGATTTCTGTAAAATCGTGAAACACTTAACATTTTTTGTACTATATCCTGTTAAAAGAATTCATTCCATCCTCTTTGAATTTATTTGACCATTGAACTGCATTATGTCAAATAAAATGCCTCATTTGTTAATTTTTAGTGATAAATGTTCAGGCTTTTTAATTTATTAAGTTAGTAGACTAGATAATTTCTTTTTTTTTTTTCTAATTCCGTATAATTCGTCTTCAGTACAATAAATTTGCTGCAAGTATTTGTTAAAGCTGTTAATTCAATTAATTTTGTGAAGTATAAAATTTTGAAGTCTTCGAACCTATTCAGATTGTGGGTTTATAAAAAAACATCATTGCTACATAGGCAATGACAGTATCCTCAATAATTATTATTTATATATTATTTTTATGACTATAGTCTTTACAATAAAACTCTATTGTACTGTTTGTATGTAAATTGCGGGTTTTACTTCAAAAAGTCTTATGTCTTGGCTGACTTAATTTTACAAGAGAAACACAAAATAAAAAACAATATATAGAAGTGAAGGATTCTATTTAAAAAAACAAACAAATGGAGAGAATGTTCTGTATGTGGGTGATCATGGAGCAAGTAGTGCCTCAGATAGTAAGCCATTTTAATAATCGCCACTTTTTTTCACCCTTCACACTTGCTGCCCTTTAAGTTAAATTTATTTTATGAAGCAAGATTTTCATGATTTGTTGTATTTATTGTCACAGAAAACTTAACCAAAACTTGCTGTTTTTAATATTTTTCATATCCAATACCAGCTGCCCAGGATTTCTGATCCTTAGGAAAAAAATCCTTATTTTGTACAGATAAAAAAGTCTCTTAAGGCCATTGGATATTGACCTTGTGTACATGCAGACTTAAGGCTTAGTGTAGTGAGATTAGCAGCATAACAGAAACTTTATTTTGAATGCAATTGTTAGCAAACAAACATCTCCTGTCCAATCTCTGTAAGATTTGAATTGTTTATCTTAGTTTTTGTACATCTGATGATCATTGCAAGTAAACAATGTGCCAAATTATTGACTGACTATTGAATGCAAGTCCTTTGAATGTGAATTAAATGTAATTTATTTTTATGTATCTAGTCAAATGTTTTATTGTTATCTTTGTTTTGTGGGAAAGGGCAGCATCTATGAACTGTAACAGTTGTACAACTTTAAAGGAAAAAAAAATCTTTATTTCTAATTATCATATGAATAGTAATTTCTATCTGTAAAATGTAATATTTATCTGTTTATTAAATAATTTATTGTACTTTGTTGTAATGTTTATTTGAATTAAACAAACAATTAAAAGTAATGTAAATTTTTATTTATTATACATATTCTATTCTTTGTTTATGGTAATGTTACCTTGGCAAATGCCTGAGCTTAAGCCTAACCTAATTTTAAATAAATAGGAAGCAGATTTACATTAAATACCAGCAAATATGAATTGTATAATTTTACAAATATGATTTATTTATTAAGAATTCATTAACAATTTCTGGCAGTATTACTTGGTAAAAATTTAAATAGAAATTACTTTCTTTTTGGAAAACGAGTAGAATGTTGATCATCCATGTTTAGGATAAGTGACATCAATGATTTAAAAAAGATCCAGATTAAGAGAGAGTAATTTTGTTGTGACACCATAATTCTAAGAAATGATTCAGATAATGGGGGTGGACAAAGTAATATGAAATGACACAAAATATTTATTAGTAGGGTGTTGGCCCACCCTTTGGATGAATTACAGCTTGTATTCGACAGGATAGACAAACACAATGTTCAAGAGAATTCGCAGCCATTCCTCCTGCAGAGCGATCTCTAGTTCAGAAAGTGTGGTGGGAGGTGGAAACCTAGCACCCACTTTGGCCTCCAAAATACACACAAAGGTTCGATTATGTTCAAGATCAAAAGACTGGGGAGGCCAGATGAGATGTTCCACTTCATATTCATGCTCATCAAACCGTATTTGGACATACCGAGCAGCGTGAATGGGGGCATTGTCATCTTGGAGCAATGATAGTTCGTTAGAGAGAACAGTCTGCAGCATAGGATGGAGATGATAGCCCAGAATGCTGAGATAATGCTGTGCTGTGACCTTCCAATGCAGGAATACAAGTGGTCCCAGACCAAGCCAAGATATCGCACCCCACACCATCACAGCACCCCCTCCATGCTTAACAGTAGGAGGCGGCAGTCAACATGAAAGGCTTCTATGGGTATTCTCCACATATTAACACACCCAGTGGTTATAATAATGTAAAGGAAGATTTCTTTAGACTAAATGACATGTCCCCACCGCTATTCTATGCTGGAGGCATTATTGCTGTCACTTCAATGCATTATGCGGTGTCACCAATAGTTTTGGAATAGCTGCTTTGCTATGAATGTTTACAGTATGTAGTTCCTGTTGGATAGTTTGATTGATATGGAATCCTGGAGATGGGTGTTCATCTGCGACACCATTGTGTTGTGCTGTTTGGTCACTATTTGCCCCAACACACATCTGTCCCTGTCAGTACGCTTTGACTTTCACCCACAGTTCTGTTTCGCAGATGACGTCTTTCCATGCTTTGGTAGGCTGTTATAATATTCGTCGCAGTGCTTCTTGCAACACCCACAAGATTGGCTGTTTTCATCATTGAAGCTCCAGCAAGGCGCGCTCCAATGATCAAGCCTCTTTTGAAGTCTGAGAGATCAGACAGCTTTTCACTGCTACCACAAGTTTCACATGCAACCCGAACGACTGCTGCTGATCGACTGATACCTCCGCCTTTAGGGCCACTAGGTGACAGACATCTATTCTAGATGGCGTGGCTCTGCTGCGCAAATGAAGTATGGCCCAATTTGATATGGGTGTTCATATTATTGTGTCCATCCCCTGTATGTGTTATATTCTAAGAAATGATTCAGATGATGCATCTATACACATGATATATAAAAAGTACTTAGAAGTATTGTATCTGAGTAATCAGTACTGCTATATATTAAGTAGTGCTTAAAGTTAATAAGTGACACAATACAGTTACTGCAATATTTAATGATTCGTGATTTCAAAAATGCTAGGTTAATGTTTCTAGATAGATTGCTTTTAATAAATAAATTAATTAATTAAAACTAAACTATGATTATAAATTTGATAAATGGATTAATTTTTTTTTTGTTGAAGAGATGCTTTTGATATGATTTAATGAATACTATACATTTTTCTGCTTTTTGAAATATTGTTTTAATAAAATATATAAATTTAAGTATTAGTGTTTATTATTGTTTTAGTTATTTTAGTTTGCTGTTGAAATTCCAAAAGCTTTTGGACAAATCTTTAAATCTTACATTTTATTTTATTTTTTGCATTCTGAAATTGAAGTCGTCGTTTCTCGATCTGTTTTCTTATTACATAAAAAAGGCTTTTTTTTTTTTTTTTTTTTTAAAGTAATAGATGAATTGGGTTTAAATTACTTATATAGTAGTTGATATTACACTGTCAGCAGAACTAATTAGAAATTTTTGCTTAAGCTTGTGGATAGTATTTTATTCTTTTTGAAATGAAATGAGTCTCTTTCAAAGGTCTCATTTTGAATGGAATTGTATCTTTCCACTTTGATTGCATATGGTAGGTTCAGAGCAGTAACAAAACTCTTTTAACATACTGGTGTTGTTTCTTCCAGTTTTATGTTGATTTTTATACAATTTGATACAGCAGTAAGATGATGATGCTTAATCTATTATGGTGTGTTAGTTTCATCCACAATGGAAATATTTTTAGTGGATAAATATCTAACAAATTTGTTCCTTTAACTTTGTGAGTGTTTATTTGCAATACTTTGATGTTTCATATTTATTTTTTTAATGTTGTTTGACTTCGTACTTTGCATAGTTGCAGGACTTCGTACTTTACATAGTTCTTCTATCAATTTAATAGAATTTTTCTGAGTAGTTTTTTCTTCCTTGAAATTTTAGGTATTTTCTATTCTGAACATTTTTCTCACAAAAACAGCTCTTCTAATGCTTTCTTTATCATTTTTTTATATTGAAAACATAAATATCAAAATAAAAATTCCATTTCAGTCTTTCTGTAACTAATTTGCATTTTTTTTTTTATAGTTGAGATTATATTTTATTATGCTGGCAGATTATTTACTTATTTATTATAACTACTTAATATAGAGCAAAATTGAATAACTTAAGAAAGAACAGATATTAAACAAAATGCTAGCTTTGAAAGATTATTTAGTTAAGTAATTCTTTTCTTTATTTTTAAAATTTTACGAAAAGTTCTATCAAACAATGTTTATGAACAATTAGATATTTAAATTTAAATATTTAACAGTGATGAAAATTGCAATGTAATTAGTTAAAATATCCAGTTCCATAGTTTTATTAAAAAGCAGTTCTATAAAAATATATTGCATAACATTTTCTCATTTTTTTTTTGCTGATTATTTCTTTCATTATAGAGTTTTCAGTTGCTTGCATTTGTGTAAATATATATATATATATATATATATAATTACTCAGCAAGTTAAGTTTTAGTTCTTATAATATTTTTTTTATCATTATAATGATTTATTAAAAAAAATATAAATTATTCATTATATAAATACATAATGAAATGAAATAAAAATATACCCACTCCAGTCGTGTGTTTGTATATATTGACAATCTCGAGCGTAACTGTTTGATCTTAACAGTAAAAGCTGACTAAATTAAGGCTAAAAATCAGTTTGTCAAAATCTGACAGGGCTTGGTAGACTTTTGACAAGATGCCATTTCTTTACATAAGCCTTCAAGTTGAATTGAGTTGATTGGTTTAATTGAATTATCACCATTTTTTTTCTTCAAAGTTGTTTCACAGGATTTGAGCATTTCACTAATTCATCCTGTCATGCCTTTAAGTTTTTGTAATCCTACTTCTTGAAATGACTGCTAGAAATTCTATGTTTTCAGCACATCAGAATAGTATAGTTTGATAGTCACTGGCTTTCTGTAGGATTTTTTTCCAGTTTCAAATGGATATTAAGAATTTGTAAATGAAATTACATAGAATAACATTTTTTTACACTATTTTAAATTATTTAAAAAGAAATTATTGAAGGAAGTTTATACTAAGAGTATTTATATCGGGAGATAACAGAAACGACATGAAAATTGAAGAGTGATAAACTAATAATGTATTTATTTAAGAGGCTAAATATATCTCTTCTCACTTATTTCTTACAAAATCTTGAGAAAATTATTATATTTATTGATTCAACTTCAGTTTAATTTACTTAATACAAATGAAAAAAAAAAAACATAGAAGGATCTAAAATCAGAAGAACGAGATGACTGAGCTTAAACACCTTCAAATAAAGATGATGTTGAAAAATAAGGTATCCACAGAGTGAAATAAATAGAAAATGAAAATGAAAGTTACTTTTGTTTTTTGTTTCATTCTAAGACCATCTTATTCTTCAACATAAATTCTTTGCATTAAAGATATCAATTTTTATCAAGATTAATAATTTTATACATTGATGCAGTATAAAAGAGATGCTTCTGCCCTTACATAAATATATGATACAAGTATTAAAATGAAATACTGAGTGAAATTATGTAGTTATTAATCACAGTATTTAGATATGACACACTATTTTTAAGATTCTTATCTTTTGAAACTGTGTGTTTAAATTAGAAAATGTTATTAATTAATTCAAAAATATTTTCTTTCTCCAACTCAAATTGTTATTAAATTTATTTTATCAGTTCTTGAAATATACTTTTCTTTGAGTTTAAATTGTTAAACAAAGTTTCCTCACTCCATATAATGTCAACACATGAAGATTCTTCAACAAATTGCTGTAATTCTAGAAACAAAAACTTCCCTTCTTCTGATTTCCTTTCTTTTTGAAACAATAAAATTATTTTCAGTAGATATCAATTTATATGGAAAGCCAACCTTAGAAAAATAAGGAAAAAAAAAATACTTTTATAATCGGGTAGCTTTCATTGCATTAAATAAATGTTGATATTATTACTCCTAAGAGGGTTCTCACCAACCTGGAAAAATCTTATAAACTAAGATGTGGAGATTATACTGATTGAATTGCCCTTTTCTGAGAAATTGGTTGATGTGTGGCTTTGGGAGCAGCACTTAATAAAATCAAGAATTATTATTGTAATTTTTATACAGCGATTTTTTATTTTGCTAAGAGAATATAAACACTAGATTTATTTAGTCAAGGTAATTATACTTTGAAGCAAGACATTTTTTTTTTATGAACTCACTCACAAGAGAAGTGCAAGACCTCGAACTCTGAGAACCACACGAAAATGTGCTTAGAATATAAATCGCTCATGCCAAAAATAGTGGTATGAGTCATTCTCATGCAGAACTGTATGTCTTACCACCAGAGACATTTGAATGGTCACCTATTGAAAGTCCAAGAGAGGAACTTTGGTAATGCGAAGAAACAAAATATCATTATAATAGGACCAAAAACATTAATGCCGTGACTATATTGCTATATTTCCCTCTGCTTAAAATAATTACACTATCTGAACAAACTTTTCCTAGTGACCTGATAGTACTGCACAGCTATTCAGTCTTCAAAGTGCACTAGCAGACAACAGCTGAGTTTTGCTTGGGAATGACTCATACCACTGTTTTGGGGATGAGCGATTTATAATCTATGCAGATTTTCGTGTGGTTCTGAGCATTCGAGGTCATACACATCCCTTGTTAGGAATTTGATGCTAACTATTCCTATTATAGTTTCTTGCATCGTTCTCAGGTACCAGTCTTTTAAACTGAGTCTTTCCTGGAGTATTATCTAATCCTTGTTGATGAGCCCATTGATGAATATATATAGTGGAGGTCACATGATCATCAACAGGCACCACACTTTATTAAAAAAACACCAAGAAAACAGACGAACTTTATAGAAGCTGCATATTTGCCTCTACTGTGTAGTATGTGGTTTTCATTGAGAGGAGTTGTGCTTTCTCATGACCTGTTCTGGTTTATATTTGTAAGAAAGTATCTCTTTTTCTATAAGACCATGTTGTTTTCTCCAAAGAGCCCACACATTGGAATAATTCATTGGTGTATTTAAGATAATCTGAAACAAGAGCTGCAGTGAAAAATCTTTCATGTAGAATTTTACTCCCTCAGTTTTGTATCCTATTAATCTGGGACATGATATATATTTCGAAATCTTAGATGGTAGTGAAGGAGTATAGTTTCTGATCTTGCTTATGTATTGCTTTGTGGATGATATTATTGCTGGATTTCTAACATCTTAAATATATTTAATAATCTTCTCCCTCCAACATTCTTAGAAACATAGTCTTTCAATCGAACTTCATGTCCTATTTCGTAAGTGTTGTATGAATTTTCCTGTCAGAGCTGTTTAGATCTGTTTTTTACCATTTTACTGTGCCAAAGGTGTTTCCTGCTGCAGGTAAGGCTCAAGTATTAATAATAACAATCTTATTTCTTCCTGATTTCTGTAAATGCTTCAGATGATCTTAAATGCTTATTTATTCTGAAAAGAATTTTTTGTTCAACAGTTGTTTTAATCACTCCATGTTTCTGATTACATGGAGTTGTTGAAGACCAAGATAGTTGTAGATTTTTATTCTTCTTCTACTTAGTATTTTATTGTGAAATTAAGATTTTAAAACATAAAAAGAATGACTACAACAGAAATTTTAAATCCATGTGGTGTTATAGTGCATCACTAGAATCTGACTTGTCAGCTCTGTGGCCCAAGTTTGCACATGGGCATTTTGTTGTTGTTGTTTTCTTATTTTTCCCCTTTTCTCTTCTCTTATGTCATTGTTTCCTTTTCTGTGTAGGGAATAAATTAGACAAGTCTAATATGTTTTTGAACAAATGACAGAAACTGTAATAAAAAGCTACATTACATAAAAAAAAGAAGATAGAATATACAAGGGTCGTTCAATAAGTAATGCAATACATTTTTTTCTCATATTAGATTTGTCTTATTACAGTTTTAAATACATCACCTTGTTCCTTAATCTTTTAGCTATAAAACTATTTTTCAACATAATCTCCGTTCAAGTCTGTGACCTTACGCCACCGAGATGTCAGAGCTTCTATGCCTTGACGATACCACTCTACTGGTCTGTGCCTCAACCAACTTCTTACTGCGTTATCACTTCCTGATCATTGCCATATCGCTTCCTATGGATTGCATTCTTTAGAGGTCCGAATAGATAGAAGTCCAAAGGTGCAAGATCAGGGCTGAGGGTGGATGAGGGAGAACAGTGAAGTTTTGTGTTCTCCTTGCAGATATACAGATTTGATTGTGGTCTGGCATTGTCGTGGAACAGGAAAAGGTTGTTAATGTCTTTGGGACATGAACACACTGGAATCGTTTCCTCAGTTTCTTAAGAGTCTTCATATAGGCTTCTGAGTTGATCGTTCCATATTACAACATTGCAGGACTCACAGCTAGACCGTCCAGAGCATGGGAGATCAGACAGCTTCCCTTTTCTTTCTTCCGATAACAATAGACGATTTGCTCAATGACTCGCAGTGCTTTTATCAACTGCCTGGTCTCTGTAGACTTTCTGTAAGTGCTTGTGAATATTTGTCACGGTCTCTTGTTCGCCAAAAAAAATTCAATAACTGCTCTTTGTTTGGAACATATCTCATTCACAGATGCCATCTTGAATGCTACTGCAGTGCTGCCGCACAGCGGAGAATGATGAAACAATTTGAGAAAGTGCGGGAATGTTTGAAGATACTGTACAGGAAATTTTAGATTTTTTTTTCATCAAACATTAGCCATGAAAAAAAATGTGTTGGCAGTACTCGAAAGGTGACAATAAATCTCGAAGCACACAGAAGTTTAAAACACATTTCTAAAGATAAAATTCAAGCAAAAATTACAAGAATATTTTGAATCTTTATAAAAAGATGTTTATATAACTTTCATGTGATTTTTGTTTTTAATATTTATGTTTAAAAATTTTTAAGTTGTATATGTTTCTAGTTTTATTGTTAACACAGAGCACGTGTTTTAAAATAAAACAGAATTCTTCACAAATAGAAGGACATTTAGGATACAGCTACAGGGTGTCTACAGAATCAGGGAATTATCAGGGAATTTTGTTATTCTGGAAAAAATCAGGGAATTATCAGGGAATTTTGCAATTATTACTTAAAATCAGGGAATTTTTTGGTTGAGCAGATCGTTTGTTTTTTTTTGGTTGAACAGATCGTTTTATTTTTGTTTTTTGTTTGTTTTTTTTTTTTTTGGTTGAACAAATCAGGGAATTATCAGGGAATTTTAAAAGAAATTGTTCATGAAATCAGGGAAAAATCAGGGAATTTTTTTATTCAGATTTTGTAGACACCCTGAGCTAGCAAATTAGCATTCTGCTGAAGCTGTGTAACATCATTGGATTTTAGCAGTGCTATAAGTTATTGAAGGAAACGTGATAAATCTCAAAATTATAAGTGTATTGATCAACCAAACCCAAGTATCATTTTAAAATGTTTCACATATACTTCAGTCTCAGAAAAGGACAATTTATACAGTACAGGGTGTTTCAGAATTCCCTCCGGGATTTTGGAGGTCTGTACCTCACAAACAAACTCACCCACAGGGACAAGAGTGTGGCAGTGAAAAGAGTAAATAATCAAGTTTTCTTTTGTAACATGCCGAGGCAGTAGCGTGGAATCGTGGCATTTTCAGGCGAACAGAAATCATTTTGTGTTTTGCAACTCGCTAAAAGCAAGTCATTTGTAAGAGTGCATCATGGTTTTTAGAACCATGTATTATCCAGAACCAGCGACAGACAAAACAATAAGAAGTGGTATAGGAAATTCGAGGAAACAGGCTGTTTGTGTGTCGCAAAACAAAGAAGACAGGCCAGGATCATTGCCTGTGACTGTGGACTGCATACGAGAATCCTTTAACAGGAGTCCTCAAAAATCAACACGTCACACAAGCCGAGAATTACAAATGTCTATGTGACTGTTTGGCGCATTCTATGCAAATGACTTGCCTATAAACCATACCGGTCGCAGCTGCTTCAGGTTCTCACTCCTGAAGTTAACAATCTATGTCATGAATTCTGATTGCAATTTCAAGAACATCTACAGGAGGAGGCAGATAAGGTTGTGTTCAGTGATGAGGCTTGCTTCCATCTTTCTGGCAAGGTCAATTGCCATAATGTGCATATTTGGGGCATGAAAAATCTTTGTGTAATAGTAAACACATCTTTGATTCCCCCAAGATTAATGTGTTTTGTGCAATTTCATCTCTGAAAGTATACAGACCTTTTTTCTTTGCCGATAAAAGCGTTAATGGTTTTATTTACTGAGGCATGTTACGGCAATGGCGGTTGTCTCAGTTACATGAGGATAGTGACAATTTCATTTTGCAACAGGACGGAGCTCCTCCAAATTTTCATTTGGACGTTTGCTGTCACGTCGGCAACACTTAATCTCACTGTTGGATTGACTGTACGTCTAACGAAGACTCTGCACTTATTCTGTGGCCTCTCAGGTCACCTGACCTCACTCTGGTTATTTTTTTTTCCTCTGGGGCTATGTTAAAGATAAAGTTTACGTGCTTCCTTTAGCAGGTGATTTACCAGAGCTTCGACGAAGAATCATGTGCAATTGCTATCATCGATGTTGATATGTTGCAATGTTTGTGGCAAGAGCTAGATTACAGAATTGATGTCTGTCGAGTTACCAGAGGAGAACATCTTTAAGCTATATTAAAAACTTGATTATATACTCTTTTCACTGCCATTCTCTCGTCCTTACGGGCAAGTTTGTCTGTGAGCTATAGACCTTCAAAATCCCAGAGGGTATTCTGAAACAACCTTTAATATGCACAGTTTTATCTCTTTGTAAGAAATCTGGGGAAACTATATTATACAACCTTTGGACTTAAAAAATAGTAGCTTTAGTTCAAGTATTTTTGTTTGTGTTTACCAGGATAAAGTAAAACTGAACAGGAGAAAAAAACAACTTCTTTAAATAAAATAGTTTAGCAATGTTCATTAATGTTTAAAAATTCTAAATCAGTTTTATGTTTTTAAACAATAACTTTCATTTTAAGATGAAATCTGCTTCCCATAGTAAAGACAAGTCTGAATATATTAACAATTTTTTCCTGTATGTATTTCTTACTTCTTCCTTTAACCAAGATCAAAAATAACCAAGAATATACAGGATTGTTCATAATTCCTTGATTCATTTCAGAGGCTCACAGCTCGGTGGCAGAGAAAGGGATGTTTGTCCCCAAGATATCAAAAGAAAGACAATTTTTTTTTTTTTTTTGCAGCAGAGCGCTGCATGCTAGTTTCATTGGCAGATGCTAAGAGTGCAGGTGCAACCAAAATAGCAGTTTTGCAATGTGAGAATGTGTTTTGTATCTGGGAATATGCAAAAACGAATTCACTGGTGACTGGGCAATGAATATTTATAATAGAAGTGAGTCCAGAAAAGAGGCACTGGTGCTTAACAACATAAAAAGCTGGTATGTCAAATTCTAAGGCGAATGCTGTCTGTCTACACCAGATCATCAGATCTGACTCTTCATACTTTTTTGGGTTGGGAACTTAAAGGCAAAGTTTCTGCCACTTTCTGTTGATCTCATCGAACTGCGACATCGTATGACCAGTGCAACTGCAACCATTGACAGTGATATGCTGCAATGCATATAGTCAGAAATGGATTACTTCTGGATATCAGCTGTGTCAAACAAGGTGGGCACATAGAACATTTATGAAAAAACTTGGTCACTTTGTCTTTCATTTGATATCACTGGGGGAAACATCCCTTTTTTAGCCATTGAGCTGCAGGCCTCTGAAATGTGTCAAGGATTTATGAATAAATCTGTACATGAAAAATAAAATTTACCAAATTTTTAGCCCTTTAATGTATATTTTGATTTCAGTGTTTAGACTATGTTTCATTCCTCTTCCTTACACTGAATTTTTAACATCACTGCTGTCATTTATAAAAACATTATATGTAATCTCTGCTCTTCATTAATTTTCAATAATACTTTTCAGTAATTATAACTCAAGTGGTTATAGTATGACTTTCTTTTACAGTATTGAGAAGAATTCCTGATAGGCTCCGACCTCGACCATGTAAAATCTGCAACAAAATCATCAGCAATGCAAGTAACATGATTAAACATATGCTAGTACACAATCCAGTGAAGATACCTTTTCAGTGCACAATGTGTGATTGCAAATACAGCCGAGAAGAAACACTGAAATGGCATTACAAGGTTAAACATGGTGTTGTCCGCACAAGTAGCATGTAGTGTGGAGAACATTTCCTTTGGCATTGTATTTTTATCTTTCATCATTCAGAGCATGTATTTTTTTTAGTCCTTCATGTTGGTATCTCTCTCTTATTTTTATCTTTTTCTTTATTCCTGTAAATATGACCCAGGAACATAAAATGGTGCTTTATCTGTAAAGATTTTTGTTCTTTACATTTATAAATTCAGAGGCAAATTTATTTTCTGCCTTGCGATTTTGATAGTATATTCGTGAATTCAGTAAGCATATGTTTGTGTAAGTTTGCCATCATTCAAAAATGTACATTCTTGTAGGTTCTTCATTAATTCAAGCTGTCATTAAAGTTCTTATCTTCATTTTATATTTTCATTATTTATTATATCTCTTTAAAATGCATTTTTTTTTTAACTATTTAAAGATGTTAGGGTATCGATAGATATTGCATGAATAGATCCATTTAAAGTCGAATATATTATAATGCAGCTATTGAAATTGGATAAGAAGAAGAAGAGAATAGGAATGCCTTATTATGGTCATGTCTGTCTAGATGAGATATTTTATTATTATAATTATTGTTATTATTTTCAAAGGAAAGGCATCAAAGTAGCCAGAAACGCTATGAAAACTATGAGATTATACATAAGAATCTATATTTGAGTGCATTTAGTAGTTGAATCTTTAAAAAAAAAAAAAAAAATAAGCAAGATTATTTGTCAGAATAAGTAGAATTGATTTCCTTTCCTTTCAGAATTTAATTTATTTATTTGTTTTTGTTTTTTAAAGTTTCTTTCCGAAAAATATTTTATTACAAATAGCAATATAAGGAAACTTTTCTTTGAATTCAGCGTAATATTGCTTAAATGTTTTCCTTTTAGTGAGGAGTTTAAAGTTTAGTTAGCCTTTTGGCGTATATATTTTCATTCATATTTTATGTATGTATATTTTTAAAATCTCATTTTAAAAGACAAACCATTGTGATAATGTAGAAGAATGTTTGTGACTTGCATGTTGAAAAGGAATGAATTGTTAAGTTATAGATTGATCCAAGATCAGTTTCAATTCTGAAGGAATTTATGTACATGTGATCACGATTTGATCAGTGCCAATTTTAAAAAATAATTTCTTTGAAAATTCTACACTATTTTTTTTTTTCCTGAAATTTTGTTTTACTGCTTCTTTCTCACTTTCACTTTCTCTTTTCATTACTCCTTTATTGTGCTGAGTTTAATTTAATCTTTTTCTTTTAAAAGCCCATTCTACATACATAACTTTTATCAACAAACATTAACATTCCTAAGGCTAAGTTTGCATTTCCATGCTTAGAACAACACTACAACAACTTACATGTAAGTTTAAATTTTAGAATAAAGTAGACAGAAGTGTTTGGAATTTTTGGCTTGTATTTTGACAATTCATAATTTCAGATTTGTAATTCAAAAACAGTTTTTTTTTTTGTGGATATTTTCATAAAGTTTCTTCATTGAGGCTTCAAAGTTAAAGATAAAGAACTCTTAATAAATGATAACGCTTAAAAAGAAAAGTGAAAAGAAGTAGGAAAAAATATTTCTTTAAGCAATTTAAAAAAATAAAATTATACAAAAATACAGTAAAAGACAGTAAAGTAATATCTACTTAAATCTTATCATAGAAAAATAACAAACAAAACTAAGGAAATGGATTATTAGAAAGGCAAAAGTGATAAAAAGTTACAGATATGTCATTTTGAAAATCAGAAACAAGATCTACGAAAATGAATGGTTAACATATTTCATAGTCAGTGTTGCCATTTTAAAAACCTTTATTGAATCTTGTAGCAGGATTCCAGGATTAGCTCATTTCTCTCCAATCTTGAAAATTAATATTGAAGACCATTACTCAGTTATTATTGGTAACAGAATCAGTCCTTCTTGTTGCTTCACTATACTTTTAAATATATTGTTAACATGACTTTAACAAAATTAGAAACAGTAATTGAAAGCAAAATTCAAATTCCGTAACAGCAACTTACAGACTACTTCACTGATTAGAGAGTGATTTTTTTCATTTCATTTTTTTTTTTTTTTAATTTTTCTCATCAGATTTATGAGAAAAGACTTTTATAAAGACAAAAGAACCTGGAGATAATAATGACTTAAGAAAATACTTACATACATAATAATATATCATCCACTTTAGCAATATTTTGCAGACATTTTTTTAGATCATTCTGCTTCCTCAGGCCATATTCTACAACTTCGTCAAGTGAACATGTTTAAATAAACAATTAAGAAACAATTCTTTGGGGTGAAAAAATACCTATTCTACATGTAGTGCACTGCCATTGATCGTTCTCTTATTATTACGAACAAACAGACAACTAAATAAAACATATTATTAATATTGTCATTGTTTCTGTTATTTGCGTAAATGTCTGCAAAATATTGCTAAAGTTAGAGATGGTGGGTTATTATGTAAGTGTTTTCTTGAAGACAAAAGAATTAAAAGAAGGAGAATGCTATAAAATCTTCCCTTCAAAATCATTTTTTTTTTTTACAAAGTTTTATAAATTAAAGTATTACACGTTGCTTGATAAATGAATATTTGATTTCTGAGTAAAGGACTTTTAATGTTCACTTGTTATGTTTATCAAGTCTAGATTCAGATGCGTTTTAAAGTTTGATGCTAGTGCAGATAGCTTTGTCTTTGTTTTTTTAGCACAATTAAAAGTATAAATAATCAGGGAAATGTAACTGCTTTGAGGTCAGTAGCAACTCTCCAGTAAGATTAGATTTTATGGTTATAATTGAGAGATGGGCTTAATTAGCAAATATGTGAAAAGATTATTGGATTTCTTTGTGATGTCTACTGTGTAAAAATTCAAAATTTTTCTGTAAATCAAGTGAAGTATCTTATGCATCACTTTCCAGTTACACTTCTTATTTTGAAATTCAGACAAAAGAGTAAGAAAAATTAAAATAAGTAATTTAGCCCAAGTGTTGCAGTGCTTGTCAAAAAAATATTGGTAAAGAGTTTAGTATCCCTGATTATTAGTTCTCACTGTATGAAAAGTCAGAAATACAAGCCAATAACAAAAGCCAAAATCAAATTTTCAGTTTACATTTTGTTTTGTACTTGCATGTATGTTCATTCACAATATGCCAACTTAAATTTTTTAATCTTTCTGTGGCTTAAGTTTATAATAGGTTTTGCTTTACACACACACTTACATATAGATATATTTTTTTCCCCTTTTTGAATGAGATTATCATTTCTCCTCAATCTCTCTTCTTCTATACTTCTATAATTTTCATTGTTAAAATTTCTAAGACTACATTTTATCTTTAAAAAAAAAAAATCAAAGAAATTTTGTTGAAGTAGTTAGTTTATTCTTTCTACTGTTTATTTTTGATATAGTTTCAACAGTAGATGGATTTTATGGATTTATTTTTCATCTGACGGAAATATTTCCATACAATAATTGTTACAGAAGTTTTTTTTTTAAATGAAATAGGTTTCATTTGTTTTGATGCTTTTACTATTTTCTTTTAATGAGAAGGGGAAAAAATCATTCCTTTGAACTTTATATGTTTGTTGCTGAAGTGAACATTGCATTCATTCTTATTTGATGGTGGACCACAGTTACATTTGCATCAGAATTATGAAGCATTTTTAGCAGAGAAATTGGTTACAGGCCCATCTCATTATTCATTCAGCAGTTTACAAAATTATATTGCTAGGATAAATTTGTTGGAAACAGTGCATCACGTTCATAAGTAATTGCACAGTATTACACATTCATAATCAAAGAAAAATCATATAATCACTTATGATTAGCAGATCCAAATAGTTAACACTGTTGCTAATATCTTATCAAAATAGTGGGAATTGTAAATAAATGTTTAGTGGATGCAGAAAGTAAAGCATGATATAATTTGCTGAATAAATGAAATTGATAGATGGTTGGAGAAGAAATTGAACATCAATAGCAGTGATAAAAGGGGGAAAGGGGAGGGGGGCATTTTGCTAGTCGTAGAAGGGAGAGAAATTAACGTTTATCATTGAAAGTTGCACCCTTTATAAAATATTTTCCCATTTAATCCAGAATCATAAATGTGGGCCATTTTCAAACATTTTGATTCTCGAAGGGAAAAAAGTCGAATTGTTTCAGTGTTCCATTTGATGTAATGTAGAAACATGGCAAGGTGCTTCCGGAATTTTTTTAATTCAAAACTCCCTTGAATCTGTGGCAGAACAGACGCACATTGAAAAGGTAAATTGACACCATTTCAATGATAGGAATTTTTTTCAGCATTTTTATTGCCCACTGATGTAAATTCTGATTGGCTGTTGACCTAAAAGGTGAAACATTATAGTGACAGCAAATATTTTGATGAATTTTGACTGGTTTGTTAAATTTTGATTTCTGTACATTTTAACAGCTATGTGTGACATTGATGTAATATTCTCTATTTTATTATTATTATTTTATTTTGTATTTTAATATTTATTCCTTTTTATCTGTAATTATTAATTTTTTTAAAACAAAGAAATTAACTTTGGTGCCAAATATGTTATATGATAAAAAAATTTCCCTTTGTTTTGTCATTTAAAATTTTATGGAAATGATTTATAATGCTGTGTATGCTTGTATTATGTATTCAGTTTTATATACCTTACGAGTACATATAATGTACAACCTTGTTGATATTTCTATATACAGGAAAGGTCATTTTATCTAATAAATATGAATTATATATTTTTTTAATTTGCTGTAAAAGTAATGTGATAATATTAGATATCTTTTTATTATTTTTTTATTTAATTTACTACTTTTCGTAGATTTGAGATTACCTTTATAATTTTTATTTATAATTTTTACTTCTTACCTAATACTCAAATGCATTTAAAAACAGTGGACATTAAAATGATCTCAAGTGGTTTTCTAAACAATCTTATTTATTGATTTTTTTAATATTCTCAATTGATCTGCGGAAAATTGAATAGGAACCATCTTAGCATATTCTGTTGAAGTGACTGTTTGTTTCTTTAAAAAAAAAAAAAAGAGAAAACATTTATTTTTATTTATTTACTTATTAAGGTGCTTTTTCTTTTTCCCATGAAGTATTTTTTTTTTGCTACAGTATTTATTTTTAAACACTACCAAAGTCAATTGATTTTAATTAAGGTTTCTTTTATAGAATTATTTTTATTTCATATTAGAATCATTACATGGTAAAATGATTATTCAAATATGGAATATTTTTGTAGACTGAAACAGTATTTTTATAGGTATAGAAGTTTATGTAATAATTTCTGTGTTAATAGTAAATTTACTGTTTTACCTTGTGAATTTGCTAATTCATAATTCAAAGATATTTAATACATTTTTATTATGAATAATATTTTTGAAAATATCTATATTTTCCAAACATCTTGAACTTGCTAAAATAATTTACCATAAAAGTCCATTGTCAGTTTGTCTTGCATTTGAGACTGGTGCACTCATTTGTGTTTTTAGTTCCATCGTTTTAAATGTTGATCATCAGTTCAGTTAAGAAACATAAGTTTCTAAATAGTTTTATTTTAATGAATAATCCCATTCTTCAAAATGCATCAGCCAATGCAGGCTTTTTTTTTTTTTTTGGTCGTTTTTTAAAATGTAATTGTGATTGTTTTCATTTGTTAAACCATAAGAACAATATATATCAAACAGGTGTTGCATTTGTAAATAGCCCATAGGGAAAATCTTGTTAATTTATTGAAGAAGATAATATTAGCTTTTCAGATAAAATAAGTTCTTCCTTTTTAAATTTAAATGTCATATTTTTCATTTAAAATCTACAATTACTAAATAAGATCTTTTGTATCAACTGAATGTAAAAATAATTAACGAGCAAAATTGATTGATTGATGTGCAAGGGGAGTGAATTCAATTCCTAGAACATTAACCACAATTAAATAAGTAAATGGAATAATTGAAAAAATGTTGACTATTTTTAAGACTATCCAAACCAGCTCATTGGTAACATTATGTAAAATTCAGAGCACCCATTGGCAGATATATGTAGTGTTTTATTTAGTCAAGTTAGGATGGGGAAAAATTAATTAAAATTATATTTGTGAATTTGTAATTAAACCATTAAAGTTAATTACAGTAATTGTAAGAAAAACAAGTAACTAAACAGTCTCTCTTTAACTGAGCATGTTCTTCATTTCCGTTATTGCTCTATGCTTTCCTGTGCTCTTTCAAAGCAAAAAGTTAACTTTGAATAAATTAACTTGAGTTTTCCCCTATGTTCATTATATTACATTATCAAAATAATTAATGTGGATGCCCATCTATTTATCATTCTTTAGTTTTTGATATTTTCCATACTTTTTTGTATTATTTGTTGTTGTTAGCTGAGGAGAAGCAAGCTCTAAGTCATTTGATTGTTTCGTGGAATATATTTATTGAATATTAAGTGGTTTGCATTGAAAATGTTAACCCAGCTTAAACTATTTGTAGGAAGTCTTTTAATTTAGATATTCTGTAGTGGCTGGAGCTAAACTAAATGAATCTTCATGCTTCCATTCCAATTTGGACCATTAACACTTAAATTCACTGAAAGTTTAGTAATCACAAATTTTAATCCTAAAATTTATATAGCATTTCTTATTTTATCCTAATGCCTAGACAATGGCGTACTCATAGGCCTAGCAATCACAACCTCATCCCTAACATATTTAGGGCAACAGTAAGCAATTAACTGGAAACATTCAAAGACATGTAAGTGGGGTGCCATAATATTTAGTGCTAGTTCCCCAAGTACGCCATTTTGCATAGGGATAGTATTAGCAGAACTTATTAGCATTTTATTAATATGATAATTTGGTCAATATATGTAACACCTTTCTTGAAGCTTTCTTCAAATTTTAGGTTTAACTTTTTTAAAATATACTAGTTCTACAATTTATTGATGTGCATCCTCAGTAATATTAACTATATGTTATGTTAATTTCAACATTGTTAAAGTTAAAAAGTAAATAGTGTGCCATGCAGTAGAAATCTACTGCAGCAGTCTCAAGTCTTTTAGGTTTGGTAATTCATATGTAGGGGCTTGCTGCACTATGCATAAAAGTACCTGCATTCCTTGGCATTTTGCCATTGAAATATTTTACCTCTGGCCAATTAGAGTTATCATTTCCTCTATAGACTCTATTTTTTATGATTCTTGCTACACCGTACCTCAACACATACTGGTACCTTCCAATTCAGGTTCACTGATGCTTTGCAAAAGTAGACAACAGCAAGAAAAGTATTTGGAGGGCTCAAAACCATTCATCTATGATTAAAAACAATTTCTGTCTTCCTCTCTTTAATTTTAAATTACTTTCTTGGCTATTTTTATTTTATCTTCAAATTTTGAATTATTTAATCTTGTTAGATGAATGAATTTCATAAAAAAAATGAAAAACAATTGAAATGTTTTCTAAATTTCATTTAAAAGAAATACTTTATCCCAAAGAAGAACTACTAAAAATTTTCCAGTTAAGAAACTTGCTTTTTTTTTTCTTATTAATACAGTTAGAATCAACAAACTGAGTTGCATTTACATAACTGATACGTTGCCAGGTAACTACTAAAATGATAGAAATTATGAAGGATGTAATATATGTGAATTTTAAAGGCATATGATTTTAAAGTAATATATATAAAACAACTTATATCCTTCAGTAGGTAAAGTAATTACATTTTCTGCTAATAAAATTAGCTTTAAATCATAACATCTGCTTTTTTAATTCTACTGTCACTGATTTATAAAATCATATGTAAGAAAATTTGTCACTATATATAATTTTTATTTTACTGACATGTTATTTCTTTTATTTGAAAACTAATCAAAAAATTCCCTTTTTTGTTTTCATGTGAATTGAAAATTGCTCTTTTGTGCTACAGTTTAGGATAGAAAGTTAGACGAATTTGTTTTAAAGTAATTGCACAATGATCTAATTTGCAATTCGCGAAGCTTAATAAAAACTTTCCAAATGTGAAAAAAAGGACATTTCTTAGTAATGTATTGCCAACAGTTGAGCATTTTGTTTGGAAATGTTCAAAGATGCCGATTGACATGGCTTTAAGACATTTGCTGTGAAGGGTCCCAAGATTTCAGGATCACCATCGAATACAACTTAAAGTAAAACAATTTACTATAGGGATTGAGTTGGTAAAGGATTTCAATGATAATCTCAAAAATCTTAACAAATAGTAATGTTGTATTCTTTAGAGAAGATATGGGAGAAAAAAAAAGAAAAACAAAATTGAGCAATTCTTAATACAATGTTACTTTCTCTCTCCTTTTTTTTATTTTGTGACTTATTTCCCTGGGATTCTTAATTTTTATTGAAATACCTTCCAAATACTTTTCTCGATACTTTTGCTGGGCTTTCAGATAGTTTTCAGGCAACTCAATAAGTGCAAGTTCTTTTTGCCACCTCACTGATTCATAGAAATATTTTACACACGAACTTACTTGTTGAACAGTTATTATAAAATATGATTAATGAATTTATTAGTCGTATCAAAGTTTGTTCTTGGACAAAGTCCAATTTAATAGTGTTTTTTTCTTTTTTAATTATTATCATTAAAAATAAATATCACAATACCACAAGTTTCTTTGGATATTTTTCTTTTTCTTATTTTTATCTTTTAAGCAGCCCTCCTTTTAAATAGGCTGATAAAAAAAAAAATTATTTATTCAATATGTAGTTGTAATTCTAACTTAGAGTAATACTTTATAAGCTAGTCTTTTATATATGTATATTTTCCTTATTTTAGAATTTTGTATGAACATCCATGTATATGTGTGTATATGCAGTATGCGCATAAGTTTCACATTTAATATGACCTTATGGGCATACTAAATATATGCATGCCTTATTTGTATACATGTATATATTTTTTTTAAAAAAAGGAAATGTAGTTTTTATGTCAGTATCATGTACATGAAGCCGGAATAAATGTTCATGTTTGTAAAAAATAAAAAAATAGCAATTTGTATTTGTTCATTTCTTCAAAAGATAGTCAGAAATTCCATTTTCCATTTTTATTTAGTTAAAGAAATCTTAGACTTGATTAGTTCCTGCAATTATGTCTTACTCATTTAATAGTATTTTTAGTAATTATAAGCTCATATAACATCATAATTCATTTGAAATTAACAATATCCCATTCAGTAAATTAAATACATTTCAATGGAAATTTGTAGATTAATTCAAATATTTGGTTTTTGAAAATGAAGAAGAATTATTCATAACTTAACCATTTAAATTTCCGAAGGAATTTTTGAAGATTTTTTTTTTTCATTAAATAAGATAGAGTTAATTGCCTTGGTTAAATGTTTGCTTAGAATTAAATGGAATCTCCATAGATATTCACCCTTCAAGTCCTACATAATGAAAGTTTTATTCTATTCTTGAGAAGTTTCACTTTTAAGGTCGTTGTGCTTCAGTGGGTCTTTAATTGAAAGGAGTGATTCATGATAAGGAATATTTTACCAGCGTTAAATCATTTCAAAACTAGCATTTTTTTAAAATTAACAATTGATTTCCTATCTCTCATTTAAAATGAAATTGGAAACAAGCTGTAATGGAAGAATTAGACTCTACATTTAATTTTATTTTATTATTCCATTTTGCATTAAAATTATTTCTTGTCTCTCTCTTTAAACTCACATTTACTAAGTTTCAGTTTCTGAGAATGCTTGTCTCGTTACCAAAAAATATCATAAGACTTTAAGTCTAGAAATATGACCTTTTAGGATTAAAAATATTATGATTTTTATTAAAGCTTGCATTTGTTTTCAGAATAACATCAAAAGAAGAAAGCTTATTGTAAGAATTTAAAATATTAGTAATATAAAACTGAATATATAATTAAGATACCAACTGAAAAGTCTTCGAAATAGACAATACAAATATTCTACTGAAACATCCACTTCATGATAGTTTTTTTACTGAAACATCCACTTCATGATGACAGTTTTTCACCAAAGTTTTCTCATAAAATAGTGGAATTAACAACTCCTTCCTGAAAACAACGAAAATATCTGAATCATATAAAGGCAGCATTCTGAAGTTTTAAGAAAAAGTTGGCAAAATTTAATATTTTTTTTTCTTCCAGTTTATTTCTTTAAGATATTTGATTACTTTAATATGTCAATTTTAGAATTTGCCTTTACAATATTATAATACCAAATTCTATGTTCTATTACTTGAAATTATGATTACGTTTAATTTTAAAAAATAACATTTGCAGCCATAGATTTCTTTACAGGAATTAAATTTAAGTTGTGGTTTCAGCAGAGTAAAGCCGATATTGCAGAATTGTCATGTGAAAAAGTGTTAATTTATTCACATTAAATATTGTAATCGGTGAGTTTCAAGTAAATGAGGACCATTTATAGTACTGTAATAATTTTTAAGAAAAAAAAATTGCACTTCCAAAATATTAATTTTGCAATTATTATTATTTTTTCAGGATCAAGGGTTCCTCGACCCTGCAGTATTTGCAAGAAAGTAATAAGTAACATTTATAATATGAAGAAACACATGATAGTACATAGCAATATCAGGCGTGAATATCAATGTCAAATTTGCCACTTCATATATTCCCATGAAGATAGTTACAGAAGACACTTGCGGAAGAAACACGGAGCAAGACTAAGTGACATAAAAATAATTTAGTAAATTATTGAATTTCCATTAAAAATAAATGGTTTTGATGTAATTTTATTTGTTCTTGAAATTTACATTTCATTATTATGTTGACATTGCCTATTATTTATTTTTTATATACAGGATGATTATTTCTAACCTCTTGCACACAACTTTCTTTTTTACAAAGACATGAAAATTTCACTTCAGCAGATGCCGTAAACAAAGTTCAGAGAAAGCAAGTTTAGTTAATTTGCATTTACTAGGATACACAGTTGATGCATTTGACACAGATAAGCTTATGATTTGCATAAAAAAAAAACCTAAATAATCAAAGCATTATTTACATATCTTGATTATTGCAAAATTACTTTTTCTTTCACGTGAAGTTTTAATGCATGAATTTCGTTGAAATACATATTTAAAAAAAAAAAAAAAAAGTAAATAGGAAGATTTTTGATTTGGTTATATTGATGACTATCTTGAACTAAATGAAATTTTGGAACTAGAAGTGTATCTGGGAATGATAATGCCAAGCTACATTCAGTGACAGTTGAAATTTTAAAAATTCAAAAATCAGTAGAAAAAGAGCTTAGAATGATAGGGAAAAAAAATTAAAATAAGATGTCTGTAAAATATCTTTGGTCAGAATTTTTTTTTCCACTATGATTTCTACATATTTTAGATTAACAAGTTCAGTTCCTTAGACAGATTAGACTTAATATATGTTATAAGAATAATAACCAAAAAGAAAATGTAAACATACTTATTAGAAAGATATACTTATATTAGAATGATTTGGAGCAGTTTCAAATATTACTCCTACTTAGGTTCTCATAGAGAAGGGACAGCATCAATATGGAAGGAACTTCTATCCTGATACAACAGTAATGTCATTTCTCATCATCAAATGGATTACATGTGTTAAACAGATTATGAGGAAGGTTTCGAAAAGTAGGAAAGTCTGGGTGATGAGAAAGGGGTTTGGTAACTTGGAGTGTGTCCTGTTTATTGGTAATTGTGTGAGAGGTCTTTAGTGAGGAATGTTTTTCAGTATCTTTAAGGCATGTGGAAAAGTATCTGTCATTTATATTCAAAAATTCGAATTGGGATCCACTATTCCATCTGCCTTACAAAATGCACAAAAGCCTTCCTTATAAAAAAGACTTTCAAACAGTTACTCATTATCAGCAAAAAGAACATATATTTGTTTTCAGATCCATCAGAACTCTTCTAATTGCCCAGACCCATCTTATTTCCTAGCTTTCTACATAATTCACATTAAATCCTATTATAATTTGATCATTAGTGAAGCTTACCATTACTGTTAAACTCCCCTCCTTGTATCCATGCAGGGCCGCGCCAAGGTATGTTGGCGCCGGGGTGCCAGGCAAAAGTTGTCGCCCCTAATAAGCTAAATTTATTTTAGCCTAAATTTAATATTTTTCATAATGAAACAAATATGTGTATAATTATATATTTTGCATATATTTCCTTTCCATTAGTATTTCTTCACTAGATTATCTGCCCCCCAAGACATGCCGCCCGGGTGCCGTGCACCCCTGGCACCCCCGCTTGGCGCGGCCCTGTATCCATGTATCCTGTTTTAGGTCCTAAAAATTTTTTGCTGTTTCTTTCCCAGAAGCTTAACTATACTTGAAACTGTTGAACCCATTCATCCTTATGTTTCCTTAAGTGCATTTAATTTTTTTTTTTTTTTTTTTTTGTATTTTCAGTTTAGGGGTTTATTTTTTTGGAGGATTTTTAAAGGAATTAATATTCAATTTTCTCCGTAACGCATAAATGTGACTTGACACTATCTTACCCAGAACCTCTCAATTCTGCCATGAGAATATCATGGAAGAAATTAAGTACCTCATTACAGGTGCTAATATTTTGTCATTGTTCTCATACTTAAAAATGGAACTTATTTTTTGAGGAATGGGCTGTTGATAATTATCAGCAGTAACAATGGAATAAATGAAAGCAGGATAGATTCCTTAAGTAGTAGTCTCCAACCCATGTGCCACATATAACAGTCACAAATGTTTTGTATTGTCCATCAGAAACTTGAAAGCACCTCATTGTGACTCTTGAAACAGGTGTTGAGATCACTGTCTTAAATGAATTAACAGTGTAGAAGTAGATAGCCAAAAAAATTTTTTTTGTGTTTTTGATACTGACCAAAACCTTGAATTTTTACAAATGCATTTAAAATAAAAGATATTTCTATCTGAAAAGCATTTTATATTTGCATCCAGAGATAGAGACGATTCATCAATTTACTTATTTATGTTGGAGATATGTTTTAATAATGTCAGTAATATATTTCAAAATTATAAATTATTAACATTATTATAATGTGACTTTTACACAATTTTAGGAAGATTAGCAGCTTAATAACTATTACTGCTTGAGCTCCATTCGATGTTGAATTCTGAATTATGATCTAATGTTAAAAAAAGGAAAGTTTTTAAAGTTCAAATGGGCAAACAGTCAAAATAAATTAACACATCTCCTTGTTTTAATGCTGCTGACGCATTAGTTTTATAAATGGTAAATTATAAAGGCATGAGTAAATTATGCATAAGTTTTTTTAAATAGTATTACACTATTTAAAAATATGTCAGATGTTTAAGAAATGATCGCATATTTGATTGTGTCATTTTATATTTTATGAACCAGCTTTAGCTTAAAATATGGATAAAGATTGATTTCTTCCCCCCCCCCCTGCAAATCTCTTCATTCCGATGAAATCAAATCTTTTTTGAATTAAGTAATTGCTCTTCTGCAAGGCATTAGAAAGTGATGTTAAACTTGCTTCATGACAACTAAATGCAACTTTAGTTCCTCTCTCTCCCTCTTTTATTGTTAATTTTTTTTTAAGGAAATGTTAGTGATATACTTGTCAGATATCAGCAGAACTATAAATCGAGTTTGATATTCTGCGAGTACATTATAAAGAAATTGCTTAAATGATAAGTTTTTAATTAATAAGAGTTAAGTTTAAGTTTTCCTTTGTGTATTGGGAAACTTTCTATTACAATCATTTATTTTTTTGCTAATTCTCAATTTCTTAGTGAATTGTTTCCTTATCTTTTCCAATAGAAGAATATTTGTATCATCAGCTGTTCTTTATGTTTATTGTTTACTCAATATTCTTCATTGTTAGAATTCAGTTTTTGGTTTAAAAATAGAATTTTATTTCTACTGAAGCTACAAAAGTTAATATTAATTCATGTAATAAGTATATTAGGTTTTGTTACTGCTTTAAAATGAGGAGATAATTACTGTATTGAGCTTTTTCTACTAATGTCAACTTATTTTACAAATAAAATTACATCAAGTCCTTATTTTATTAACTGAAATCTAGCTTTCATTATATTATTGAACTTGCAGGACAAAAATAAAACATTTACTTTTTAAGAACGCATATCAAATGAATTCCTAGTGCATACATAAATTTAACTTATATTTAAGAAAACTGTTATTAATAAAATGATCACTGTACAAACTATTAATGTTATATTATTTAAGAATGATCTTAGTACAAATATATAACCATATTTAATTTTAAAACTTTTATAGCAATTTTTAGATTTATCGCTCTCCCTCTTTGCTTCCTTTGAGACAAATCATAATAAAAGTTTAATAAAAGATGAATCATAGAATAATTCATAGACAATAGTTAACAGGTATCCCTCATTAAAAGTTGTATCACTCGATTAAATACGGGGAATTTGTCAGAGGATCTTCTCAAATTTGAGGACTTTAATGAGGAAGTTGACGACCAAACTGTTGTGAAATTATTAAATACTTTAGCAAAGCAAGTTGCTGAAGCTTTAAGCATATAGACAATGCCATCAGTATCATTCATGAGAATGATCCTAACAGACATAGAAATGAGGAAATTTCTAGAAAGCTCTGGCTTATTATAATTTATTTATTGATTTGTACACCCTGGCTCCTGGCACTTCGCCATGACATCGGGCGAATACTGTGAGCTGAAGAATCATTGTCCAGGATAAGCCATAAGAGGCAATCCACATTACACCCGCAGAAACAGTCGAAATATAACACAAGAAAGTCACATCAAAATTTAAACCCAGGTCCAGATGTATCGGCCTCATGGCAGGCCTTAGTCTAGGCTGTGCCTGAATGGTGGCTTATTACAAAGAAGTCTGCATTAAAAAAAAAAAAATAAATGGTGTATAACATTTCTCTATCATTTCTTCAGCAGAGTTGAAAATCAACACCCAGATTCTTCAAAAGAATGATCCAGAGTCACCTTGTCATTTGATCAAATTCCATCTAAAATTAATAGCTCTTTTGTTGTACTATTTGAAGAAGAAAATAAATGACTGCATAATCTTATAAATTTCAGATAATTATTTTTGGAATTTGGAACTCCATTTGTAAAAGTGAATTGACTTTTACTCGTGTAAAAGTCATTTCACTTTACACAATTTTATTTTACGAGGGATTTTGTAATGCAAGGGATACCTGTAGTTCATTTAAGTAATGAAAGAAATGTCTAATGATGCTCTATGTCGATTTTTTTTTCTTTTTTTTTTTGTATTAGTGAAAAAGCCAAGGGGTTGCCAAAACCGACATTTAGTCTTGTTTGATTTTGAAATGTAATAATAATAATAATGTTTTTGATGTTATTTTGCTTACAAAAAAAAAGGTAACTAGATATTTTTCATGAAGGAATCAAAAAAGAAAGTAACATCAGGAATTCATTAAAAAAAAATATCTTTATGACGTAAAAAATGTAAAATGAGCCTTTATTTAAAATAATATATTTTAAAGATTATATTGAAGTTTATATATACATATAAATATCTGTAGAATTTATATAATAAATGTACATGTGATGTACTTAAATTATTGTATATCTTGTTTTACATTTGTAATAATTTAAAATAGATATATATATATATATTGGTGGTGTGATCACTGGTGTGTAACTAAGCCAAAAATGGTTCTTAGGTTAGTTTGTACGAAGGCTTGGGTAAGAGATCTTTAATGCAATGGGTGAATTCCCTAATTTCCAAAGCTTTTGCCTTATGTATATTTCATATGATTGAGTGATTTCCTTTTTGTTTAAAAAGTTTTATTTTTGTAGGTATTTATTGTAATTAATAAGATTTTCCTTTAGAATGTAACATAATTTAAATAGCACATTAATTAGTCACTTAGTTTTTTAGATCCAAAAATTATCATTCTGGCATATCTCATTTGTATGTTTGATTTTGTTTTTTCTGATCTATATATCAAAATCAAAATAGTTTAGTGTTTATTTCTTTCTTTTTTTTTATTTAATATTTGGGACCATTTCAGATTTTAATATTAATATTTGTTATGTATCATCATATCTTAATTTGTTTTCTCTGTAATCTCATTGGTGTGACCGGAAGATTTTACTTTATGAAGAAGAGCCCTGATAATTCTTTCAGCTTTCTTACTTGTCATTATACATTCATTACATGGTTTTGAAAGTTAAAAAAATCAAAAAGCATTTTAAATGTGAAAAAAGCTAAACACACGCATTTCCTGTTGAATATAAATAAAATTTTAAATCTTATTGGTCTATCATCAGCCCTTGTTTTAACATCATTTTCTTACCCCCCCCCCCCCCCCCCGAAAAAAAATATTCATTAGCTCACATTGCACAGTAAAAAAAAAAAAAAAAAAAAAAAATGCTTTCTGAAATACACAGATCAATGGTTGTTTTGAAAATCTTTGTGCAACATTTTCAATCAACACAATTTTAGGAAAATCTAACAACAAAAAAGATGATCAAATACATTTTTAACTTTATTTATTACTCATTCTCAGTCACTCCATTGTGAACTTGAATTTTTTACATAAACTTGATGTTCTCATGAAATTATTATACAGAATATGGCAAACTGACTGCGTATAGTGACTTAAACGGCTGAATTTACTAGGAAACTTCAGATGCTGCACAATCTGTAGGAAATCAATTGTACATCCACACTCAGTGCTATCACATGTAAAACTTGAAACATTAATGTGTACCTGTTTTCCCAATCAATATAGTAAAGGAAATTGTCTTCCCTGATAATTCTTAAGAGTTAATACTGTTCCGTTTTTTTTTTTCTTAGTTATGCAAACTTTGGGAACCACAAATTCATTTATGCTTTTTTTTGTCGTTGATGAAAGATCAGTGATATTTATGTTGCAAATCCTGTTCTCTCCTTAACTTTTGCTGGTGTTATAACACTGCCAAGTTCGAATAAGCTGAGTAGATTACTTTATTGAATTGCTGTACAAATTTTCAACAACTGATGAAATTGGTGGGAAAGGGTGGTTTTCTACCCTTTGAGATGAGTTGTGTAAATCAGATACCTCATATCACTTTACTTGAAAATCATTTTCTATTCTTTTTTTCCTATTTAAATTTTAGTGATGCCTGTAGTAACTGCTAATGTGTCATTGTAACATTTGAAACAATTAATGAAATGCTAATGACTTAACATTATTTTCATTTAAGTTTGTATGTATTTTAGTAAATCTTAAATTACTTCTTTAACATTGTTATCGTATTTCAGCATCAATAATATAATAAATAAATTTGAATTTTTTTAGAGCAATGAAATCAGCTTTACAGAATGCAAAAGTAGGATATAACTCACAAATTCTTTCTCTATATGTCAGCTTTGTGATATGTTGTTATAGATCACACTTTCCACATTGACTAAGTATGGTCAATAGCAGTGTTACAAGTTTTGACTTCAAACTAATTTATTATAAAAAAATAAAAAGTCAGTTTTATTTTATATAAATATTTGTCATTGTTCATTCCCCATATTACCTTCTATACTAATATATATAAACAATTCTTAGACATTTGATAAACATCTAATAGAGTATATATATATGCAACATGTTTACTTCAATAAAACATCCTAACTACAAGGCGATATTTCGCAAAGGTATCTTCCTTAGCTTCCTCAGGCTCCATTTTACAAAACTTTAAAATAAGGTTATTACTAAGTTCTTTTTTAACATCCTACTATTGTTAGCATGTTCAAAATACTCAAATTATTACAAAATAATAAGTACAATTCTTAGTATGTTCACCAAGTATTCAATTATTACTACTATAAAATAAAAAGATAATCCATTATAGAATAATAAGCATCATTATTACATAATAAAAAGCACAATTTATTGGAGTTTATTGGACTTTTGTAATGTTTTTGTGGTATTTTTTAAAAGTTTTTACTAGAAACTTACTTTCATACCTTTTTGTTTATTTATACATTCGAAATTTTGAATTACACAAGCATCCAATGTAAATCGAGATATTCAATTAGTTTCCTGGAATAAATAATTAACTTCTGGATCCGGATTATGTTTATTTTTCAAATAAATAGAGTATAGATGGCAAATAACTGTTACCGAATTCTTAATGACCGAACATTTTCAAAGATTAGAAGTATATTAATAATAAAAATAAAATAAAAAATGTTACCTTCGATAATCAAAGAAACTGAATTGATATTGGAAGCTATTCTATAAATGCTTGATAAATTAAAGACTTGCAAAAAGTTCAAATAAATTATGGCTTAGTTAAAGAATACTGAAGGATATTTATTAGTATAAATTCATGTTTTATTTTTCATTAATTAGAATTAATTTCCAATTATTAAATATCCCTTGATTAGTATAACATATTTTTTAAATTTTAGACTTATTTAGTTTTTTAAGTAATATAGTGGGTCCAATTTTAAGTTTAAGTGGATACTTTTCTCTAAGGACATTCCTTTGTATTTTATTTTGTGTGTGTGGATGGGGGATTATTAATCATTACTACTAATACATTGTGGGTCTGGTAATCCAGTGGTTTAGGGGCTGGATTGCAGAGTAGAGGAGCCCGGGTTCAATCCCCCATAGTGGTGGGGATTTTTCCACGGTTATTTCTGCTCTAGATGGACTCTACGGTTCACCAAGCCCTCTGTCGAGTTTCTTACTTGGGAGGTTAAAAGCAGGCAAGCATCGGTCTGACCATCTGACCTCAACTACTGCTGTTGGTCGAGAATTGCTGGGAGCCTAAACCTCTCATAGGGCCTGCATGGCCTGTTGTGATACAGTTCAACTAATACATTAATCCTATTAGTGTAAATCTCATTGACTCTCAAAGATGAAAACCTATTAATTATAAAATACTTTTCAGTTGTAAAAGTCCAGAATTTCCTAATAGCTGAGGTAAAAATTTCAAATCATTACATTAATCTTTCTTATCATTTTGTTTTCTTGGTTTGTCTGAATTTCATTATTTGTTTGGGGGTGCAGATAGTTTTTCTATTCATAAACTATAGAAACAGAAATGATTATTTAAATCAATTAGTATTAGAATTACACATCATCTCTATCAAATTAAAGAGCCCAATATTTTTTGTAAAAAAATTTCTCATTGAAGAAATTTGTTCTTCACTGTAACTTTATAAAATTAAAACTTGAAGAACTTCCTTACGATCCATTTTCATTACAAAGAAACTAAACTTCTCACTTCAAAGATTATTGCCAGTTTTTCACTGCCTATAAATAAACACTGCCTAATCTAGTTTCCTAAAATTTTGCAACAAATCAGAGCATAATTAGAAATGATGAAATTTTATAGGGAAAATCTTATAACTTGATTAGTTGTCCATTACAGAATTTATATTCACAGTCATCCTTGATTATGTTTTCGTGTTAGAACAGAAACAAGATGTAGATAGTGACTGCAATGCGAATGAGAGATCACAATAAAGAAAAAATATTTAAAAACTGTTTTATATTTTAATAGCAAAAGGATAGAAAAATATAAGAAGATAGCAGGAGGATGACAACAGAATTTGCAACATGACTCCATTTGGAAAAAAAAAAAAAATAATGGATAAAATCACTATACACAAGTAATGTCTTTAAAAAGCATAGTAATAAATTATAAAGCTTTCATTCTTTTGTTATTATTATTATTATTATTCCTTTTTTTAGCTAAATGCAATTGATTTCAGATTAAATGCTGAAGTTTAACATGCAAAAATAGAGTAAGTAAAGGATAAAATATCTGCATCAAAGAAGATATAAGTCGTTATGTAAAAAGGATAAAAGTAGATATTCTGGATATCATCTGCTCTCCATCGTCTTTCTTTGATAATGGACTTCAGTTGATGTTTGAAATCTTGGTTCTGATCCTTTTTACTTAATGAATTGAATCATCTTTGGTGCAAATATTTCTATCTATTTAATGATTGCATGACTTTCAGATTGAAGATATTGCATGTGTATTGATGGAATTCTTTCCCCCATTTTTTTATTTTTATAATTTCCGTGAGAATTTGGTTTTGTTTGCCATCTTCTTCATGGAAATTAATTCATTAAGACTCCTAGATTTATAACAGTCTGAAACGTTTCACAAGAATATTAATCAAACTAAAGAATTACAGAAGACTTTACTCTCAATGTTTTGATATGTTTTGACTATTTTGGATTATACAGTTATTCCACAAGTAAAATGTCTAGGTAGTCTTTATTGCATATCAAGCAAATTTCTTTAATGTAATATGACAGATGCAAAACTATTTTGTTTATTCTAATTAAAAATTGTTTGATAATGCCATTTATTATTAATAACCAGTACCTGCTTAAAAATAGTTTGAAATAGTAAAAAAAAAAAAACAGAAGAAAAAAAAAAGTAAGGGATACTACATGTACCTTTTACCTACCTCAAATTAAATATATATAAAATTCATTATTTTAAAAAGAATTTTATGCTGTATTTTTGTTTATTTATGTATTATTATTTCTATGTATGTATGTTATGTACATCTGGTTTATAAGCCATTTCTTTTTTGTTCTATGTGATTGTCAATAAAGCAAAAGTAACGGTGGTCACAGTGTGGACTTCCATGGAGTTCTTCACAAAATGGTTGAAGTGATAATATTAATTTTATATTTAATACATTTATATATCTAAATATATATATATAAGTTCATTCATTGTTAATTTGAAGGTGAATCTTAGTTGTGAACTAAAATTTTTCCTTTTTTCAGTGGATAAATATTTAATAAAAATTGTTGTTTTGCACAATTCTGAAGTTTGGATTGGATTTATAACTGCCTAACCTCTCTACATATACAAATACATACATAATACGAGAATAAGGAGAGACAGATCTTCAGTGCAGGTTGGATCATTGTCTCCTTGCACATCCAGAAACTGTTATAAGTCCATCACATACTGGGGCGGCTTAAGGCCCGTACGGCTGCACGGGGCACCAGAGTGGGTATAGAAAATGTAGTGTTAAAAATGGGAATTTGAACAACGAATTTGTATTTGTGACAATCTGACAATGATCGATTTCGATATGAATGGAAAAATATATAGGAAAGAAAAGGAGTCACTATAATGTAGTTGAAATTGTAACAAAACTTTAAGAACATTAATACTTTTTTTGGTAGAACATTTTTTATTGGCACTCAATTATGGATTTACATGTTTTTGAAGCTCCGATACAAAAAATTTTCTAGTATATATTTCCTGGAAGACATGCAGACCTTCCGGCCAGTTAACCATCCATTAAGTCAAAAGGTGCCATTTGGGGTGGGGGCAGGCTAGGAGTGGGGGTTGGGCAGGGGCGCCAAATGCCCTTCCTGCATGGGTGACATTTTGTTCTTGAGCCGCCCCTGATCACATAATGTCTTATTGAATTCTTTGCCTTAAGAGTTTGTGGTACATGTAGAAATTGAGAACTAAAGAGACAGCTCTGAAGCTACAAAAAGTAACTGGAAAAGTAATTTCCAAGATATGAATTTAGTGCCAATCATGTGAATCCACAGTGCATATCAAAATGGATATAGATAAAGAGGAAGTGCAAATAACTTTTATATTTGGCAATGGTTGTTGGGTAAATAACTTATAGTCAGACCTCTTACAATTGCATGGGCCATAGTACCAGGAACCTTTGAGGAGGTCGTAGAATTGTATTAGTATCAATCATTTAAATCGCTTCAAATTTTATTTTTTCATTTTAATAAAAAGAAAAAAAAATGAAAATTGAATATCTTTGATTCTTAACAATTGCCAAGACATTCTGGATGTAAGATAGTTCATTTACAAAATTCATTTGAAACATTAATAATCAACTTGGTTCAATATCTGTTGTAAGATAATTCTTTGAATTATTTTCAATTTTTTTTTTAATCCTACTTTTTTATTTTTAAAAGTAGAGTTAAAAGAGTAAAACAGAAGCAAGCAGTAACAATTCCATAATAGCAAAATTATATTATTATTATTATTTTCATCCATTTTCTCTAAAAGCATATATGTATTCACATTTGACATAAACATTCATAACAATGGCTTCAGTACCGTATAAAACAAAGCAGTGAGTGGAGGATACTTATAATAAATTCTAGAATTATAAAGAAAAAGCTGCATAACACAAGATGGACATCGCACAAAAGCAAAACTGCAATTAATATAATTAATTACAAAGTAGGCATGAAAATGTCTGCAAATTGTTTTAAGACAAAGTCGCATGGAAATATTTGTAACTATTAAAAATTTGATTCTATGTTATTATTAATTTTTAAAAAGAAGTCTGAGGAATTCTCTGGATGAAATTTAGCATATAATGAATAAAAAAGATAAGATAGTTTAAATATAATTAATTGTTTGTTTTTTGTTTTTTTATCTTATACCTATTACATTTTAAAGCGTGGGAAGTGTCGAACATTGATGTCAATGGAACTTTCAAATATTATAATTTTTCTTATTAATATGTTTCCATATTATTAGCATATGTGTATGACTGTAAATGTGGACTTCATGTGAATGAAATCTATGCATATTGTAAGATTCTTATTTAGAAGTAAAATTACTGATAAAGGCAAGCGATATTGAGTGAATATTGTGACCTGAAGAATCGAAGCAGAGGAAGGTTCTTTATGCATCCCACTCTCCAACATCTTGGAAGCTTAGAGATTGAATTCCTTTAATGAAGCTATGAGCAGAGCCTTGGCCTATGAACGGTTTTCAAGCAATTTAGTCAAAACTTGCTTATAAAATTTCTCTTCCACCTAAGGTAAGTTGCAGTAGTATAATTACAACTCTTTGAACAACGTAATGCCTACAGTTCCAAGAAAGATGTTTTACTTGAATTTACTTTTATTTACTATTATCAGCTTTTTCTGCATCCCAACAACTATAATCCCCATGGAGCTATTCTTCTTGGCCCCCTCATCACCTTCCATCTATTTAGTACATAGCTGAGCTATGAGAAGATTTTAAGCAACTAACAGTGGAACAAGATGAGGTGTTGATCTTACTGCAGAAGGTGTCTTACTGAACAGATAACTGATGAAAAAGAAACAGAAAGTTGACAACTTGAACATTTATTGATGGGCAGCTACTGGAAGGAGACACTAGATGCCTAACTTTCAACAATATTCACCTTCCTTTAATGTTTCATTCATTAATCTATGACCATAAAATAGAACACATTTCCCTACATTTATCACAAGCCAAAGGAAAATCATAAATTCCCCAATTGATGTAGAAGTAAATCGCAAAAATATATCGCTCTGGTCATCACCTGATGTGTGTGTTGAATAGAACAGTAGGTGATGACTTTGTAAAATGGATATGCATGTTAGGAGTGCAATGATCAATGATTAACTTCAGAAAGAAGGTAATTTGAATGAGATTGCAAGTGTTGGTATCATTTAAGGCTTAGGCACACAGAAAGCGGTCTGCCGCTGCGGGCAGCGATCCAGTGGTTGTCGCGGCGGTCTGCGATATGGGAACGGCACATAGGATGCGATATCTTGTGTGAGTTGGGCCAGTCTGGTCGCTTTCTTCTTGAGAAGTTGTAGTGCATTTTCGTATTTTTTTTTTAAATTGAGTATGAGCTCGGACAAAGAACAACTTCTTCTGCTATTAGCTTTGCAAAGCAAAAAGAATAAAAGACGATGTTGGCTGCATGAAATCAATAGGAAGAGATAAACAATTAGGGGAATACCAAAGCTTATGCATCAAACTGGAGTCACATGAAGATAGATTTTTCAAGTATTTTCGTATGTCGCGAGAATGTTTGCAGGAATTGCATAATTCGATAAATTGTAGGATTGGAAAGTGCACAACGAACTGGAGAAAACCAATTGAAACAAGGCAAAGACTGGCCATTTGTTTAAGATAAGTTATGAAACCTATTAATAACAAATAATATGATACAATGTAATTTTTATTACGAAAAAACACAATAGATAAAGGAAATTACAAACTCAAAAATCCAACTAAAGCACTGCTTACTTGTCATATTAAGTTCTTGAGCTATCTCATTCCATGCTTCAGCCTTTTTTAAAACATTTTTATTAATGTTCATGTGAACTATCAAACAAAAACCTGTATTTACGCACATTTTCTATAAAAATTTCTATTTGTTCACTCATTGTTCGAAGGTGGCTAGGCGGTTACGCTAAAAACTGAAATTTTGTATTACCAGATCACTTGTCATCGCGACAAAGACTAGCAGGCGGCGGACCGCATTCTGTTTGACAGAGATGATGCAACATTGTGTAATACAACTAGACCGCCTGACCGCCTCGGTCGGAGATTGCTGCTCGCCACAACAGACTGCTTTCTGTGGGCCCAAGCCTTTAGATCTCTGAAGAAAGCAGAGAAGCAGAAACTTTTTTTTATAGGAAAGCAATCCAGAAAAATTAGGATTTGAAGTAGATGTAAAATGTGTTTGCTGAAAATGAGAGATACTGTAGTGAAGATGCATTTGATGTATCTAGGAAGAGTCTTGGTTTGGCTTCTGATAAATAAAAATACTATTGAGAAACTATGGATGTAAATAATAATATATGGTAAAGAAATGGCATCTGAACTCCAAAATTATATTACAACAGATGATACAGGATAATTCATGATTTCCTTTTTTAACTTTTAATAAATGCAGGGAAATATAATTACTGTGTTGTTGTGAATTGATGAGTAAAATATTAAATAAAGGTGTATTTTGTAAGAAACAAGAAGAATCAAGAGTACAATTTAGAACTTTACCACTTTAGGCTGTGGTATTTATGATTCCAGGTCCAGCATTGTCATCTAAGAAAATAAATTCTGAACCAACGCCATCTTGAAAAAGTGTAGATTAGGTTCTAAGATCTATTTGGTATCTTAAGCTATGCGAACACCATCCGATTTTGCACCAACTTAGTAGGCCAACTTCGAGTTGGTCCGATTTTGTCAGCCATGAACACCATCCAACTCGCAAAGGAAGTCGGCTGCGATAGCAGTAATCCCATATTTCAATGCTTTTCCTCCAGCAGCTGTGGAAAATCCGAAAAAAATCGAGGTTTTGAAACCTCTATGATAAATTCTGCCGCATACAATTACTGCATTTCAGTATAAACTTTATTTATGCATGAAAGAAACTCGCAAAACTCTTATATTCATTGTGTACTCGCTTGTCGTCGTTTCGAAGCGATGATATTCGTTTATGGACGCAATTTCTTTCCGTGGGCGTGACGTCATGACTGACGTGTTCCAACGCTGCCCTGTGATTGGTAATTCCGACCAACTTTTCCGAGTTGCCGACTCGAGTCGGTTGTGCAGGACCAACTAAAATCACTGCCAAGTCGCTGGAAAACGTGTTCAAAGTCGGCTCTAGCGACTCGAAAAGTGAAAGTCGGCCAACTAAGTTGGTCGAAAATCGGATGGTGTTCGCAGGGCTTAAGATCTTTCTACTTAGTTAATATTCCCTTATCAATCAAATTCAACCATTGTCCCTACACTTTCAAAACTACCTTTCTTTTATTATATTGGAAGATTGGCAACTTCTTCCTAGATATGCTGCCATCAAGAATAGATTTTGACAAATCTGTGCAGATCTTCAATAATCAGTGAAAATACATATTCCTTCTAATTGGATATCTAACTGCAATGCAATGCCTTCTTTGGTTATCAAGCATTTTTGTAGCAATGGATAAGGGGGATATATAGAACCTTAGTTTTCTGGCATAATCCTCATTTATGAAGCTGTCTTGGCATTTATCCTTTACATAGCAGTCATTGCGATATACTGTAAATCATAATTACGATGTCTTTATATTGTAGGAATAGTCTTCATTGCAACTGTTTCGCCATTGAAGAGCCATTTTTTTTTATTTCAAATTTTCAGTAAAATTTAAAATACTGAAAGCTTTTAGACCTCTCAAAAACCAAAACAAAATTAAAATACTAACACTAGCTCACAGTATCCAACCAAAAAAATATAAAACTATCAAGATTGCTTATATATGGGTTTCATATCCTTCAAAGTGCCACTGATTGCACAGTCCTGATCAAGAACATGTTCCTGTAATATCATTCCATTGATATGTTACTTTCAGACATTCAATGAAATCTGGCAATCTTTGCATGATTTCGTCCCACATCAATTCTTTCAGTGGTTCGACATTTCTGATTATCATTCAAATGTCATCGTTGAACTTGCAAACATCAGTAAAAGATATATTTTTTTTTGGAGGTGCGTAATTATACTGCTTCAGAACATTTCCACGGAGATAAACTTACTTGTTGGTTATAATTGCAAATTCCAATTCGTTAAAAAATAAATAAAACCTGCAACTTTCTTAATTTACACAATCTAGCATTATTTAGGTAATTTAATTAATTTTGTACCTGACAGTTTTTTAACTTATAAAAAGAATTAACATTCTTTTGGGATCATTCATTATATATGAGTATCCAGGAGAGCTAACAATTTTAACATATTTTCAAGAAGCACAGTATTATTTTTTTGTAGATTAGCCTACAAATATAAATAGTATAGTATAAAAGGAAATGAAAATAAAGTCCTGTATATTCAATATTAACAGCATATGTGCTGAATTGTTTAAAAGAAGTTTGATCAGGTTGTGAGGGCACCCAAAATAAAGCCTGTGGCTGACGCCACATATTTTTCGTGCTACTCATGTACGAATTTGTTATATAAGGGGCATTCAAAAAGAAACGAGCCGGAGGCCGAGGAACAGAAACCAGTACAGGTATGTCAGAAGTATTGGCCCTGGCTGTTGAGGCACTTGTCCCACTGCGATACAAGGCGATAAATGGCTGTCTCGTAAAATTCCCGGGGCTGCGTTGTGAACCAGTTCCGCACGTACTGCTTGACGTCGTCCGAGGTAAATCGTTTGCCCCTCAGAGCCTTTTTTAGGGGACCAAAAATGGCGTAATCGCAGGGAGAGAGGTCTGGACTGTAAGGAGGGTGATCAAGAACCTCCCACTTGAATTACTGCAAGAGTGCCATGATTGTGTTGGCTGTATGGGGCCTTGCATTGTCGTGGAGCAGAATGACCCCACGGGTGAGCTTGCCTGGTCGTTTGGATTTGATCACTTGACAAAGGGTGGTTAAGGTTTGCGAGTAACGCTGGGCATTCACTGTTGTCCCGTGCTGCAGGAAGTCTATCAGAAGTGGGCCGTCTTGGTCAAAGAAGAATGTCAGCATAACCTTTCCTGCACTTGTGTGGATGGCCTTGGATTTTTTTGGTGGTGGTGACCCTGGATGCTTCCACTGGAGACTTTGTCGTTTCGATTCTGGTTCGAAGTGATGACACCAAGACTCATCTCCAGCCACCATCTCCAGCCACTCCGTGCCAGGAACTCATTCCCTTCTCTGGCATAGCGCTGCAGATGATCAATACAGTGGGCCATTCGACATGCTTTCTGTTGATGTTGAAGACTTTGGGGCACCCATTGAGCGCACACTTTGCGCCAGTTCAATCTTTTTGTAATGATGGTGTGAACACTTCCGATGCTCAATCCGACCTTGTCGGCGACGTGTTTCACTGTAACTCGGCGGTCCTGGGTAACGAGTCCATCAATCAGCTGGACGATGTCATCGGTAATGCGGTGTGGTGTTCCAGGCCGTGCATCATCGGCTAACGACACCCGTCCTTCCCTGAAGCGTTTGTGCCACGCCTTGACCCTTGCAAGGGACATGCAATGTTCACCGTACACTTGTGACATTCTTCGATGAATGTCCGTTCCCCCTACTCCTTCTGCTGTCAGAAAACGAACAACGCCTCTTTGCTCTTCTTTAGACGCCTCCATTGCACTGTTTCACTGCTTACAACGTGAATGACCTCGTTGGACGATTGACGTATGCTTCTGCTAGCTTTTAGTCACGTGACTTGCACCCGTGACCCTCTAGCGGCGGGCTGTGAACTTCTGCACTCACTCGTGTCCGAACCAATCTTGGTTACACATGCAACGATATTATCCTTCTGTCACCGGTTTGCCCATTACACACTCCAGCTCGTTTCTTTTTGAACGCCCCTCATAGTATCCATCAACAACATCTCAGTTGATTTTTTTTATTCCTTTGTAGTAACATTGCTTTCGAAGGGGTTTGTTGTAATTAAAACAGCATCAAGAAATAACAGGCAATAACCACTGTTAATGTTATTTCATCTAAAATAAATCTCTTTCTTGCGATCCACACTGTAGTATTGTAAAAATAGAACTTGCGGACATACAATATCAATGTAATAGCTGATGAAACTATTAAAGGCTTTTCGTTAGGCCTACAGAAGTTTGGACTAGAGGTACACTCTTATGCCTAAGAAAATACTTATAGTCTATGTATTCACAACTTACATAGAAAGAAAAACAAATAGGAAGAAGATGAAATCTATTCTTACAATTAAACTTCATAAAAATAAATACAAAGAAGTGTTGTATATTATACAATTAATAATAAAATGAAAAGAAAGATTACAAAATAAGAACTTTCTGTAGAATTTTTATTTCATTGGTCAGTAAAAAATTAGGGAAGGCTATAAATAAATAAATAAATAAATAAGATGACCAATCGTCCTCCTTTAGGGAGGACAGTCCTTTTGTAAGTTCTGTCCTCCCTCGAAAAAGTGTCCTCTGTATTCAATATTTGAAGACAAATCTGTAAATCTCCGTATTCGATCAACGCCGATCCGATCCGTTGCGCATGATGATGGATATTTCTTGTTCAGATATTTCCAATATATTGATAGAAGATGATTCATTGACAAAAAAAGGTTAAAACGGAGATCACGGCACATGCCTTCGTTGAACTTTTTTTAATGATCGCTTCCGCCTCTTGCTAAAAGGAGCAACCACGATGAATTAGGCATTATGACAAACCATTAAACCTGAAAAATAAACAAAGAATAAACCTTTTACCATAATTCCAAGCACCAACACAACTCGGGAATCCAATTAGGCCACTGCAACTAGCGGTCATCGAAGCGGTAAACCACCCGTCACCGATGTATCCTTCCGAAGATGCTGATTGGCTTGTGCCGTATTCTCCGGTTTAACCACGATATTTTTTTTTCTTCAATTTATTTGTCATCCTTTTCATTGTAAAAAAGTTGGTCACCTTAAAATAAATAAAGGAGGACAATACATTTATAAGGTGCTTAGTTTGAGATGGGGTTAGGTTTTCCTTGGTATATTTCTACACTATTTAAAATAATTTATCCCACCCAAA
>JAFIDM010000001.1:88563879-88590766 GCA_023159025.1 Thereuonema tuberculata
ATGTGAGTCTTGGCAACTTATTTTACATGAAATGTTTTGGGTGGGATTTCATTTCTTTTTGTAAGATGAGATCTGATAACTTAACAGTGAAAGCGTTATGAGCATGTGAGTCTTGGCAACTTATTTTACATGAAATGTCTTGGGTGGGATATACCTATCAGAAATTGTTATTTAATAAAGAACCTGAGCCCCCTTAATGAGGGGTTGGAAAGTGAAAGTTACAGATTTATTAATTTTTGTTGTTGTTTGTGTGCTAAACCTAGCCTGCATACCAAATTTCAGCTTTCTAGGACTTCAGGAAGTACCCTAGAGGTTTTGATGATCATGAGTCAGTCAGTGAATCATGGACGAAATCGACGTATTTTAGATATTAATAAAATCCAAAGTATAAAAGCTAGATAAATGAAACGTAGCGTATTTCATTAGTCTGCTAACTGCATCTTATCCTGAAAATTTGAGCTCTCTAGTATTATCCAGGCCGAAGCTATGAGGGTTCGAAAATACGACGAAACGCTTCCAGAAAAGGTACGTAGTGCCCTTCCTAACTTCGGCTTGTCTTGGCGGGGGCATTGCCGTGCCCCCAGATGTCTGCATCATAGAGCATGCCAAACAAATTGGTTAACAATTAAAATGGAAAATCATTGGAAATTAAAAAAGAAATACAACGGAATAATTACTGAGGAAACTTTCTGATGAGAGGAGGCGAATAGACAATGATGTCTGAGGTACACCAAATTGACGAATAAAATTGAAAGTAGAACGATTGAAAGTGCATCATGATTTCAGACAAAGATTGAGGTGACCCCCTCAACACTAATCAGTAGGAAAGCAGCTGAGTGCCAGAAGCCCTAGCGTTGGCACTGCCTCCCCATACGCCTTTGGAACCACGTGACTAAAACCTTTAAATCATGCTGGAGAATTTTCAAGAGGAAAGCGTAAATCGGATTAGATAAAACAGGTAAATTTCTTTCTTTCTTTTTTGTACCTTTGACCATCCTTGCTAGTGCTGTCATCTATCAGCATACCGGTACTTTAAAAGATTTTCTGTTTAATGTGTAACATTCCCACTATTTGCGCCTTTAAACCTTCAGTAGCAGTTAGATCTTTGACTTGCAAGGAGTGAAAAATATTTTTCCAATTCCATCACCGAAAAGTAAGTATTTTTCAAGTGAATGTTTCTTTAATAACATTGTTTGGTTTCTTTTGATTGTTATTTTAACAATAATGAGTAATACATGTATAGATTAATTGTTAGGACTTTTAAGATGACTGGATTAACCTAAAAATTGTAGCATGGCTTGAAACGTAAGTTGGACTGATGTTGTACCTTTGACCACAGCAGGGTGTTGTTGTTCTGACCAGGTCAAAGGTACAACATTACAGTAGAATCTCATTATAACGGACTAATAGGGGCTGAAGGTTGTCCATTTTAATGAAAGTCCGGTTTATAACAAATAATTCTTATAGGGGTGTAATGCAGCAGGGTGTACATCAATGAAAGTACAATAGTTAGCTATAAAAACTGTTTATAATATATCAAATAAAAAACAGCCTTCAACATAGTAGGTTGAATTGAAAAAGATTTGTTCGTATACACGCATTAATCTTTAGAACAAGAAGGTCCTGGTTCATGTTGATTGCTTACATAATTGGTTTGAAAAAATAATTTATTTTCTGCTGGGTTTGTTTGCTGCTTATTTCTTCAGTTAAAGTGCCGTAAGTTTTCATAATATGCAAACACATTTTCATTTGCCGATTGAACATATTGAATAACAAAATTTAAATTGTCTTTCACTTCGCTCACCTTAACAGTGCCGGATTTAGGGGGAGGGGGGGCATGAGGGGGCAACAGGCGGCCAATCTGGGGGGCGGCAAAATGGGATTGAAAATTGATTTTTTTTATAATTTAATAGTGAAACACAGCTATCAGGGGCGGCATGGGGCTGACTTGCCCCCCCCTGTCAATTTTCCTAGATCCGGCACTGCACCTTAATTGTAGGCTGCCGATTTTTTTTAAAAACTGTCCGTTATAATGAGGTTCTACTGTACTTAATAATATGTAAATGTTTTTACTTAGTCATTTTAGCATTATGTAAGATGGAAATTTAAATATTTTTTGCTAAATTTTTATTTTTTTATCAAATCTTATCCAAAGAAAGTAAACAATCGATTGTTTGTCCACGACTTTGAGTCTGATGTTGAATATTCATCAGGGGAAAGTGTTTTCGATCTTTCAGATGAATGCCATGAGTTGGAGAAGGAATTAAACTTTGAAAAAGAAGATTTAGTTGAAGAAAGTTATGTCTTTGTCAAGCTGACAATAAAAAAAAAACAACAACAAACAAACAAGAAATACTTTGTGGCCCAAATAAAGGAAGCAGCATGTGATTATTTTAAAGTTAAATATTTGAAAAAAACTACCGAAGATGGCGAAATTCATCCAAGAAGATAACCAGCTCTACGACATAGAACTACAAGAAATTATGGCCAGGCTACCAAATCCATACACAGCTGGCGACACAGCTCGACTAAAAGAATGTCTATCTTTTGGAGATAGACATTGATTTTTCATTGTATAATGTAGAGTAAACAAACAGGAGTAGGCTACTTAAGCCATTAGAATTTATTTCATGTTTTATTATTCTACTTTGAATTATATATATTTGCCAAATGTCTATATTTCTGAATAAAAATGATATTTAAATAACCTGTATCTAACTGTCAGTTTCTACTACCACCTGGTCAAAGGTACAGCACGTAGTTGTACCTTTGACCACAAGGTATAGTTTTTTTTGTAAAATAAAAATAAAATACTTATACTCAAAATGTAATATATAAAACACATGCAGTTGATGGCAAGATGCGTGAAGATCACATGTATCCATTCAGGTAAGGATTTACTTGATTACAAAAAATTAGAAAATTCATTTAGTGAAAACTGGTTCAAGGTACAACACCTTCCCCTACTTAAAATATTAAGGAGCGATACCAAGTGAGTTATTAAATGACATCCATAACATATGTTTCACGTCTTTTGGCGATCATCAACCAGGAGTAAGTCATCAGTTTACAGAGAAATCTCAGGATTAGAGGATTAATTGAACAATCGTGAAACAGATGTCAGCTACTAAACTTTGGGGTCTCATTTATCGAGTTTTATGTATAAATGAATGCGTTTTTTTATTGACTAATGCGCTGTAAAAATTTATTTCTGGCAGTATATAAAAGAAACCGGGATATGAATTTTGCCGATGATTTACTGTATATTTTATTTTAGTAGTTTAGTTTTAGAGAACCCACAATTACTCTCAAAAGCCAGGAACTTGCTGAATTATTGCTATTGCTCTTTTGTTGAACTTGTAACCAATGAAAAATCAGCGTTTCAAAGTCGTCTGCTTTTGACAAAATGTAAGTAAAAGTGGAAATCATTTCGAAGATTATTATTATAATAATAATAATTTATCCATTTATAATTATTATTCTATTATTTGCCATTTAATTTTAATAGTAATTAATGTTTAAATTAATAATTTTGTGATTTGTTAATCCTTCAATATTTTACCAATTTCAGATTCTTAATCGAAAGTTGTGAAACTGTCTCACATAAACTCATTGAAAATGTTAAACGCAAGTAAAGCTAAATATAGTAAGTATTTCTTAATAAATATGTACGAAATGTATTTAAACTCATAGAAGTAATTGAATATTTTCATTCAATTAAATTTAGAATAATAAGGAATTGTTAAGTAGAAATGAAAATAATAATGTGGTAAGATATTGCAGTTCTTTTCAGAAGTTTTCTCATTATTATTTATATGTTTAAATGTACTGGAATTTATAATCTATTTGGATTTCCTCCAGAAACCTAAGAATTGACCAAATAACATCGTAAAATATGAGCAGATCCTAATAAAGTGATTTCTTGAACAGGTTGAATATCATAAAGGTATAACTGATTTAAATAATTTTGTAATCCTTTTGGAATTGTTCCAAGAGCACAAATAACGATTGGCACTGTTTTAGCTTTTTTTGTGCCATAAACGTTCGATTTCAATTTCTAAATCACTGTACTTGGTGAGTTTTTCTCTTATTTTTCCCGACATTCTGTTTGTCACGTCAATGAACCAAACATTTTTTTTTTGTTCAACAACAGTAATATCTGACATATTGTGCTCCAAATGTTTATCAGTTTGCATTTTAAAATCCAACAAAATTTGAACTACCGGTATCATTTTCAGTAACTTTTTTAACCTTATCCTTCCAAAAGCTTTTACAAGTCAGAAAATCGTATTTTTTTTTACATAAATTCCAGTGAATTAAACTTGCAACCCAGTCATGATGCTGTTTATAATCAGCCTGAGCATTATTGCTGCAAGCACTAAACAAATGACTTTTTCTTCCTTTTCACTGCATAGTTTGCACTTGCTGTGGTTGGGAATTTTCTCAAGTTTTGTCTTTATAGCATTTGTACTAACACCTGTTCTTGTGCAGCTAAAATTAATTCCCTCTTTTTTTGTAAAGCATGACGAGTAGTTATTAATTTTCGGATTTTACAGTCCAGAACATCTAAGTCTGTCTGTGTCCAATCAATTATTCCTGCAATATATCTAATAACTGGAGTAGCCCACAAGTTGATAGCCTTTATTGTATTTCCTCTGCTAAGTTTTGACTTCAAATTTTTTCTAATGCTTTTGTATATTTCAAATTCGTGTTCTTTTTAACTTCCATATGAAGAATATCATCAGCTTCAGAATTCCCAAATATTTGTACGAATCATTTTTAGCTTAACTTTTTAATGTTTTATTTATTTCTATTTTCAATGAGTTTTCCTCTGCTCATGGGATAACTTTACAGATTTGTCAAGTCCAAATTCCGTAAAGATATCCTCACTAAAATTTTTGACTCTAACGAGTAAATATTCTAATTCTTTGGATGTCCATTAATTTCATATCATCTATATGTAAGAGATGTGAATTTTTTTTGATCTGGCTTAGATATTTCATATCCCAGACCTGTACTGTTTAGAGTTACTGTATTGACAGTGGAATCACAGCAATGACAAATTAGAACAGTGGTAATTCCACTTTTGATGTTCACATGTCCTGCATTTTTCCACATACAATTAAATTAATTTTCCAGATTTTCATTACAACCTAAATGCCAAAAAAAAAAAAAAAAATTCTAAACTTTTTACTTTACAATATAGATTTGAGATTAAAAGTCAAAAGCTTTCTTATAGGTCAATCCAATTAATAATAATAAAATTTTATTATTATTATTATAAAAGTTTCAAACCTTGGGTTTCCCCAGCAAAGACAACATGGCAGGTCAAGAATCAAAGCACACATTGCCAAGTGTAAAAAGTGTGCAAGACTGGTTAGGGATGTGTGGTTGTGTCCATAAATTTCCTAACTATGCGAGTTGTGTTGAGTACCACAACCTTCTGAAGTTGTGCATAAGTGTTTTTGTGAAGTCCTAGTGTGCTGAGACTGTGGTGCAATGTGTGAGGCACCAGACCAGTGGTGGACAAAACGATAGGTACAATACGTACTCGGTCCTACCTCCACTGCTTCTACACGACCCAAATACACATGACAACAGATGCAGGAAATGCCACACTATGCATGAGACGATCGACCACATAATATCAGGCTGTCTCCTTCTCTCTCCAAAATAATAATAATAATAATTATTATTATTATTATAATAACAGGTGGGTAAAATGTAAGAAAAAATTTGCAAGAGTTGACTTTTGAAATGTTCAGGAATTTCCTGAAATATGAGCTAAAGCCTAATTTTAGAGAATCATTCAATTTAATAGAGTTGAAGGATTATCCGCTATTGCAAACTGGTTTACCACGTGAAAGATAAGCATATTTTTTAATTTTTATTCCATCTGTATTTCTGGAAGCTTCATAATCATTAAGCAAAGCCTCCTTTTTCTTTTTTCTTTGTTATGATTAATGATATTCTGATTTCTAGATTTTACTGAACTCTACACACCTGGTGATGAAAATATCAAGCGCCCTTCAAAATCTACATCTTCATTTTTGCCAAAATCAACAAGTACATCTGATCCAAAGAAAAGTTCTGAGAAGAAAAGTAGCAGCAGTAAGAAATCCTCTGAGATTACCTTTTTCCGTAGTAGCTCTTCAAGGTAGGCATGCTTTTTTTTTTTTTAACTTGGTACTGATTTCGAAATTTTATTCTAGTAAAGTTAAATTAGGGAAATAAAATTCAAGATATTTTGAATATATATACACACACATATGCTTTTAACTTTATCATGTATTGTTATATAAATAATGTAGAACACCAAAGTCCCACAATTCGAATCACACTCCACATACTTCTTCAAGCGTAAGGAGAACACCTCACCTTTCCTCTGGAGGACCTGCCAAAAACCTCGAACCTTCATGTATAGTTGGTATGGTATTAAGTATTTTGTGTTTTTTAAGTTTTAAGGAAATTTTCAAGTGAAACTTCAGTCTATATAATTTAAAATATTTTTTAATACCCATCTTTTCTTTAAATATTCATATCATTAATTACATGATTTTGAGAAATATTTATATCAGATAGAATGATTCCATTATATGTTTTTCACTGTATTACTTTAAAAGTCATAAATCACAGATATTATTCACATTTATTATGAGAATTAATTATTCATTTTCCTGCTTATATTAAGTTTCTTTTCAATTACTACCTCTCCCCTCCCTTATTTTTATTTATTTATTTACTAGCCAAAAAAAAAACAACTTTATTTATTTAGCAAATTAATATCGAGATCCGAAAATATTCGAGTTCCCAGACCGTTGTGGCCTTCTCCGGATAGCTCAGATGTATTGCGAGTTGGCGCCACGCACCTATATATCGATAAGGCACCTTTAAAGCGAAAATATAAATCCTCTTTATTCCCTATCCCATGCGAATTTCGAAAAATCCAGCCTTATTCCTTGTCTATATCATAAAGGGCAACATTTCAGCTTTCTATGCCCAAGGGTTTGGGCTGGGCATGATGAGTCAGTGAGTGAGTGAGTCAGGACTTTTCTTTTTATATAGGTAGTTTTATTTATTTATTTATTTATTTATTTGCACAATTAAGATTTTGGAATAAAATATGGAATTCAAAAAATATAATACTGAAAAATATAATACATTCAACAAAATGCTGGAACTTTGTGTAGAAATATTATGTCATGCAGACATAGTTATGTTTTGTAGTTGCTGCAATTAGATGGAGGAATAGCAGCCTAAAGTGTTCAATAAAAATGTGCAGGCTACTGAAGCAACAATATCTCATTGTCAGGTTCCTGTAACCATGGTAATTTGGTCCCTATGTGAAGGCGCATTATCCTGCTGGAATGTCCAAGTGAGGAGAAACTGTAGCCATGAAAGTATGAGCATTTGGTTAATGATGATGTCTGGATAAAGTGCGGCATTAGACATGATTTTATAGGTAGCAAAAGCCTCAATGTTTGCAAGGAAACATTCCTTGACAGCATTACACCAGGCAGTGTCCCTAGAAAACATTCAGATGCTGACTGAATACTGTTCGGGAAGAAGGTCTCGTCCTAAAGAGACGTTCTTTTTCCCGGTGGGTGGCGGCCTAAAAAAAATACCGTTGCCATCACAATGAATCCGTCCGAATGGAGACGATGCCCTTTCATTTCTGTTCTGGCGGCCGCAGCAAAGCGAGGAAGCTTGGCCTATTATTTCTCCGCAAGAGAAAAGGGAGGGCCTTGCCGACTCATGTCCTGCGGCCGCACCGGTTCGGACCGCACATAGACATGAAGGATCTAAGGATTCGTGTTGTTTCTACCAACTTTTGAGCCTTCTCATCAACACGACGCAAAAGGAACCTTGATTTGTCACACCAGGCAACCTTTTTTCCAATTATCAGTGATCCACTGTTGGTGTCAACAGGAGACACGCCTTTCTTGTTCTTTGCTGACAGCATTTGGTACCTGACATGGTTGCTGGCTCTTATAGCCCATTCTAAGTACAATGCATGGTATATTCTGAGTTGATGTATACCAAGGTTGAATTCTGATTTGCCAGGCTGTAGCTCATCTGCTTCCACAATTCTTGCCATCTCTTCTGAGCCCTCTGATCCACAAGCAGTTTTCTTCCATGGAATTGTTAATCATTGGAATTTTTTGTTTGTTTCCAACACTATTCTTAGTAAACCCTTGAAAATTGTGATGTATGAAAAAGCCCAGAAGACTGTATGTATGTACAGTCTACCTGTCTATACAGATAGACAGTTAGACATATTTATCAAGGTTTCAATCAAGATATGTGTGCCATTATTTTTTTTCAGATCTCAAAGCTAACAGCAGTCATTTTTTGTTTCCCGCAAGCACTAGATTTGCCAACTTTTTTGTTTTATTAATTAATCAATCAATTAATTTATTTATTTTATTTATATCTAACTTTATAAAGATGGCAAGAAATTTTTACTAATGATTATTTTCATTTTCAGCTGTTGTTGAAGGCCGAGGACATGCAAGAGGAGAAATTGGAATTGCAAGTTTGGATCTAAAAAGTCCTGAACTGGTGCTCTCGCAATTTTCTGATAGTTCTACTTATGTTAAAGTCTTAACAAAACTTCAGATTTTAGATCCTTTAGAGGTACAGAAGAAATATAAATTCTTATTATTTTCAAGTATTTGAAGAAATGATTCAAATTAGTAGCAGCCAATCTGTAATTGTAAAACTAAATATGTTTATACAACTGTGCTTTCTTTTTTTATTTTCTTGAACTCGTCATCATTTGTGTACTATGTACTTGGTTTGCTTGCTTGTCTTTGCCAACTTGAAAGTCTTTTTATCAGCACTGCTAATTTTCTTTTCTTTGCATTCTATGTTAAATTAATGAATATTTTTTTTTTCTAACGTTTACTTCATTAAGTGACAAGTCATATGAAGAATGTGAAGGCTTAATGTGTATTGATGAAATATAAAGAAAAGAAAGTGAAAATAAAGCACTTACTTGATAAAAATGAAACGGGAGTAATGGAGAATTCTCCAACAGTTTCAGAATACTTTGCGTATTTCATGAACAGGGGATGGCAGAAATGTATAGGACAACATGAGAAAAAAACAAATGGTGAAGGTTTGGGGTAGGTTAGCAGTGGTGATGGATGTTTTGCCCCCTGTAACTAGAATATAGGCTTTGAGTCAGATTATATGGAAGGATTCAGCAAGGAAACGATGAGATAGTTTATTGTAGTGGGTGAAGAATTTTGTATCTGTGAAGTTTGGGTGTGCCCAGTTTCACTGATGTGTTACTACGAATGATTATACGGGGTTATGCTACTGAAAATATCATTAAAACACTGGACAAAACCATTCCAAATATTAACACCCTTAGAAATAGATGCTTCAAAATTATCAAACTCCGCTCCCATTTTGCTTTCAAACCTCAATCCTATACAAAAAGCCTCCTTAAATACATCAAATTTGAGCTGGAAATTCCTTCCAACAAACACATTAACTATCTAGGTGTCTCAATTACAGTTCAAATTTATAGGTCCAGTTCAAGTTACCTACAAAAATAACTCCATACAAATCACTGTCTATAGAAAACCCACCTGCTCACACCCCATACATACAAAATCAATACAATAGATTTTCTAATATGCAGAGCACTCACAACATGCTCCACTAAACCTGCCTTACACACTGAATTAAAACCCATTTACAGCATACTTAACTTCCATAACTACCCCTCCCTGCTTTTTCACAACTGCCTCAATATCCTAACACATAAACTGAACAAAAAATCTAAAAATACAACCCACCAAACCCCCTGTCAAATACATCCCCTTTCCCTACTATCCACCTCTTGAAAGCTTCATTAAAAATTCCTCAACCCATACCAATATGCCCCTGCTTTCAAATCGCCCAACATAAACATCGTACAAACCAAGCAACTAAAATAATTCTTCCAACACTATACTGGATTCCATGTAATCAATGCCCCTCTGGATACGTAGGACAAACATCCAGGCCCCCTATCCACACGCATAAAAGAGCATAAACAAGCCTTCAAACACACAGACCCCACACGTTCGTATACTGTTATGCACTACAACGAGACTGAACATCCTCCCCCCCCCCTCCAACTTCACAGCTGCTTTCCCTTTCCTGCTGACTCCTAGCCTAATCCTTCCACATAATCCAGCTTAAGACATACAACCCTATCACTGGTGGGCAAAACGCCCATCACTATTGCTAAACTTTCCTAATCCTTTCACTTCCCTCACTGTCACTGTGCATTCCCACCTCGTGTCGTCTTAAATGTTTTTGTGATGTCCTATATGTTTGTGCCGTCCATGATGATAGAATACGATGAGTATTCTGAAACTGTAGGTTTATTGCCATCTTTTTTATTCCCTTTTCATCATGTTTGCAAGTAAGTAGGTTTTATTTTTTTTCAGACACACTATTCTGCCAATTCAACATCACCACCGAGCAAATTGACTTCCTCATCCACACATTTACAACATATTCAACACCTGTAACTAATCCTCCCGTATCTTTCACAACTGTCATAGCCTTCTACAAAACCAATTGAGAAAACCCACAAAAACAACACAAATCCTTCATCAAATACATCCCTTACTTCTCACCCCTTGAGCAATTTCAATAAACAATTCCTTGCTCATGTCTTCAGATCTCCAAACATACACATTTCATATAACCCAACAAACTGCTCCCTGCAGTGTAGTATATTGGATTCTCTGCACACGATGCTTTTTCAGGTTATGAGGAAGAAAGATGCCTTCCCCTATCCACACAATTATCAAGAATGTAAAAATGCTTTTACTGCTAAAGGCCCTACACGATCATACACAGTAACACATTTCAGTGAAACTAGACACCCCAACTTACAGATACCAAATCCCTCACTCACCACAATACACTGTGTCACTGCCTCCTCACTGAATCATCCTACATAATCTGACTTAATACCTGTAATCTAGTCATTGGCAGACAAAACGTCCATCACTACTGCTAAACTATCCCACACCATCATGACTTGTTTTTGTCTTGTGTTGTCTTATGTTTGTGCAGTCCTCTGATGATGGTATACTCAAAATATCCGAAAACCATTGGAGAATTCTCCATTACTCCATTTTTATTTTTGTCAATAAGTATGTTTTATTTTCACTTTTTTTTCTTTAAGTTTATAAAGAAGCAGCAGTCCTAAAAAAGGCCCACTGTAAATTCTTTATATTTATTTAAAAGAATTGAATGTTACTGTGATCTATACGTATTTAAAAATTAAAAATATCTGAAGAGTAAGAAACGAAATATTCAAAAATGTCAAGTTAAAAAAAAATAAATCTGTGTATTTAAATATAAACATATCAAATTCTAAAATTTATATAGTATTAACTAATAACAAAAATTATTAAGAGAGCTTAAAATATAAATTATAGTAAAGATTACAAATTGCAGTAGGTGGGAATGTTATTTTAAAAGGCTAACTGAATTAAAAAATAAATATTTGCAGAATTGTGTTCTGCAGATCACAGAAATAGATTTTTTTAGCCAAAGTAGTTAAGTTAATGTCTTTAGAATCCAAGCTATCCAAAAACTTCCTCAGATAACTATCTTGTAGTGTAGACTGTCCAACACGGGGAAAAAAAGGAACTTGGTTGGTTACTCTATTACAAATGTAAGTGTGTCATTGAATGTTTTTCATAAAAACGATTATTACTAGTAATAGTATTGCTTTTCATAAATCACTGTAATAATGAGTTTTATGATCCTTATTTATTACTATGGTGATTTAGAAGCTGAAAGGCTTACTTCTATGAGACTGTAAGGCACCAAACGATATTGACAGCTTTTTTAAATGGGTTATACAAAAGCCATATGTATTACCTCAGCACTAAATAATAAAAGTTTTTAATCTATGGAAGAATTCTTGATCAGACCAATATGGTTTTCATTCTGGATATAATTCTTGGAAATCATACAGGTTAAGGGTTAGCAATGCCATCCTTCATACTCATTTACATCGATTTCTCTGCATTCCATTAGTCTTACTTTTTATTTATTTATTTATTTATTTATTTTTTTTTTAAGATTTAAAAACCTTGCTGATATTAAGAATTTATTCCAAAAGGTCTAATTTAGAGTAAATTCCAAATATCAGCAAGATGAATAAGATATGAACCAAGAAGAGATTTTAAATCTTGAAATAAGATGAACAAGTTTATCTGTTCAAGTCCTTGTATCTTCGTATTATGGAGGGTTGAGGCAGATGCTCCTCTGTGTGATAACAATAATTATGGACAGACCCTAGCCATCATAGTTTCCATTGCAGGAGGCTTCTGGATAGGTATTCCTGGGGGATTGTGTGCCACACTTCTAAACAACTTTCTACAGGCCAACCAGCATGTGAGGTGCGCATCGTGCAATCCCAGATTTGAGAAGCCCAAAAACACAGAAGTCCATTGAGAAAACATCAGGTGACTTAATGGGTATGCATGTAAAGGAAATGACATGAATCCTGGTCTCACTTGCCTCTTGCTCGTGGCAGTAGACCAAAGAACTTGCAATATGGCGGGATGCCTTGTCCTTACGAAGTTTACCAATACAGCATCATTGCTATAAATCTGTGGGACATAATTGCCATAGATTGGTTTTATCACAGTCTATTAGAAGTATGCAGCATTTTCCTTGGCATTAGCGGCCACTCTGATCATTAGGGGAAGGCCATAAGCACAGTATCCTGCGACAATCATTGAAGGCTTTGGATAACTTTTCTTTGCATTGCCACATTAAGTCTGCTCATCCTTTGTCTCTGATGTGCCAGTAACAAATCGTCTTGGGTTGGTTGGCATTGTCCAGGTATACTCATGCTTCATCCAATGTGACGACATGTCCAGCGGTCACATGCTAGTTACAGTTCGTACAGTGTTCTTGCATTGGCGAAGCAATCCTGGGGTGGGTAGTGAGGGAAAGGATATATTGATGAAGGGTTTGGGTAATGTGATTTTTGTGTATTTTATCAGTTTGCTTTGTAGGAGGTTAAAGTGGTTATGGAGGGAGGAAGGTTGAGTATGCTGTAAATACTGCTGAGCTCAATACTTTTAATAATATTATTAGGGATAGTTTTGTAGAACATGTGATCATTGCTGTGCATAATAGGAAAACAAGTTTTGTTGATTTCAGGAGTGGGTGTGTTTGAGTTGTAATATTTGTATCTAAATTGGATCATCTGGATTTTCTGTGTACTTTGGTGTCGATGATGTTGTTTTGGTAAGTAATGGAGACAGCCAGACAGTTAATGTGTTGGATGGATATTTCAGTTCAAATTGTAGGTAGGGATCCATGGAGTTGGGATATTTTTGTATGTGTTTATATAATGTTTCTTTGAGGAGGATGATGTCATTGACATAACCTGTCATGTAAGTTAATCTGTGGGAATTTGCTTTCTTTTCTTTTTTCAAGTTTTTGCTGAAATGATTTAAAGAATGGCCTTACCTCTGATTTCTCACTACCGTATTGTCCGGCGTATAAGACGACACCCAATTTTTCCAATTAAAATATAGAGTTTGGGATATACTCGCCGTATAAGACTACCCCTCTTCCAATGCACACTAAATAAAAATTAAAAAAACATCAGATTTGATTTCAATATGGTAATTTTAATTCAAATGCTTATGACATGCAGATACGTAGCATGAAAACTGTCACTTATAAACATAACGCTGTTTGTCATCAAACATGTAAACACAAATCAGTGCAAGTGGATTAAACTTTTCCTTTACAAGCGATGTACCTTACCGACGATTGGCTGGTTGTTGTATACAACACCTGCTTGGATTGGTCAGCTCTCCCTGTCTCCAAGTAACTGTAGCTTTGTTTATTCTAGTGCATTATTTTAATGCTACATTTTTTTAGAATTTCACTAAAATCATAGTATTTCTTAACTGAAATCTTGTTTATTCTGTCCCCGCTGTATCTCTTTTTTCCATACCCCGGGCGTCCCGGAAGCCTGCAGCTTGATCCGTCCTTCATTTACACCTTCCCTGTGAGGCGTCCCCCTCACCTCGTCATCGGGACCGCGTTAGTCACTTCTTTCCACGAATCCTGGTGAGTGGATTTTCTTCTACTGTACTTATACAGCACCGTCCTTGCTGCTTTCATACGGTTGCCGCATACGGCGGGGATGCGGCCTTGGCCGTTTTTGAGCTTCTCCCCAACATTTGCGGCGACCGCAGTCCAGCTCATAAGTTTCAGCACCGTATAAGACGTATAAGGCGTATAAGACGACCCCCGACTTTTGAGAAGATTTTCCTGGTTTAAAAAGTCTTCTTATACGCCGGACAATACGGTACTTCTTTTTGTTTAGATCATGCCTGACATTATTTCGTATTAAAGTAACTTTATTTTTAATTAATAATAATTTTATATTTGCAGATACTAATGCCAAGTACTGTGTGCGATAATGGTAGCATGACCAAATTATTTAAGCAAATTGCCGATCAGTTTCCTAACATAACTATTACCACAGTTCAAAGGAAATATTTTAATGAAACAAAAGGACTGCAGTACATTAAACATTTATGCCTGTCTGAATATAGCAGTGTAGAAATGGAAGTGAACACTAAGTAAGTACTGTTAAAAGTAATAGTTGTAATGTTATTTATAAGTAGAGTAGGTTCTCTTCTCAAAGATAGTTTTGCATCATGAAACACATTGTTACGTTAAGCTGTTGTAATTGGTAGCAGTATCTGAAAAAATACAAAACTGTAATTGATTGATTTACTCTGAAAAGACAGGTGTACTTTGCAGGCCTTGTTGACATTTTAACTGGAACTGCAAGATTGAAATATTATTTTCTTAAATTTTATCTTGGATAAGTCAATAGAAAGATTTCTACAACCATAAAATGGGAATGCTCATTCTTAAGAAGAGAGGGGATAACTTGGGCAAGCTAGATAAATGAATTACTAATCGTGTAGAAAAAAAAGATTGATTCTCAAAGAAAATCAGGCTTTTTATGTAATTATTAGTAGTTAATAATTAAGTTTATTTTTATTTTTGGAGTTTGCCATTCAGCGGTATGAGAGAAAAAAATTGGTCCTGTAAATGATAGTAATGTGGTATTGATTGAATTTGATCATTTGTGGTTGATACTTTTATTCATTTCGCTAATTTTCAGAAATGCAGAAAACAAAAGATATTTCGCTCATTGGTTATTTGGGAAGCATTAGCCAACCACCATTGATGTTCTAAACAATTGATACATAGAGAAAGGGATTTAGAGGATGCCTTGTCAGCTTCCCTTTTGTTTAACCCAGGATAGATCCCTGGCCTCGAGCAATATTTTTGCAATATTTAATTTTACTGCAATCCCCCCCCCCCCCCCATGTTGTGTTGAGACAGTGTCTCATCCTTATATCAATGCAATGTGAGAAAAAACCCAACTATATTGCTTCTTCATTGAAGTTGGGGGGAGGGGGAAAAATATGGGAAATTTTCTTGCATTTACACACCAATATCTTTTGATCTCTATTCTTTACCTGAAACTTCCCCATTAATTTGCCATTATTCAGGACAATATTTTATCAAATTTTATGCAAAGTGAAACATGAAAAATATTAGATCTACAATATTAGATTCAACTCCACATACTGTACTCCATGCAGACTGTCTTTTCTATATGTAAAATCACTGATGAACCATTTGAAGTAATTAACAAACTTTCATGCAAACATTGCACAGAAAGTTTGAGAATTATTCAAAACTGATTGTAATGTTATAATTTTTCAATGTTGTTCTCTTATATCTTGTGCGTAGTATGTTAATTCAACATGGAAGCTTTATTGAGATCTTCAAGAGATCGGGGTTCATTTGTGGCTGAAATCTCTTAATTTCTAAGAACACATTCTGTAAATAGTTATCAGAAAGCTGTTTTTTGTTTTATCTTGTACAAGAAATATACAACCATAGAAAAGATGCTATAAAATTTCAAGCACACCTTGATTAGTTAGTTATTGTAAGAAATTAAATAAGAACGTCAGCTCGGCTGTCCTAAGGTAAAAGGAAGTAACTGCAAATTTTCTGATTTTGCGTTTTCTGCATTTTCTACGTAAGGAAGTATCTACACATCTTCCTTTGCAATTTGGTAGAGATCTGCTGTTAAATTTGGTTCCTATTTCGATGATCAAAGGTAGCAACTGACTCACAATATGCTTATATCTACGGTCAAAGGCAGCAAATAATCAGTTTCCGAATTGCTAGTTGCTTCCTTTTTTTTAATTGCTAGTTAGGACGGCTGAGCTGGATTAGGTGCTCAGAAAGAAACTGGGGAAAAAAATAAACCTTAAAAGTTAGCTTCTTGAGATAAAGCCAAAGATTTATATTGCAACTTCTATGACTAGAAACTTTGGAAATACTAATGAAAAATAAAGTTAAAATATTTTGGAAAGAGGAATAAATTAGGAAGAAAAATTATAATCACTTAAAAAAGAATTTTTTGAATGAATTGATTTTGACTGACCCACACAATTATTGCTAGTTCAATTAGGAATTCAATCTATATTGGTCTCTTTCAGATATTATTGTTTAGCCACTGCTGCTGCCTTACTCAAATATGTGGAATTTATTCAGAATGTTGTGTATGCTCCAAATTCATTGAAAATTATCTTCAGAGGTAGTGAACAAACCTGCATGATAGGTATGTTTTGAATATTCTATTTACTCTTGGTTTTTGATTCACTTTGAAGTTGTAGAGTTCTCAAGAAGTAATTCTGTCAGAGACCTATTGGTGGGATTGAAGATTGTTTCACAATAATTGGTCTGTAACTGCTATTCATAACGATGTTTGAATGGAATATGAATAACAAATGGGATGGATTTTTTTACGATTCACAGTGAGATCTTAATTAGGAACTGTCTTAATTGGCAATTCCAAATTATCTGAACTCCAAATTATATACTTCTAAATAATTTTCTGCTTATGTCTTAACTAATAAAGCTAAGTTTTGTTTCATTGTTTGGAGACTGTGGCACTTTAACCAAGATCATATAAGGGATACTTTGCATTGTAAATCCAAGTTGTAAGGATTGTCCATTGCAACTGGTTTATGGTGTTAACATTGTTTTATTACTGATGTATTTCTGAAGTAAACTAACCATACTTGCACTATTTTAAGATATTGCTTCGAAATATGTAAAATAACACATCCATACTCTCTGATGACAGTGGGCAGTGCTGGAGGTAGAGGCTCTGATGATCAGTAGTTTAAATCAGCAAGAAAAGACACAAAAAATGAAGAGGAAAATTGTGTAGGAGCAAGGTCAACCTTAGGCACAGACAAGCTTAGCTTGTGTACAAGGTCCTCTGCCACTAGAAGTTCCAATTTAGCCTAAATTACAATAGAAATAGGATATTGGAAAAAAAAAAATATTTGAACATCTCAATTTTCTAGTCAAAATAAAATTAAATTACAAATTAAATACTTGAGAAAATTAGGAATCACTTAGTACTGTTTCACTGTATAAACCTAAGTAGGTGTCCTGCAAATTAAATTTGCCCAGGATCTTGCTAATGATAGAAGTGACCCTGTACAAAAGAAAGATGTCTCGATTCCAATTGACTTCAGTAGTTTCTATCAAAGTGGTGTTTTTTATGAAAATTAAGATAGTGGCAGTTGAAGGATATTTCTTTTCGTTCTGCTTTTTGATAACAGTCATCAACCAATCCTTGTATGATTTCTTTTTTATAAATACCTAATCATAGTTTTATTTTACAGATGCTCATACTGCAAGATATTTAGAGTTAATACAAAACATGAGAGACCCAAAGAGCATGCATAGTCTCTATGGAGTTTTACATCACACAAGAACATTGTCTGGTGCACGTCTCTTGCGTGCTAACATTCTTCAACCACCCTGCAATGAACATACAATCCTTACCAGATTAGAATGTGTGGCAGAACTCACTGAAAAAGAAAACATGTTTTATGGCCTCCAGGTATGTAATGATATTTCATCTTTACTTAATATGGTAGTTAAAGTATTCCATTATGATCCCCTGTACAGGCTCTTGAGATCGCGAGAGATAAGCCTCCTGGCATTTCCTGATCAGTAGGATTACGGTAAGGTCAGATGGTCAGCCCTGATGCCTGTCTATCTTTTCCCCTGAGAAGGAAACCTGATACCTATTTAGCAGAGTGCTAGGACCATAGGAACCGTGTAGAGGAGATTTCTTATACCTTAACTCTGCCAGGGGCTGCAATTGAACCTTGCTTCTCCAGGCCACAGTGAACTCTGTTACCACTTTGCTACTGTGCCCATACTTAATACAGTATTTTTACTGAATAAGTGGAAAAAGGTAATGGTGGCAATGAAGCATTTTAAAAATTTGTTACTTAACATAACATAAGAAAACAAGATTTCAAAATACTTCTTACAATAAGAAGTCCTTATACTTACTACAATTGAAATGTATGACAGCAAAACTCATTTTAACTAAATTGGATTTATCCTGTTATATTGTGTGCCATTAAAATTCAAATTATGATCTTTATCAATTGGTCTCTCAGTTCAGCTATTTATCTAGAATCCTTTCAAATTTCTTTTGTTAGGTGGTTAATAATGACAGTGATAATGTTTTCATTCAGTTAGGTTACAGAAATAATGAATAGTGATACACTAATACAATCAGTAAGTACTGAGTAAAGTGAATGAATTGCATACTAATTGTCACTTACTCCAATGGGTATAGCTACAGCTACTACACATGTTGATGAGGCACCTCTACTCAACATACAAACATACTTGGAGACAGCTTAGGTTTAAAGTTACCCTAGCATGAACACTCATCTTAGAGCATAGTGGAGCAATTTAACAATGTGTGAACATAAAGTTCTGTGTTAAACTGGACAAGACCAGAGCAGAGATCATGCAGATGATGAGAAATTCATCTTGGGAGGAAGCCATGTCCCAAGCAAATATCTACGAGTGGTATTGATAAGCAGTTGTGAAATTTGGTCGTTGTGCTCCCACAATCACTGTATTCTCAAATTTGGCCCCTGCAAACTTTAACCTTTTTTTGATGATTAGGACCTCTTAAAGGGATGGTGTTTTTTAGATGCTACCACGATTCAAACCCGTTAATTTGAAGTCTCAAAAGGTAGCCCACAGGATTGCTTTCAATATATACTATTACTGGAAGAAATGTAAAACAGTTGAAGGAATAAGAAGTTTGCTGAGGAAGATTTCACCTTTAAAGGTATGGTAATTGCAGATAATGAGTACTAGAGATTTCCTGGAACTCATTAGACCTTTTACTAGGAACATGCTCAGATAGCCATCACATTGTAGGCACTGAGCATGAGTAAAGGGAGGGATGGGGTTTGGAGATTAAAATACCCTTGCCCATATTTTAAGTTGGATTACAAGTAAGAAAGTAACAAATTTTAAAGAAATCTATCCAGCAGTTTTAACTTTAACTTTGGGTGGCATTCCAAATATCACATTGCGAAGTATTGCTCTCCTGCATTGCTTTCCTTAAACCAATCTAAGAGCGGAGAGGTTTTTGCCTTGCGGGGAAGCATCAGGCAGCTAATGTGACATTGGGAATGCCACCCACAATACATACAGACAAACGAAGAAGTTTAAGAGTAAGATTTCAAATGCTCAGTTAATTATTAAAAATCTTTTTTATTTCTCCTGTAATTTCCAGGCTCTTCTATCCAAATTCCTTGATATTGATCTGCTGCTGTCATTATGTATCCAGATTCCTAAGCAAGAAAATGTGAAAACTGCAGAAAATAAAATTGCACAAGTCATTTACTTAAAACATACATTAGAATTGATTAACCCTTTAAAGGAGGTTCTTGAGGAATGTGAAAATACACTCTTGAAAGCTTACAAAGAAGTAAGTCTGCATGCATATGTAATACATTTATATTACCATTTTTTAATATAGTACTTAAAAGCGAAAAAAATGCAACACCTAGAAAGATTGGGACCTTTTTATTGGTAACATACATTGAGATATACTTTTGATTATATTAGCAAGAACAAATTGCAAAATTATCACTGTATCAACCTGATGAATTGGTATAATTAGTAAGATGTGGAAATGCTCTGTGTATCAATGCATGCATGAACACTGCGGAAAAGACCATTCTATAAAGTCCTCCTGAGCGATAGAACACCAAGTAGCTAGAAGCCACTGTTCCAGTTGTGTGATACTGCCTGGCACATCTAGATATTGTTAGAATTTTCAGCTCTTCATGTTCAATAGGTAAAAGGTCAGGCAAGTATGCTGACCATCGCAGTATCTGAATGTTTTACTTGAGTAGATACTGCAAACTAATGCATGCTGTGTAGGGATATGTACTATATGTATAATAAAAGGTTTCATGCTGGCAAAGAAATGGGATAGCACTGGCTGGAAAATATCAGTAAAATATTTTTGATATCTAGATTCCCTTATGATGACTAGCTCTGATCAAGATGTCTGACTAATGGCACTCCACTCTATCATATGAGTGCTGGACTTTAAGCTTTTACATGCACAACTGGCTTTCCTTTCCCTTTGATTGTCGTGTTGACCAAGGCAAAACCATGATTTGTCACTGACCTCCAAAGCATGCCCCTTCGCTTTGTTCCAGTACTGTCGAAGGCAACAATAGAAGAGTTTTACTTGCATGTGGGCAGATGGGAGGGGTAACCGTAGTGCAGGGTTAATCTCACAATAAAAACTACCAAACAATGTCATTCATCGCAAATGGTGGTCCTGTCGCTCCATGGTCATATGTGGTCTTTTCAAATCTTGCCCATGTGTGCTGAGTCCTTTGTGAACCCCACTGGCACCATATGCTTATGATAATATTGGGATTACAGCAAACATGAAGGACTCATATCTGTAAGACAAACCAGCTTCTGTTAGGCCGATGATTCTTCCACATTCAAAGTATCTTAACTGATAGAACAGACAACTACATAAGGATATCTTTAGTGGTTTAGAACAATTCCACAATGTTTGCTCAACCAGTGAGCTTTTATAGCCTTTATCTGTGTTCCACTGTTGTGCACTTGTAATGTCAGCTCATGCCTGTCAAAACAATGATTGATTTGCACACTTAATTATTTACATATATGACTGTTTCCCCCCATTTTGTAATATTTGCATAACTTTTCGGGATGTTGCATTTATTTTTCCTTTAGTGTATTTATTGATTAATTAAGATGTAATTTGTATCTGAATAAAATTGTTATATAAGCTGAGGTATATCCCTGCTGCTATTGAATGGGTATGCTTTTTGCAAATTAGCATTTTAATCTCTAGTTTCTTTGCATTAAAGCTTCTTATAGAAAATAAAAGTTTTATGAGGATTGTCTGTGTTATTTTGACAAATGTTATTGTAGTTATGACATTAAACTCCCTCTAAAGTTTATCATTGAATCATTGCCAATTAAATAATGCACATACCTTGACATTTGTCAATTTATTTTTACTGTTCTGTTTGATATATTTTCTTTTCAGTCTCTCAATGATCCTCGTTATGACCAAATATATCTTAAAATTTGCAATGTTATACAAGAAGAAATTAAGTTTCAGAAAGGTGCACTCAATATGAGAACCCAGAAATGCTTTGCAGTAAAAGTAAGTTATTGTTTTTTACTTTGTACAGATTTGTAAGTGAATGTGACTTAATACTATAAAAATAAGAAAGACAAGATTAATAAGCAACAAAGTCAAATGAAATGAAAGGATATATTTAGGCTTCAGATAAATGCTCATTTATATTTTTAAGTGCCGTATTTCGATGAGACCGACTGTCAAGATATTGTTTTATCCAAGGTAATCTTTATGAACTTTGCCTTGGACAAAAACCATTTTTGAGGGAATTGAAATTCAAATAGTTGAAAATACCAGTTTGTCTAGTGGTGCTCTAACCATTCAACTGAATAGCTTTTCCTATATATGGGTAATATAGGCAGCAGAAAGCCTTCTGCAAAAAAAAAAAAAAAAAAATCATTATTATATTGAGTGGTTTAGATATGTATCTGCTTTCAAAAATCATTTTTAATGTATATAATATCCAGTGTTATTTCAAATAAATAAATAACATCAATAAATCAATATTATTTCAAAAAAATAAAATAATTATTTCATAGTGATTTCCCTTCTTCAGGACACTTTTGGTGATACAAAATATTTCAAAGTGATCCAACATTGATAAATAATTCTTATTGTCATGTAGTTCTCAAATATAAGAAAGAATTGATGCTACTACAAATTAATTTTTTATTTCACAATGTAATTATTGAAATTAACATTGTCATTATAATAATGTTTCAGCATTATAATTAAATCAAATATCAAATATACATTTGTTTTTAATTCATAAAATATTTTCAAACTACATATATTTATCAATAACTATTTTTTTTATTGTACTAGCCCAACATTAATGGTAAGACTTGATTAATAATTTTCTGTCATATTTATTAATGAAATGAAAATTCCTTTTTAAAGTTTGATTTATTTCATTATGTTGAGATGATTGGAATTTGAAAATAAGAATACTGTTGTTAGTATTTTTTTTTTTTTTTTGTTTAAAAAACTACTAACTGAACATTTATCATTTTTAGGTCTATTGGATATTGCAAGAAGATCCTACTGTGAAGTAGTTGATGATATAGCAGGTTAATGAGAAATTGGTGTTTTATTGTAATCATTTTGTTTGTTAGTTAAATTCAGTGTAATAATAAAGTCTTTATTATTCAGAACTTCAACATAGGTAACTTGATAAATTAAACATGAAATTATTTAAGATGTAAAATTGTTTTTCTTTTAAACTAGAACTATATGTACGCATATTTCTCAGGAAATTTGAAAAAAAAAAAAAAAAATTCTGAGATTTTAATGCCATTTGTCAAACTACGCATTAAAATATTATTTCTTTGCAACATTCTTTTAATTGTAAATTTTCAAAATTTTAATTTCAGAAATGGTGAAGCAACTTGCAGAGCATTACAATCTTCCATTACGTACAGGTTATAGTGTGAACAGAGGGTTTTATATTCAGATGTATGTAAGTGGGAAGCAGAGCACTTCACCATACAATGATTTACCAAATGTCTTCATAAAAAAGTCTAAATTCAAAAACACTTTGAGCTGCACAACAGAAGACTTGGTACGTTATGTTACAATAATGTATTGATATTATGAAATAATTATTTCATTGTGAAGCTTAATAATGATTATTAAACAAAATAATTATTATATTGATTAATATATTTTTTTTTATTAATGTCTTTTTTTTTAAAAAATCCTGAAGATTAAAATGAATGGTTAGTATTTTAAATTATTATTTGAAATTCAGTAAAGTGAATGGAAAATCATGGAAATAGTGTTTACAAGTCTTTAATAATATTTTTTTCCTTATATATGTTGAAAGGAAATACAGCTTTTCATGCAATTTTTATTTATTGGAACAGATAGAGTTCGTGAATCACTGAATGAAATCTATCTTATGAGTAATGTGTAAGTATTTTTTTTTAAATCATTGTTGTTATCTTATAATAAAATATGTATCACATTAATTATACTAAATAAATATTTATAAGAATATTTACAAAATTTTCTATTACTTTGAAGATGCAATTTCTATTGTTATAAGTGTGTTGCTCTGTTGTTGGCCATTCAAAAATTTTATAAGCTTTCCTGACAATAACCATTTTTCTATTCTATTGTATATTTTTTTCCCCCGTTTGTTGATGTGCTTCCTGTTAAAAAGAAAAAAAAATGAAACATTTGAAATTCATCTGGAAATTGATTTTTTTTAAAAACTAGAATGAGTTCTATTGTGATGTTTTTACTGTGGGATTTCCAATTAAAAAAAAAATCTACAAATTACAGCTATTTTTTTTAACCTAAAAGAACTTTTAGGTAAAATTTTTTAGGTGATTTGTTTTCCAAGTGTTACTCAAAATTTTGACTATATATTTTATTTTATAATAACCGTCATTGAATATGTATCTAATTTTGGATTTTTTTCTATATAAACAAATTTTAGCATTATAAGTGAACTACTTTGTGAAATCCGTGATGACATAGGCTGCATGTACAAGCTTACTGAAATAATTTCAATGCTTGATTTACTGGTTGCTTTTTCTCATTCTTGCACTCTTTCTGACTATGGTAAAGTATATGAGTATACATTATTAAGTTTAAATAGCATTAAATTTCTCAAACTTATTGTTATACGATAGATAGATACTGTAGATAGATAAGATAGTGTGAAAATCAGACATTAAGTTTTCTTGGATTTGTCCCCATTGCTGTATTTCTATCTTTATACAGATTCTTTAAATAATTTCTTTTTATACTTTCGTTTTACCAAAAATATTTATTTTCATTTATATTTATATAAATATTTAATATTTTAATTTTTTATATTTATTTTATTAATATTTGGTCTTATTCATTTTCATTATTTATCGTTCACAAATTTACTTAAGACTACTTCCACTATTACAGTTTGAACTAGGATAAAAAAAAAAGAAATTTGGAGTGTTAGTGATACATTTTGGGAGAGATTTCTCACATTACTTTAATTTGTCTTGCTCAATAGTGCATTCCAGTTGGCGGAGAGGAAAGCTGACTAGAAGGACGTAAACCCTTCATCATCTAATGGGGGACTATCTAATGATAGATAACAAAATTTATGATTTTTCTGATTTTTTTTTTTTTTTTTTTTGTGGTTGGATTTGAGGAGATGAATGAAACTTTCCCAGATTGAAAAACTGGTTGTCACTGGCCATGCTTAATTACAGTATTTTTATGGATACTACTAAATGTGTAGGTTCTTTTTAATTCACCTAGATAATTCATTTGAAGCTAAGCACCATACTGTCAATTTATATCTTTTTTTTATTATTTATTATTATCACATATCTTTACACAATTAAAGAATTTTATAATCATATTGAATAATAGTAAATTATTTCTGTAGAAAATGATATGCTATTTGGTTAAATGAATAAGAATAACTAAACCATGATCATCATCAACGTTAAGGATTGGTTCCTTGGGGATCATTTCCATTCTAATTATTAAACTTGATCATTTCATCCATCTGTCTCATTGTCATTGCCTTTTGTTTATAATTTATTTCCAACCGCGGTAGGTCGGTTCCCTTCATTCTAAATATCATCAACAATGTTATGGATTGGTTCCTTAGGGATCATTTTCATTCCAATTATTAAACTTCTTCAGTTCATCATTTCATCGATCTGCCTTATTGTCGTTTGCCTTTTATTTATTTCCAACAGCAGTACCCTGATTTCCTCCATTTTAAATACATGGTCTTTCCATTGATATCTGTATTTATTGATTTTTTAAAATTTAATTCTTCAAGTTTTAAGCTCATATCTAATTTCTTCAGTAGACTTTTTATCACTTAATGTGTAACTTCCTACAGTTCTTAAAATTTCATTTCTAAAGTTTGGATTTTTTTTTTGAAGATCTGAACTTTTAATAGTTCATGCTTCGGATCTGTACAGAAGAGTTGGAATAGCAATTATTTTGTATAGTTTCATCTGTGTATTCTTTCTAGTTTTTTATTGCCTAGGGACATTCTGATTGTATCACATATTCGTTGAATTTGTGACTTTTTTTTTTGCTTACGTATTTGTCGAATAAATAGCATGTAGAGTAACATACTCACTGTTTCTTTTTTTTTTAATTGCAGATAAAGTATAACATATAAGCAATATAACAAATTTTTTTTAATAATTTAGAGAAATTAGTGAACATTAAAATGATATAGTAAAGTAAAATGATATATAGTTGAAAATATTATATATATTTTCTTTCTTTCTTCTGATTGTAGTTAAGCCAGAATTCACTAACACCTTGGCTATTAAACAGGGTCAGCATCCTATTTTAGAGAAAATTTCTTCTGCTATTCCAATATCTAATAATACTGTAAGTATAAGTTTAATTTATAATAACTTCCCATGAAATAATTAAAAAAAGGTCCATTTTTGTTACATAAAGTTATTATGTAAAAAAAAAAAAAATGACCTTTTTTCTAAATCGTAAATAAATGAAGAACCATTTATTGAAAATAAATTGTTAAAAGTGCTTTTAGTCCAAATGTGAAATTGAAAAAATAATAATCAAAAATAAGTAATTTAATAGTGGTAATTTTATATAAAATCAACAGGACCACTTTTACTAGGTCATGAACAGCAAAATGCAAAGTTTAGCAGAAAATTAAAAAAATATAAGTAAAAATAAAGCTTTTTTTTTTTTTTTTAAATTAAAAAAAAAAAAAAAAAAAGCCAATGATACATTTGCTTTCTATTTCCTGCATAGAAGATGTGTATTTTTTTTATGACAGAAATGATACTAAGAATAAAAAAAATAATAAGCTACATTAATAAGTGTTGGATATTATAGCTGTCTCTTGCCTTATGTAACTGATTTTCTCTAATCATTCTAAATTAATATTTTTGAAAAAATATTTTGATGATATTGCTACCGGCGTGTGTGGCTAAGGGTCGTAACACCACGAACGTCCGGCGGCTTGGGGGACTTAATGCGAGATTCGAAATAAAGGCTTCACCTTAGTGAACGTTGTACTAACCGAAGTTAGTCTGAAACTTTATTTCTTTATTAACTAAATATAGTTCTGCCAATAGTCCTAACTATACTAGTCTTCGGCTCTAAAATGTCCACTGCATACTCCTCTTGACTAACTTAGTCCTTCACGGCTATAAGTAACTTCCCTGTAGAAGCTTTTTCTTAGGGCCGGTCGACACTGGAGCTCTGCGGACTCAGGTAAACCTTTTATGGCTCGGAATGGCTTCTTCCGTAGTCGTA
>JAFIDM010000001.1:88619850-88633870 GCA_023159025.1 Thereuonema tuberculata
GAGCGCATTAAGTTAAATGTGAAGCGCACTGAACAGATCACAAGCGCAGTTAAGTGAGCGGAGCGCAGCACAGAAGTCTGCGAGAAGTCAATTACGAACGGAGTGGTAAATCACAAGCAGGTGAAAAGCCAAATGCCCGTAGATCGTCTGAAGTTATTAGAAGATAGACGTGAAATAAGAAGTAACACAACGCAGTTAACGAAAGTAGCGAATATAGAAAAGCTACGATTTGGAGAATAGCTCACAACGAACGCGCTGATACATTCAAGAACGCAACCCGGTTCGATAATCATAGTTGGTGGCAACCGTGACGTCAGAACTTCGTAATATGAAAACACGCCGATTAGTCCATGAAGAGGAGCCAATCAGAACAAGTCGAATCATCTGATTTGCTGTTTCCAAAGGATTTCGTGTCGGAGGTCAACGCCATTATTTGAAAGGAACGAAGGGAACATTATAGGAACTCAGTGCTACTATGGAACAACTGGAATTAGCGGAATAAATTGCAATGCAGGCTACAAACTGTAAGTAGAGAACTTTAATTACTTGTGAAAGCGTTTCCGAGAATTTGGAGAACGGAAGCAGCATTTGAAGTTTAAAGTGCGCCAATATTAATTCAAGGAACAGAATTAATATTATCATTAATAGTGTGTTTAAGAAGATTTATTTATGAGTGATAAATATCTTCGTTATTAGTGCTTCGAATTTAGAGTATTAAGTTAAGTGCAACGAAGAAGAATTAATAAGAAGAAAATAAGTAATTCTTATATGTGGATGCATAGTAAAATTCATACTATATTTCTTAGTGATTAATTATCTGTGTGAAGCAAAGAATTATTGTGTTGAACTTTACTCACCTCAGCGTACTTTAGTTTTGTGTGGATACTCAGCGAGAATTAGTACTTTGAGATTATTTCAAGTAGAAGAGTTAATAGTAACATTGAATAATCAAGCAGGTTATTCATGTGTGTACTTACCTGGAGCACGACTCCATAGGATAAAATATAATTCAGTTAAATGGACTCAGTGGAACTTTGAACTATTAAAGTACATTTGTAAGTTACTACACTTCTGCATTAATAAAAAAAAAAAAACAACAACAAAAAAACAAACAAACTATATTTGTGAACCTTTTAGGTTTCAAGTTCTATTTCATTTTTCAGTTGGTTTGCCGATTGAGGGACATGCCCCCCCTCCATCCTAAATTTTTCTTTTGATTTTTTTTGAGATCGGATTCCTAATTAGGACCTCTTTCAAAATAAAAACGCTGCTGCCTGATTGCCTTCCATCTTTCGAAAACATCACTTTTATTGCATTGCCAGAATAAATGAAAAACGAGAAGATGCAATGTTAAAAAAAATGGAAGGACAGTGCTAATGCTTACACGGAATTGCAACTTGCCTCGATTTAAAATGACAATTCATATCCTTTCTTTCCACTAAAATAAGCCACAAAAATAAGCAAGATTGGATTTTTCAGCGATCGTGAACACAAGAAGACTCAAAGTAAATGATGAGCTGCTTGTGCCATTTGCGAAGCGATCGTAAGGTCCCAGAAGGAACCAGAAGGGAGAGAAAACACAGAAGAAAAGTTTTCTGATTTTTCTTCTGGCTAATTAAGTATAAAACTTGTCCCGTGTTTACTGCCTAAATTGTATGTCCCGTTTTATAAGTCGATTGTCTTGTATAATCATGATGTTTAACAAAGATGAAAAAAAGAAATAATTAAAATTATGAATTTTATATCATAAATTTTATTTTAATAATTTAAATCAAAATTTTAATAAATGAATTATCAAATTAACTTTTCAACACAAATTATCGTCTTTTGAACTTAAAGCCAAAAAAACAAAAAAACAAAAAAACAAAAACAAACCCTGATACAACGAAATCTAATTACTGAAAATTTTGTAGAACCTTGCTGTAGACCATCAGTTATTTTGGATTTTTTTTGTAAATTTCTTTAGAACGAGATGAGAGTGGCTAAAGAAAACCAAGTCTCGTATTTTATAGATCGCGCTAAAAGGTCGCTTATTTTACAGTGACTAGAGACTATAGCTTATTTCACAGTGTGTGAAGTGGTCATCTTAAGTAGAAATTTTCAATTTGTATGAATGTTTTCCGCAGCTTATATTTGGGCATTATAATTTTGTCATATATTTTGATTTTACTCCATCTTACTAAATTCATTGATCACCAATGTTAAGTTGGTTAAAACTGTCCTATAACTGTAAATATGTATTTTTAGTACATTTTCCTTTTTAAAAAAGTTTTGTGTGTGTCGGTTCTATTATTCTTTTAGTGCCACAATTTTTACACACGTTAAAATTTAATTAAATTCATTTACTAAATTATTGAAGGGACCACGTTTCATTTATTATTTTATTTCACTTTATTTTATCGGTGAAACCGGAGATGAGGGTACAAGCCTTCGAGGTAATGGCCGCTTTGGAACTACTTTCCGAATCGGAAAAAAATTCTACTTTCCGAATCGGAAAAAAAAATTCTACTTTCCGAATCGGAAAAAAATTAGAAAGGGCCAAAATTTTCTTCGAAATTTACCAAAAGATACATCCTGCAGCTGAGTAGACCTAACTTCTCTAACCTACAGCTAATCGGAATCGACGATTCGTTCCTTCGGAACTCAATAGCATGTAAGTTGTTTCTTAGGCTAATTCGCTCCGCCACGTATCCTTCCGAACACTGCGATTGGCTTGTACCCTCTTCTCCGTTTTAGCCTATTTGATCAATATTTTATTTGTTTTAGTGTCGCTGATTTATCAAATTATTACCAAAAGAAAATAATTTGATAAATTCTCTGCGATAATCATTCCTAAATTTTATTTAAATAAAATACACACAACTTCGTTGAATTTACAAATAGAATTACATTTATTTATTTATTTTTAATTAAAATTTCTTCGCCTACTTTCTCCATAAATACATCTTGTTCCGTCACGGAATCATTGTTACTAATGTTGACTTCCAGCTCCTGGAAAACAAAAAAAAAGACATTTGTTAGTATCTGAACTTCGGATCAGAAAAATTAATTTGTTTCTTACTACTTGAATTTTTATTAATTTATAAATGTTTAAGAAGGTTTAACGTTAGTGTAACATGAAAAACGGAAAAATATAGAAATGCACAAATTCGTTTGCTTTCACGCCTTTGAGTCATCATCGACGGCAATCTGGGACAGCTGTTTCGTCCTTATTAGGACTCATCAGCCAGATTTAGATTCTATGATCAAGCTCAGAACGCGTGAAACCCTATGGATCCTTCTCTCGCTCTCGGAAGTGGGACCCCCACAAAAGCAAACGACAACCGAAAAATCGCTATAACTGGTATAGCATAATTACCTTAGTAAGGTAATTATTCTATTGTCGTTTGCTTAGGTAGTAAGGTAATTATGCTGTACTAGTTATAGCGATTTTTCTATTGTCGTTTGCTTTTGTGAGGTCCCACTTCCGAGAGCGGGAGAAGGAACCATAGGCTTTCACGGCGTTCTGAGCTTGATCGTCTAGGCTAAATCTGGCTGATGAGTCGTAATAAGGACGAAACAGCTGTCACAGATTGCCGTCGATGATAGCTCAAAGGCATGACAGCAAACGAATTTCTATATTTTTTTTTTCCGTTTTTCATTAATTTATAAACAAAACAATAAAGAATATGTTTCAAATCTCCAACAAAAAAAAAGCTCGGTGGCTGGAACTTTACAGTCGACACACACACAAATATTTTAACACAATTTAGTTCTACATTCAGTTCATGAAAGAAGAGCTTTTGATGACGTAATTTCCTTATAGATTGATGTTTCCAGGACGTAACAGCGCCATCTATTGCTCAAATCCGTAACTCTTATAAACATTACGAAAACATTCTGATTTTTGTATTTTCTACAGTTACGAATACATAATAATAATAATAATTAAAAGTGAAAGAATTACAAAGAGTTCCGCACGATTCCCCTTGCTTGGCTATGTCCTTTCTGGGTCACGCTTATGCGATCACAAAACGACGTCATCTTGGACTGACTGCTCGGAGTTCAAGTTGATGACGTCATGATTAGTGACTTTTTTTCCAGACAAAATCGATCGCTACATAATGATCATATTTGGCAAACCCTTCTTTTTTGAAAACTACTTTATCTTATTATTAAACTGATAATGTCAATTGCTCCGCTGATCTGTATATATGAATTAGAAGAAAATATTAATTTCTGGTAGCATTTTAGAATTCATCTCTTTTTCCTCGTAAAATTATGAATGAAGTGCGAGATATTTAAAACATTCTTTGATTTTTTTTTTTTTTATTTTAAAATGGTCATTTTGGATATTGGAGGGAGACTTAAGCCCATTGCACATGGACCCGAAAATCGGTCGGTCGGATCCATGCGCAATGGGCTTTAGTTATGATAGTCGTAAACCCTTTCTTTTCTTTGATGTGAAAACTCGCGGCAAATCCTCACTTTGACATTTTCCCGATATCTACAAATTTTCTCTTTCATGCTTCCGATCAAAATTTACAAAACAGTAGAAAAAAAAAAAAAGTTTACGTGTATGTGTGAAGAATAATTACTAAACAGCTAAAACCGTAACACACTTAAAATTTCAATTTATACATAATTAAAACCGTTATATTTTTCGATTAGTTACTAACCTTGTTAAGAATGGATTAGTCCCTGTCCGATGAAGATTAGTGCAAACTAACCCGAAACATGTAACGGTTTTATCTACATAAAAATTTAAATTTTGAATGTGTTATGGCTTTAACTTTTTAGTAAAAAAGAAAATTACTTAATAGTAAATTATAAATTTATATTAGGTCTAATTATGAACAATACTATTTTAAACAATGCGGTTACAGTTAGTGTACGAACTTTCGAATATCCTCACAAAGTACTCGTGTCATTGATATTGTTTTTACTCTTAAAGTTCTTTATCTATGATCCACTTATTTATCATAATGAATTGGGAGCTTACAGTTCTAAGAATTTACATTATCTAAACCTATCTTTAAGCTATCTAAGTTAATTAGTTATCTAATTGTTGTAATTTACAGCCCATATACATCAGTATTATACTGATTTAGTGATTTGTTGTTATTCACGGATGTGATTTTCACTAATGTCAGTTCAAATCACTGAAGTCAAACTGGAATGCATCAATCTGTCATTAAAGTTTTAGCTTCGTAAGATAATTGTTTTTTTTTGCTAAGTTATCATGATTGCAATTGCTTTATTGGAAGTTTGGAATAATGTTTTTCGAAGGTTAAATTACATAGTGGAATATAATGTAGTAAGTATTTGCTCTATAAAGAATATGTATTGAAAGTAAACTGTTAATTTCAGTTACTTTATCTCAGGCAGCACAGAGCTTAATTTCAGGTTTACGTAAATACACAGCTCTATGCTCGTCAATCTGGTTTTTTTTTTTAAATAAAAAGCAGTCCCTTGTAATTTAATGTTACTGAATTTAACATTCTTGTATCGAATAATTCTGAGTTAAATTAGTTCTGCTTCCGTTTGAGAGTTCGGCGCCAGACATATTCTGAAAAGGTGGACGTTCATTTCCCGATCAGTGCCTTATTCATGTTGGTTGCTTCGTAAATACTCTTATTTGAATAAGGAAGCTACGTCGATTACTCTGCTCTACACCAGAGCTTGTGAGCTGCGGTGCAATGGTGTGTAATGAGGATATTCCGCAAGAAAATTCTCGGTATATCAATACTAAACATTTAGCTTCACAGCCACGTGCTCTACTCTAGACTGGGCAAAACAAAATAGGAACTCCATTCTATTTCGTTCTAACAATGAGGGTTGTCAAAATATCATTTCACATTCAAGTCAGCTTAAAAAAATATTTCAGGTTATTTTCAATTGAATAATACATCGGAAGCGCAGTGGTGCCTCAAAGAAAAAAATACACAATGAAAAACTCACCAATGAAAAATTAGTGAGAAAATTCATGTGGCACGAGTGCGCAGGCCTCAATGAATTTTTTTAAAGCATTGAGACTTGCGCACTGCTGGCACATGAATTTTCTCACTAATTTTTCATTGGTGAGTTTTTCATTGTGTATTTTTTTTCTTTGAGGCACCACTGCGCTTCCGTTGTAATGTTCATACTAGCCTCAGTACGGAGACCTTGTTATTTACTGTGACTTCTCCTGGCTGATGATCGCCAACGAGCGTGAAACAGCTGTTCCAGGATGTCACTTGTAAATAATTTGGTTTCACCCATTGTTATTATTTTTAATTGTTTGAAAGAGACATGTTAATCACACTAGTTTTTTTTCAAAGAATTATCTACCGTATGCCTTAAAAGCATATGATGACGTGTGATTTTAACAAATGTATACATGAAGTGAAAAAGGTTGAGAAGTACTGGTTTATGCAATAGTAACGTTTGGAGTTTTCATGGCCTCCTTTACCTCCTTTCGCAGGTTCTCTTTTTGTTGTAACCTGAAAGACTATATCCTTTTCATTTCTTCATAATAGTAACTTTTTTTTTTCTTAGCCACATCTTCGCAGATGTAGCAGAATTAGCTTTGTACCGTGAGCTTCGTATTCGTATTACATTTTTTTGAAGCCGTAAGGATACTTAAAATCTTTGTTCTAAACCAGCCCAGAATGTGAAGGAAAGTCATTCGGTGAAAAGGACCTTTTTATTTTTTTCCCTAATGTGTGTATGAACTCTGTTTCTTCTGTGTTGTCATTTCGTATCACCTTCGAAAGCAGAAAAAATTTAGAAAATTAAATGTGAACATTGCTGAGATCAGAGGACCGCAGAGGACTTGCTGCTTGTTTTTACTTTTTAATAATTAAAGTAATTTTTTTTTTTTCCCTGATAAGTTTCAATTTATTACGGCCAACGACAACGCTGATTTCTAGAGGAAATTTGTTGCTGGCTTTAATTTAAGAAATAATCATTAATATATTCAGAGATTAGTACTCTTTTTAAATTGAATTAATTTTATGGTTAGAAAACCTTCGAATCCCAGAGAATACTGAAACATTACGAAGGCAGGATCAGTTCATTTACTAATTTCTAAATTTCCAAATCTTGAAAAATAATGAAACTATGAGCTTCTTGAAACAGGGAGTATATACACTCATGGACAAAAAAATTAGCGCACCAAGAAGGAGTCGTCAAAATGAAACGAAAATTTACATACGTAATGACTTAATGACTACTTTGATATAAGTAAATGATAAGAAAATCAAAGAAAAAGGATAATTTATTTCAGAGAAAAAGGCAAAAGAACGGAGGAGTTAATACTCCGTTGGACCCCCTCTAGCGCGAATGCACGATGCGATACGATCGGGCATTGAGTCATACAAGTTCTGTATGATGTCTTGAGACATTTCGTTCCATATTTGCTGTAACCTTACCTCTAGTTCGTTCAAACTCGTGGGATGCCCAACTCGTCGTCCCAAATGATCCCAGATATGCTCGATTGGAGACAAATCTGGGGATCGGGCAGGCCAAGGAAGGGTAGTAACAGTGCGGAGACAGTCTTGTGACACCCTTGCCGTATGAGGCCGAGCATTGTCTTGTTGAAAAATGGCTCCTGGGAGCCGTTGCATGAGTGGCAACACATGTGGTTGCAGGATTTCATGAACATACCGCTGGGCTGTCATGGTGCCACGGAACAAGGAATACTAGGGGTGACCGTGTATTGTAGGCAATGGCACCCCATACCATCACACCAGCTGTGGGAGCGGTGTGTCGCTGTACAGCAAAGGCAGGATTGAAGCGTTCACCACGGGCTCTCCACACGAACACGATTGTCATCACTGCCGAGATTGAATCTGGATTCGTCGCTAAAGACGACCTGGTTCCATTCCGCTGCAGTCCAGTTTCCTCGTGCGCGGCAAAACTCCAAACGGAGGCGTCGATGGGTGGGCGTCAAGGGCAGCATACGTAATGGGCGCCGCGATACCAACTGTCCTTCAGCCAGGCGCCTTCGTATGGTTCGAGAAGACACAGCGGCCCCTAGTGAAGGTGCTACCTGTGCCTGGATGGCGGCCGATGAAGCAGTTGGCTGTACGCGTGCATTTCTGACTATGTGGCGGTCTTCTCGACGACTGGTCTGTCGAGGGCGTCCTAAGCCTGGTCTTCGTGTACATGACATCTCTCGGGTCCACTGGTCCCAACACCTCCTCACAACACAATCAGAGCGGCCTAATTGACGAGCTACTCGCCTAGCTGACCACCCAGCTTCCATCATCCCGACGATTCTCCCTCTATCAAACTGCGACAACTGCGTATACTGTCTTCGAACACGGCGTAATGGCATGTCTACCTCAGCTCTTCCTTTGTAAATGATTCAGCACACTCAAACATGCTTTGGTTACCTGTTTTATACTCCACAGAGTACGATGTTCAACGCCCTCTACCGGCTATACGTAATGCGCAATCACGCTGCATTTCTAATCATTTGCATATCTCCCCGACATGTACCTTCATTGCAAGTTTCGTTACGATCCCGCAATTATTTCTTGGTGCGCTAATTTTTTTGTCCATGAGTATATTTATGAATAAGAGACGATCCTTATATTTGAAAATGTTTTTATTTCCTTACCGAGAAATATGTCCGATGAAAAAGCATTAGAATTAAATTTATGTAGGATTCTAACAATTTATTCTAATCCATTTAGTAATCTACTAATTTGCGCATGCTTTCATATGAATTAAATTCGTTAGATTTCGAAACCTTTAGTAACTAATGTGGATTTATTTATTTATTGGTTCTGTTTGCATTCGTGCTAATTTCTCGACAACGATCAAATCTGAAATCGTCCCTAGTCCTCGAATGTGCATACCAAGATTTAAGAAGATCCAACTGGCGGTTCAGAAGTTATTAAGGCAGCACCTACACATGTATTTACATTTTCTTATTAAAACCTAATAGAAAAATGCAACGTTTTAAGAAACGACATAAAAACTATCAAGAACTTCTTGTCCTGAGACCATTAACGAGAAAATCATAAGCTTAAATTTCTTTATTTAATGAATCAAATTTTACTTTACTCCTTGTAGTAAATCCATTGATGATCGGGGGTAGTTCTGAGACAACCTGTACTTATTAATCACGATCATTGTTTTGTTAAAATAGCCTTTATCATTTTTTCCCGTGTTAAAGCTACTTTCTGGAAAATTCGGCTTTCCCTAATGTAGTGGAAACTTCTAGACCTTCAGTAAGTTGCGATTTATTTCGGCTACGAATAAAAAAAAAAACATTGGTGGGAGTCTCCCTTCCCTGTGCCTATTACTTTTGCATATTTTTTTTTTTGTTTCTGTTTTATTTTTAAGTTATTTTGTTCTGAAATACGGTGCGACATGAAATGTTGCAAAGGGAACATAAAATGAACATAAGCACAGATCGATTTCTTTCTGTGAGTTTATGACTGCATTGCATTTGAAATATTTACAAGCCACGACGATGACGACGGGGACGGCGGTTGGATTGCGCCGGCGTCTCATTTTGACACATGTCGGAAATGAAGATATCGGTCCAATCGCACTCTTTGATTGATGGCATCGGAAACACGAATAATTACGCACCCAAAAGAATGTTGATGGACGAATTACGTTTGACCCACGTCACGTGAAACTAAAAGAAAACCAAACAGCAGTTAAATTAATGTTGATTAATTGCAATCGTATTTTTATTAACTCTAATAGAGAGGAAATAAAAAATGTTTTGCAATTAAAAAGGTAGTGGTTGATTAATGTGTGAACGGGGAAATGCTTGTATGAATGAAGCAGGTCTTAAATCAGAAGTAGAGTGCTGCTAAAAGTATGATGTATGGTTTTAATATGCTGATTTAATACACTAAGGATGGCTTTCGTATTTAGGCTGTACCGTTTGATAGAAGACAAAATTCATTAATTATATATTTTTTAAAAACTGATGCCATCAAACCCAATCAGTTTGTGTATGAGTATGTCCTTCCACCCTCATCCAATAACGTTTGAACGGATGAATACATCTTGTTAAAACTTGGTCTTCCTATTCAAGGACTAAGGGAGATCTAACTGTAATCTTTGAAAAATCCTATAGGAAACAAAGGATCTTCTGTCCTATTTCTGTTAATACTTCATTATTTTAAACAGTGAATTTTATTCCGCTTTTAGCTAATTTGTTTCTCGTGGATTTGATAAATTTAACTAAATAATGCTGATTTACTTTAATCTTTTCAGAAAGTCGAAAATTTTTACTATTTTAATATTTACTATCTAAGGATATTGGAATAACAATATAGGCTTTCGTTTTTTTGTCGTTTTAATAATTGTGTGTGTGTGTGTGTGGTCGGTTCGCACCGAAGTGCGAGCTTCGTATCCGAAGCATCCGTGCTCCAGGGAGCGCTAGTGTTCCCAAGACGGCGAACCCCTAGCAGACTCCCGAGAATTACAAGGGAAAGATACTGGGGTGGTTTCCCGTGGCCTTCCCCAGGACGCCATTAAGGAATGACGTCAGACCGAAGAGAAAGTGAAGAAGAGGCTACAACACAGGAAAGGAAATGTTTGAAACATCCATGCTCGCTACCGGGATTTGAACCCGGGCGCTGGCACATTGATCTCACGACAGACCGACGCCTGAGACCGCTCGACCACACCAGCGCGGCTTTTAATAATTAGATTTCTTTATTTATTTTTTTTTATTCTTCTGTTTCAAGAAATAATATTTTAGGAAAGTAGTATTTAAGTTCGTCAAAACTTCTTTGTGTGTTTATACAATAGATATATAAAAAAATTTCATTCTCCTTCGATGAAACAAAAACTCCAACTAACAGTGGTATTGTATTAATTGATAACAATTGAATAATTATTATTAATAATCTGGATATTGGATTTATGCTGAATAATACTTAAGCAATAATCTCCCACAATAAATAGAACAATGCACTTAAAATAATAAAAGTCATTAAATAATCTGCGCATTTTTTGTCTATGAGGGTTTTCAAATTCTACGTTTAAAAGCATTTCTACATTTCTGATGCAATTTGATAAAAAAGACATCTAGAACGACTGTCGCTTTAATTCACATGGACATCGGTGTTCAAAGACAGAAATGAAAAAAATTCACTTGTCTTCCACTCAGCGATCGAAAACAATTCCCAGTAATCCAGATATTTCTTTATATGTAACCTTTCAGTTCAGGTAATTGATCGATCAGGTCACGTTAAAAATAAGTCGGAAATTAATTTGTGGTGCGAACCGACGACTATTTGAATATATAGCAAAGGAAATCACGCAAGAAATAAATACTAGCGGAAATAAAGCTATTGTCAGTATTCCTTAACGTCAGTATGTGAGTGACAGAATCTTGCTGTAACACATTGCACTGATGTTTCCGTATTTTTAATCATACTCCTTAGACCTGCCCTCAAATTGTAGTTATACGTTAGCCAACTTCTGAGATCTTCTGCTAAGGAAGTCAAACTATGTGGTTGAATTTGAACTGAGTTAAAAAAAAAAAAAAGAAAACATGCTACTTATATCTTAAGATATTTTTAATTTAGTATTCATTTAATTAGTTTTTAACTAACTTATGATCGTTGTTACTGAGATCAATTAGCAATTTCTCTGACTTCTTTATGAAAAAGATGGAAATGGACTGAAATATATTTATAGATTTTTCTCTTCTCTTCAAACTTATTCTCTTTTCTTTAATAAAAACCCCTCAATAATCTAGTAACTAACTAATGAAAGTGGCTTATTAGAAGTATTTGTCAAAAGAAACAAAATACTAACATCGATTCTTTTTATATATCCTTATGGTAAGTAAATATCTCAAGATCATTAGAGATTCAAGGCATTGGAGAGAAGAAAAGCTTAGAACAGGGATGTAATTCTAAGCCTAAAAGCTTCTCTATCTCTGAACAAGAGAACTTAAAACTACATGTCCAAAATTGAAACTTTAGTGATAGATTTGGGTTCTAATAAGGAAGATCTCTACGCTCTAGGGCTTTGTGCCAATACCGTCGAAATACATTGGAGATTTGATACGGGGGGAAACAAACTACATTCTTTTCCCTGTAAAACTTACATTCTTCTCTTCAGTTAAATCTTCGAATTTTTCTTTCTTTTCAATTTTCGATAACATCCAAATGATTTATTTCCTTAGTTCTGTTTTTCTTTCTTGTGACTGAATACACCCAGATATACACTGATGTACCAGAAAAAAAATGAGACACTTGTAGGTCGTCCGTTCGTAGGATTATCGCAACAATACGATAGGGCATGAACTTCAAGAGCTCTCTGTGTAGATAGTGTATACTGTGCTGCCGCAATAGAGGTTCACGATTCCCTAATATTCACCTACCGTGGAACCCTGGCACTGATGGCACATTGAACCACATACCACATGTGTTCTTTTGGGTTCAAATCCGGCGAACGACTGGGCCAACTACTCCAGCTATAATTTGGTGACTGCGAACCTGTGCGGAGGCGCATTGTTTTGCCGAAAGAGCCAATTCTCCATCTGAATGAATACATCACATTAACGGTCAGTGATATCTGCAGATGTATCGAGGTCCAACTGCGTGTCATCTGAAAACACTCAAGCCATAACAGAACCTCCGCCGCCTTGGAATTTCTTTTGTTATCATGCGGGATCCATTGCTTCGTGGGGTTTTCTCCAGATCGTTCATCTACCCGCAACAGGTGGAACCGAGCTAAACCTTCCAGAGTCTTGTGTCCAGAGGCGGATTTCAATGGGATCTGTGCTGTCTGCTCTTGTACCCCATAGAAGAAAGAGAACATTATACTGTCCGAACGTTGACGTTACGTATTATCCCATTATTAATTTGTTTGTTATCCGTTACAAAGTCTCATACCGATCGGATGTTACAGTGTTTGCCAGATGACGCTATCTACATCGTCCAGATTTTTTTGTCGGCCACAGCGGTGTCGCAGATTGGATATCTGCCTCATGTTGTGTGGTACATTCTTAAATTGATGTACGTGGAAATCCAAATTTTCTGTTTATTTCGGAGTGATCCAGCTCTATGACACCTACGCTTCGTTCCAAGTCGCTTAAATCGTGATACGCTATCATCGTCACTGCGCATTACACGACAACGGATTGCAGAGATGTCTATCTCGTATATACTCTAACTTCGTAAGATACCATTAAATGGGGTGGGGAGGGGGTGATGACCTGAACTAGAAAATGGAAGCGACTGTCTTAGTTTTTCTGTTTAAATCTATCTATATATTTAATTTCAAAATAAATATTATGAATCATATTAATGCATAAATTTAATTAGGCAATTACAACAAATATTTGCAGGATTAATTAATTTTCAGCAAACAGTATTCAACATATATTAGTATTTAGACAGATACTTTTCTTTTCTATTGTTTTCATTGATGGTAAAAAGCGCCAAATATTTAAAAGAAAATAGGTTTTAGCTTTTTTCAGGGACTTACTGTTGTTTTTATTTTTTTATTTTGTTGTCGCGAATGATAACCTACATTGATTCATTGAGAATATTTATATAAATATGTTGAACTTATGAAGTGCATAATTGGAATCACTAAATTAATTTCTTTTTATTTTAATAGAAATTGTATCCATTGTACTTTGTTATAACCCAAAGGCAGAATGGAGATCGTTACCCATTTCTCGACAAATGATAATGGCATGCAGACTTATTTGTGATTGATGTACAATTCCCCAGTTCAAGAAAAGAATCTTAAGAAAAAATTTTTTTTTTTTTTTTTTTTTTTCTTGCTATGAATTCGGAATGTTTCTAACCAAAAACCACCTATTTCTACTCGAAGAAAAATAATATTAGACAGTAGAAAATTACAGACGATAATAGGGAGATAAATTACTTTTATATTGGGGAAAAAAATAAGAGTTAAATGAAATTTGTCATTTCTAGTAAAAACATAAAGAAACTATTTGGTGAGGGAGATGCGATATTTCGGTTTTCTCTGCTTACAACCCTCGATTCTCAAATGTTCTATTTCTGGACTCACTATCAACGAACGAATAAAATAAATT
>JAFIDM010000001.1:88635300-88689538 GCA_023159025.1 Thereuonema tuberculata
TTTTCTTTTCTTTTTCTGAAAATTTGAAGTTTTTCGCGAATTCCTCTCTGAGCTTCCATTAGGCAAAACTATGTTTTAAAAGTTAATTCTTGATTCGTTCATGGTAGAAAACACATCGTTTCCAGTCCGTGAGTACATCTTTTTTCTTTTTTTTTCTGCTAAGTTCTTTTTCTTCACAAGTCATTTAATCCAAAGCACAATTCCATGCAAATGGTTTCCTGCGCGGATAAAATTTCAAAAGACCTCCCGGTCTCTGAGACAGACATTGTTCTTTCACCAGAGATATTTTTCTTTTTTTAAGGAACTTAAAAAAAATGAAAAAAAAAATAATTCAAGTTATAAATATTAAAATCAAAATTTTGTTCAAGTACTACGTATTGGGATTTCTTTTTATTTCAGGAAAATGAAGATCACATAGAGGAACTCTCACTGCCATCATCGAAAATCAATGCAAATCAATGGATGGGATTCGTGGGAAGACAAACTTTTGTTCCCTCCTAGATCTCCGCGAGCAGGAGAAAAGCAGAAATTTTGAAAACATAGAAAGCAAAAATATAAAATGACATTCATTCTAACATTTAGATATTACTGTCCTCCCAATGAGAGATGACCGGCGGAAGTTTGAACTGCGCAGCCCTTCCGGTAGCTGATCAATTATGTTTTCCTGTCACAATGGACGATGGCGTCTGTTTTCACTGCGAAAGACATGTTGATAACGCCAAATTAAAACTTCTCTCGACTATTTAGCGTTATTTCAATGCCAGTTGCTAACAATAAGTATTTGTATAAATAACTAAAGATATATTATTTATAAATACAATGCTCTTTTGCAAAGTAACAAGCGATTAGCACAATGGCGGCGTCCTTTCATATCAGACGGAAGTGCCTGACCAGACTAATCGATGATACATGCGCAGATCTCACAAAAACAGGGCGGCCATCATTCATTTGGAGGACAATAGTAATATATAGGAAAGCTTATATGTAGTCAACGTTTTTTTTTTTTTTTCCTAATATCTTTTCAATTCTTCATAGATAGCTGTGTTATGATAAGTTGAACTTAAGTATAATGGATTTCAGTAGGTAACAGTCAGCGAGTGATGTTTCATTGTTAATCTAATACTCCCCGACTTACATGGGGGGATCGTTCCATACGTAGATTGAAACATACCTTATGTATCACAACGATGTTTCAATAAAAGTAGTTATATTAAAGAATAAAACATTAAATTCAAAATGGCTCGCCTTTTGCTTTTTTCATCAGATAAATGATTTCCACCCGCTATTGTTAATCATTAATTGTACCAACACTAGCTCACTACTTTTTAATTTCTACGGACTTTCTGCGTAACTCCTCGTAGGTGGGAATTCGTAATTCGGGACCATCTGCATTTTTAATTTTCTTTCTTCTTACTTCTCGGGAGTGTTTGGTCATTTACTGTCACAGATATTTTAAAAAATTAAATGTCTTAAATTGGAAGTATCAGAATGAGAATAATTACTGTTCAGTTAACATATTTTATTTATCACTTAGTTCTTTGTATTCGTGAAAATAATCTGATAGTTCCAAGAACCAAATAAGGAAAAACTAAAAGTACAAAGTGTGCGAATTAGACTTTCATATCTTTCAGTTTGGTCAGTTTGTGATCGGTTCTATCTTTATGTAGAAAAAAGATTTTTTTTTTCTTTCTAAATATATTCACAAAAGTACTAAATAAACAATAGATGTTTCTCGAAATTTTAATTGGGAAATTTTTCTTTTTTTAGCGAACCATTTGGGAGCTATTCCGTTTGTTCTGTCTGTCCGTCCGTGTCTGTCCCCCACCACCCTAACAACTCCTGAACGGAAGGTCGGATCGACCAACGGACTTCACCATCGTGTTCAGAGGCCCAGACAACGTAGAAATGGGATATTTAATAAAAAAAAAAAAAAATCACATATTGTCTAAAAATATTTAAAAAAAAAATTTGTATCTTACATACTTTACAATACATTTAAGTATAATATATCTAGGGAAAATAGCCAATAGCGATGCGGATCCACAAGGATTTTGTTTTTTTTTGTTTTGTTTCACTCATATACGAGTTATGCGGTAGTTAAGATAATCAGTTTAATAATTTCAATAGTAGGATACTCTTTCTCCCTAAATAACAGTCTACTGCATTATTAAAGATATTAGAAAAATAATATTTTGAGTATAGTTTCCACATTTCCTTCTTACTTCCTCTCTCTTCATATTTATTAAAAAGAATAATTCATCTCTCGAATTGCGTATATTTATTTAATGCAGCAAATTTTCGGAATAGAATGTTTACGCTTTCCTTCTTCAAGCCCCTTCTTGTTCTTCTCCTTCGAATATGCAATTCGAGAGATGAATTATTCTTTTTCATAAAATTTTGATTATTATTTTAATTTTCTTATTTTTTCTCATTAGATTTATGAATTTTATCTCTTCTCTTTAATCATGTATTTTGATTAACATTTCTTGGCTTCTATTAGTAATTCCTGTATTTCTATTAATTTTTCAGTTCATTTAAGTTTTCTTTAATTCTCCGTTAGATCGAACTGTTCTCGAAATCCAAGTTGTTTGGAAGAACTTTGAGTGACATTCTGAAATCGAACGTCGGATCGTCGGATGTAGAATTGAGGCTAATTGTTAGCATGTAAACGACCCCATAATCTCGGTAGGGTCAATAGTTTTGTTATGGCTACCTATTAAAGAACACTCTTCTGATATTGATTGTTGCTATAATCAAAATAAACAACAATCAATTTTTTGTTTTGTTTAATTTCTCAAATGGGACAGTATTTTGACAAAATTTGACCGTTAAAATATTTGAAATAAGTTTAGATTTGGTTGTTCATGTTAAAAAAAACCCAACAAGTTCCTGAAAAACATGTAAATTCAACTTTCCTTATAATGTTCTTCCTTTTTAGTTTTCTTTGATTTTTTGTAAAATCGCGAAAGAAATATAAACGAAAACCGCTTGATTTTGTGAATTATAATAAATTCCGAATACAAACTGTCTATCATTATATCGGCTGAAAATTTATTAAATGACGAATATGGTAAGAGACATTGAAATTGAGTCTAGTTTGAATGAAATCAACTCATGCGTGGATTTGAAACGGATTAGTTTCTGATGTATTTTGTAGTAAAAGAAATACATCGTTTGCCATCAGTGATTGCTAATTGTTTTGTTTCTAAAGCGTTCTATGGAAATTGAAGCCAACGTCACGGGGATATTATCCAGGATATAATCCTGGAAGCACCGACGGATTAAATTGGAGGGGGGGGGGCGATCGCCCGAGAGTTAGTTTTTATCGGAATCACACAATGGATTTTAAAAAAAATCAAACGGATTTTTAAAAAGTGACATGTTAACAATAAGCTAAAGTTTGAAAAAGCAAAAGTATTATTTATATCGCTACTCAATCATTTATTTTAAAGATTTTGTTACTTAACGTGACTTTTCGTTAGATAGAAATTGACATCAATAATCATTTCCGCTCGTGGAATGAATAGTATAACCCTTGGCGGTACAGCTTGGGCTACACGGCTGGACAAGCTCCCCTCCAAGGTATCATCCCTCCCGCGAGGGATAATCTTGGATTCTCCCTTCCCACAAAACCTCACTAATCCGTCACTGCCCGGAAGAAACCTTAAATATAAGAGCTTGATTCTTTCTTGTCCATAAAGCTACACATTAACTTTCAAGAAGATTCATTCACTGTAAAATTTTTGGGGTGGGCGGGAGCTTACATATCCACGCATTGACTTTTACATAACTACCTTCCTAAAAATATTATCTAAACAATTTCTTAAAAACAAAAACAAACCCTAAAACTTGTGAAAATTACACAAATGAAAAATCTACTTTTTAAATTATTTAAAAATTGCTTGAAAAATTTTTAAAATATTATATCTATGTTCTGTAGACAATTGAAATTTTCCAATTTCTGGGAAAAAAAATTAAATCCAAATCGCTTAAGTTGCTTAAATCCGAAATATTAATTTTAATCACATCAAAGCGCGAGCAATTTAGTGGATTACTAAAAGAATTACTATCTATTGTTAAATAACATTATTTCGTTTAAAAGTTTTTTTGTGACAGTTTTTAACATCTTCACGCGCTGATCTCTCAACAAGAGATCACCGAGGAACAAGTTTCGAATATGAAAATTCTGTTATTTCTCTTGTCCTTCAATGTGCATGCCAAATTTGAAGAAGATCTATCCATCGATTCTAGTCATTAGGGGGAGACACTGACTTGAGTGATTTAACTCTCCCAGGTTTAAAAAGTTGATTTGTTGTATCTTGACTAATTTACGCGCAGGCAGTAGGTACCTGTGGGGGTTTGTTCGTTTTGATTTGAAGTGATAGGATTCGCAACAGAGCCAATAACTAGAAATCCCAGTGGTTCCAAAGTAATAACAACAGCCATTCAATTGCTTCGCATAATAGTGGGTTTCTTTGGCCAACATCGTTCGATCGATGCAACAAGTGACGCAAACTCCAGATAAAGGTTAAAATTAGAAACGCGATAACTGCGAAGGAGTGGTTGGGTTAACTAGAGCAGCAAGGGTAGAATGTCTTAACGAATAATCGTTTTAATATCCTGAAATAATAGTTAGTGAGATTTAGTAAAGAAGAGATGAAGTGAGTAGAAAAATGGTAAATGTGATTAACAGCGAATAGGTTGAAAGGATAATTAGGAAGACATGAAGATAAGAATGGGGGATTTTTGAAAGTTACTTTCTCATTTAATTAATTAAATAAATAAAGTTAAACTTTTTGCCTTTCTAATAAATTAATGGAATATCTTCGAATGTAATTTAGGTAATCAACTATTTGTTTTTTGCAATTGGATAAATAAGAAAAAGAAGAGGTAACAGAAAGAGGTAAAAAAAAAGAAGAGGTGATTGTATCAATATATCGTAATTATTTCTATGTGGTTTGCCGTTTACTTATTTTCGGATACTCGTGTATTGATAATTTTTTATTGGTCCAAATACCGTGAAAAATCGAGGACTCTCTTTTGATAATTATTTATTTATAATTTACATTTTTTAAAGTTAAAGAATTCAACTACAGGGTGGAGGTGGGAGGCAAAGGCTTAATCAACGGGACTAAGTTGAGGTCAGGCCGCGCTTGCTCACCTTTGACTCCAGGAAAGAAACATGAGGTGAACGCTAGGATCCAAATAAAGAATCAAGGGAAATATTCCGATCACTGCCGGAGATGGAACCTGGCTCCTCCATCTCAGTCTAGTCCTTTACCACTTGAGCGTTGGAATTTGGGTTCTTTTTTTTTTTTTTTTTAATAAATAATTTTTGGGATTACTGCGATTGTTCTGCTGTAATCACAACGTAAAAGCACAATATTTGGAAATTTATATATTTGTTTTGCGTATAATCCTTTATTTATGAGTAGGATTTATGCGGAAATCAATAAGGATAATCCTCGCCTAGATTACTTGATTTCAGCTTGAAGGATGTACGGTTTGCGAGTCATGTTAATGGACGGACACGAGCACTTTCCATGGGTCTTCTTGAAACTTGGTATGCCTATTCCAGAACTAGAGGACGATCTTTTATATTTGAAATCGAGGCATTAGCGCGAGAAGTGACCAAATTCCCAAAGAAGAAAAAAAGCACTGAAATCTAAAAAAAAAAAATCAGTTCTATCCTATTGCTATTTAATATTTCATTGTCTTAAAACAGCCAGTGCTTATCCTTAATCCATGAATTTTCCCGAGATTTCATACGATTTGAAAGCAAAGCCTAAATTAATCCTATTTAAGCTACTTAAGTAAATAATGCTTTGTTTTTTTGAAAATGAAAAAAAAAAAAAATTACTGTTTTCAGTAGATATAATTTTTAAATATAAATATTGATTTTTCGTTTTCACAAATTATAACAACATTCTAGGAAAGTAGGCTTGAAATTCTTTTCAATTTTCTTTCCTTTTATATAACTTTCAGTCTTAAAATGCATCGAATTATATATTATAAAAGCGTTATTTTATCTGTCATAAGACTTTACGTTTTTCCAATTTTGTGACCAAACTATAAGAGATAGTGGTCATGTAAATGGATAAAATGTAGATCTTTTTAAGACAAACAAAATGCTACAAAAATCTTTCGAAAAAAGTTTTTGGTTTCCAAGATGGCGCCTTTTAAAGGGTCAAATTTTGACTTTTTCTCAATTTAAACGAAAAGTAAAAAAGATGGAAGAGAACATTATATTGAGAAAATGTTAGTATTTGAAAGTTCTATCGAACGATGTATCACTTATTCACAAACGCTTCAGCGTTTGCAAGATACATGCAAAAATGTGAATTTTCGGTGTGTGACGCAGACCCGCAATACATCCGAGTTATTCGGAGAAGCCACAACGGGCTGGGAAGTTATATATTCTCCGACGATCGCAACATTAATTTGCTAAATAAATAAAGTTTGTTTTTTGAATGCTATATATGCAAGGGTTCCGGAGCGAAGCGACGGTACCCGGCTATTATTATTATATATTATAAAAACGTATATTATAAAACGTTATTCTGTTTGTCATTCTGTAAGCAAAATGCTAAATTACAAATTACTAAAATGTTACTGAAATAGAGAATCTATTCATAAAAAATGAAAATATATTAAACAACTATCCAACTATACTGATTGGCGACGTAAATATAGATATTTTCAAAATGAATAAAAACAATGTAGTACAGAAATACGTAAAACTTATGTGCAATAATGGTTTCAAAAATCGTCTTTACGGAACAACAAGAAACTGTACAATTCATGGAAATACGAAAACAAATATAGATCAAATTTTCATAAATAAACATGATATCAAAACACCAGGAATAATATGTAAAGAACGAATCGGATAACAGTTGAAAATGAGAAAATAACACATTCAAATATAATCTATAAAGAACTAATCAATGATGTTAACAAAACAAAATTCATGAAAATCTACATATATAAAAAGAAAAGTCCTGACTCACTCACTCACTCACTCACTAACTCATCAACGCTCACCCCAAACCCTTGAATCTAGAAAGCTGACATTTTGCACAGAGGTTTCCTTTATGATGTAGACAAGGAATAAGGCCGGATTTTTCGAAATTCGGGATAGGGAATAATCTGGCAAACTGACGATGAAGTGTATGGCGGCAACCCCAGGTGTGTGGCGCCAACCCGCAATACACCTGAGTTAAGTAGAGAAGGCCACAACGGGCTGGGAAGTCGTATATTCTCCGATCTCAATATTAATTTGCTAAATAAATAAAGTTTTTTTTTTTAATGCTATAGATGCAAGGGTTCCGGAGCGAAGCGACGGTACCCGGCTAGTTTTGATATAAAAAAAATGAAAAAGAAATTGTGTATTGAATTATTTTTTAATTGATGATTGTTTATACTTCGTAAATCCTTAAAAGTCTTTTTATTGATATTTAATTAATGTTTTGATTGAATTAATTTCGGAACTTCGTTACTTGAAAGTTGTAATGGTGGGAGAATCAACTCAGCTCAGGACAGTTTGCTCTTATGTAATCTTTATATGTATGTGTATCTCCTTTACGGTTCGTCTGAAGACCGTAGATTTTTACTTATTATTGTGATGACTTAACGCAGACAAATCCTACATCAAAGTAACTGTTGGCGATTTAACAAAAATCTTAGACTCACTGTAGCATTTTTGAACTACTAAACTGATCTTCTTGAAATTTGCATGTGTATTTATGGGGAAAAAAGCGATTTATCTTCACGCTTAAAAACTTCTTGATGTTTACTAAGAAATTTGGAGTGAAAGTGACCTAAATAGAAAAATATTAAAATCAATTGAGACAAACCTATCGATGTCTAACCATCAGAATCCATTCAGTTTTCATCGTGCTTTGATTTTATGAAAACAAATTGGATTGAGACGATTATTTCCACAAATCAGTTTTCATCTGATGGAGAATCCCCCGATCACAAAATTGTTATTTTTCTTCTTTTTCAGTTAATTGACTGACCCCCAAGTGATGTCATTCGTTTCATTGCAAATCTTCCACTTAAAAAAATGATTTCCTTTTCATTCTCACTAATAGTCGTCTCCTAATTCCTCTAAAATATTTTTTATTTCAACGAAAGAAACAGCTCCATTATTCCTTCCTCAACAGTGTTTGTGAACTTTTGCTAACTCAACGAGATCAAATTAGGAAAACAAATGCAGCAATGAAATATGCGAGTCTTTTTTTCAAGCAATTTGTATCGTGATTTTAAAAATAATAGGTACAAATTATTATTAGCGATTCCAAATTAATTATTAATATATTATAACATTTATTTAAATTTATGATCATTTACAATGTAAAATTTGATTAAAAGTTTATACACATAAAATTACAAATAAAATGTTTTTTGCATCATATTATTAATAGGCAAAAATTGTACGGATATTTGTAAATTTGTAAGCGGAGTCGGAGAAATAACCAATCACAGTGCAGCGTTGGAACACGTCAGTCGTAAACATTTGTAACATGGCGCTCTACTATTTTCCCACTTCAGCATGACGGACTGCGATTACACAATTATTATCAGCGTATTGAGATTTTCTTCCACACATAAATGAAGTTTACACTGAAATGCATGAAGTTCATGCATCAAAATTTATCAGAGAGTTCGTAAAACCTCGGTTTTTACATAATTCCACAGCTTCGGCTGTTTGCTCACTACTCAACAGTAGGGGAACACGTGCTGTCATTGTTGCCCAGGACGAAAGGTTGGTATTGGCTGTTGGACATTCGTTATTGTTATTGTTGAAACTGGTAAATCAATTTATTTTTTTTAACAAAATTTGGCTTAGTCATTAATGTGGGTTGTTATGGATGTCATGGCTTTTAAAAAATGAGCTTAGAACATCTTTTTCAATCTTGTGTTTTTCAAAAATGTGTAATTTGTTTTACTTCCGTGAATATTTCACGGGTTGCCACTAGTAATATTAATTCATTGTCATGAAATGAAAATCATTCATTACTTATTTTTGCAAATCAGTCATGCGGTAAACTGATGTAACAAAGCACTTAATTTCACTTATTTAAACTTAGTGAATAAACAAAGTGAAAATAACTTTCTTTTAATTTCTTTAAAAACAATAAACAGAATGTCTTTTTCAGGGCTTTTGTTTTTGATTAAACATTTACTAAAATTTTTAGTACTTTCTGCTAAAAATAATATTTTGACTTTAAATTAAGACTTTAAATTAATCATCAGAATTATTTTGTCTACTGAACTGAATATTTGACTTAAAAGACTAATAATTTTTTGGAATATCTGGGGGCACGGCAGTGCCCCCGCCAAGACGAGCCGAAGGCAGGAAGGGCACTACGTACCTTTTCTGGAAGTGTTTCGTCGTATTTTCGAACCCTCATAGCTTCGGCCTAGATAATACTAGAGAGCTCAAATTTTCAGGATAAGATGCAGTTACCAGACTAATGAAATACGCTAAGTTTCATTTATTTAGCTTTAATACTTTGGATTTTATTAATAATTTACAAGAATCTCACTGAGAGACTGGATCACGGCGTGGTCCGAGCCTAACTCGTCAATTACTTGCTCCGCTACACAATTGTTGACCTACAATGAAAATCCTCGCACTACTTATTAAATTGGAATTAATGTCAATATTCATATTCAAGTTTACGTCAATACGTACGCATCTACTTTTTACGCAATACAAACAGCGGAATCTTAATTGTTTTTCGAGTAATAAACACAGATATTTAGATAATTAAAAATACTATCTAACAGAATATTCTCCATTGTAATAAATAACGGTTGGCCTAAATAAAATCGTCGTGATGATCAGCTAACAATGTTAAAATGAAGTAATTGTAAAGAAATAAATATTTTGAAATGAAAAAAAAAAAATAAGTTTTTAAACAAAACAATCCCTTGAAAAATTTTAATTCTAAAAAAGAATCTATCAACTTATTATTAGCCTTCCGATGACTGAAATGCTGAAACTTATTCTTTACACATTGTTGTATTGGTCTTATTTTAATTTATGGTTATTCCATATACTTTTTTATTTATTTTTAGAGGGTTATTTAGCAGTTGATTTACTTTAATATTCTTCAAACAGTTCTATATGTTTATATAATCTTTTCTGTAACAATAAATATGTAATGCTGAATTACACACAACGTTTGCGCGTCCGAACCCTGGTTCTTTTAAGTAGGCTTAAAACTACTCCAGTAAAACTACTAGATTCTAGTTAAACTACTCTAGTAAAGAATTATTTATTGAGTTTTTACGTATTCTAATATTTCAGAAAATCGTACTCAGAAAAGCATCTTTATACGAAACCAAATCATTAGAGTTCTGAATTTAATTATCTAATTGAAATCACGGAATGGAAAACTCAGGCTGGCGGGTCGTTTTTCAAAAATTGCCTACATTGAGAACATCAGTTAACTGTAAGTTAAACGAATTTTTCTTGCCATTGTTCAACAAATAGTAATATTTTCATTTATAAAATATTTTCTGACATTGTATTTAAATTAACAGATTTCGTAGGATCTCAATACAGTTTTCGCCATTTGGACGTTTTTTTCAATTTTACCACCTGTGTTTTCCATTCTATTGTTTCATTTCATTGTATGTAAGTAACTTCCGTTAAGGTCCTGACTCAAGTCAATTCAGGTGACTGCAAACCTTTTACTCATTCCTTTTACCAATGCACTTTAAAATTCTGAAAATTTAAATATGAACTTGTAAAACATGTGGGATTTACATTTTGTTGTTTTAATTTTCGAAATATTATGTAATTAATTAAATTAAAATTCAAAAATTGTTAATTCTATTAAAATCTGTTTCTATAAAAAAATGCTTCAAACAAATTTGTTTTTAGAAACGAACAGCATCAAATGAATTTGCATGATATTTAGAAAGCCTTTAATGAAAAGGGTTTTTAATTATGATTATTTGATAGCACGTAAAAAAAAAAAAAAATTATTTTAAAAAAAAAATTTAAAAGATAATTAAAAAATTTTTTTAAAAAAAAAATTTTACAAATAATAAATATTTAAAATACAAGTCATTATTTTATCAATTTTTTACCTTTTCAGGTTTTCGTCAAGTTTTTTAGGTTGAAAATACCGAGTAATAACTCGAAAACCCCCAAATATTGACTGTTTTTTTAATTTTAATTTAATTAATTAAAGAATATTTTGAAAATTAAAAACAAGAAAATATAAATCCCACATGCTTCACAAGTTCATATTTAAATATTCAAAATCTTAGATGCCTTTGTAAATGAAATACCGGTGTATAAAAGAAATAAAAGGTTTGCAGTCGCCTGAATTGACTGAGGATCTTAACTTCTCGTTTCTCGACTTTTGGCGCATGTTTTATTCAATACATTTGTCGTAAAAATGAAGAAAGACAATTCTAAAATATTTCTACAAGACTTACCTCGTTTTAATTCCGTCAGGTGAAGGCGCTTCATCTTCCCTACATATCACAAATTCCTACGTATAAATAGTTCACAACGAAAATAAAAGCTTCTCACTCAGAAAGTTCTTTGGCATCCTAATTTCAATAACAGAGAATCACAGGACAAAAATGGAACATTAACTCAACATTGATTTTCAATTAATTCACTGTTCGTTTGTTTGATATTCTCAATCAATTCGGTCGGGTCCGATATTTCAATCGCACAAAATATACTGTAAAGTTTCTTAATATTTGTTTCATCGAAATTTCAGCTTATATTTTTATTTTTCCTTGATTTTTATCTTAGGTTTCTAACTGAGATCAGCTCTTTTTGCCTTTATTTACACCATTTGATAGTTTGTGAAGTGAAAGTTTTTTTTTTTTATTGAAAATCATTTTTTGTTCTTACTTTCGATGTTTCTCGAATGTCATCATTGAAGTGTTTAACGAAATCCTTTAATAGGTTGATTTGATTCTCATTTCGTCACCCTTTTTTTAATTTTTTTGGACAAAATGGAGCTTGTGTGTATTGATGTTTTTTTTTCTTTATTTTTGGTAGATCTAAGTTGTTACACAAATCAGACATGTGTGAGTGGTAGTTGTTTGTGAAAAGCAGATGAATGGTTGATGTTTTGTACGGCAACCAGTTGTTTTCCGTAGCCGGGAGTCCGTTGCAGCGTCGGTGGCTGCGGAAGAGGCGGCGGGTGATGATGGGTGTAGGGCGGGCTTCGACCGCACAACCTGGCGTAAAACCGCCGCCACGAATCGATGGTCTTACCGGACCAGATCCAGAAGCCGGACGTGATGCCGACGACGAGACACATGAAGTACTTGAGCATGTAGACGGAGTAGTCAGGTCGGACGGCGGCAGACACGTGCACGAGGCAGGGACAGGCGTGGTGGCGGTCCCACACTTCGCGGTAGTGCTGCTCGTAGAAGTGGCAGCCGATGACGATGGTGGCCGGCACCGTGTACAGGACGGAGAAGATGCCGATTCGGATCATGAGCTTCTCCAGTTTGTCCGTCTTGGCTCGACTGCCTTGTTGCTGCTTAATGACATTGCGGATGCGGAACAGAGACACGAAACCCGCTAGCAGGAAGCTGGTGCCCAGCAGCAGGTACACGAACAGCGGAGCCAGGACGAAGCCTCGCAGGTTGTCCACATCCTGGTTGCCGACGTAGCAGATGCCGGCCACGGGGTCTCCGTCCACGGAAGCGGTGGCGAGCACGGCAATGGTTTGCACTGACGGCACGAGCCATGCAGCCAGGTGGAAGTAGGCGGAGTAGGAGGCAATGGCTTCGTTACCCCATTTGAGACCCGCGGCCAGGAACCACGTGAAGGAAAGCACAACCCACCAAATGGACGATGCCATACCGAATAGATAGACAAGAAGGAAGACAACAGTACAGAGGGACGACGTACTTTCATAGCGAACTAAAGGTCCATCACAGGCGACGGCAGCGTGTCCTACCCCGAGACGAATCAGGTAACCGATAGACACGAGTAAATAACATAAAGAGAGGAAGATGATGGGTCTTTCAGGATAACGGAATCGTCCAGTATCAATAAGAAACGTAGTTACAGTCACAAACGTAGAAACACAACACAGGATGGACCATAAACCGATCCAAAAAGTTGCAAACGTCCTTTCTTCATTAGAGAAAAAAGTTCCAAAGCAAGGTGACCCACAGTTCGAGATTCCACCTGTCACCACACGATTGTACAGACTGTTGTATTCATCTACACGAACTAAAGGTAGATGACAGTCACAAGCGCACGGATTGATATTTGGTCTCCCTTTGGGAACAGCCGTCTTATCTTTGCGGCCATTCTTGTTCCCTTTCGCCGTCGACGGTTTAGGCGTTTTATGCGTAAATGAGGTGGACGGCCGTTCGGAAACTTCCGATCCGTTTTTGGAGTCCATGCACAGCCGCTGGGGATCTCCGTACTCCGGCAATCGGTCGCAGTTCATTCTCTCGGGCCAAGCGAAGCCGTACTGCCGCATGAGAGGAGCGCAGCCGGCCTTGGCCCTGTCACACACAGAGCGGCAAGCGGGCAACGGGTTGTGGTAGTCCTCGATACAGATGGGGGCGTACATACTGCACAGGAAAAACTTAAGATCGGGCGAGCATTGGATCTCGACGAGCGGCCAGAACTGATGAACTTCGAGCCCGGCCTCATCCTGAGACTCGTGGTTGAATTGGTTTGGCATGAAGGTGAAGTTGTAGCCGATGTTGCGGCACATGGGAATGGTGATTTCCTCGCAGCGGGGCGTAGTCGTGTCGCTCCACGCCGCTCCGATCATCATCATCATCACCGTCAGTGGGACTCCAATCCACAGCATCCTCGCTATTCTGATGACCCAACTCAGGTCGATAGAAGAGTTAGATTAATCATGTTCATCAGTAAATTCCACTGTTTCAGCTGCCGCGGCCGCACATACTATAACGCTTCTTCCTCCAGTTGTTCAGAAACATTCGTCACTCAGGCTGCAGATCCACGCGTATCCAAGGAAGACTGGCAATCGAAATAATGCGAGCGGAAGGAGCAGCGCATGTCTTTAGCGGTGGTCAGATTCAGCTCGTCTGCTTCTCCGTCAAGGCGAGTCGGGGTTTTTGAGTGCCGTGACGTCACAGTAGCAACAGTTCGCCGTTCAGTGCTGACACCTGGCGAGCGCTCGCGAACTGGAATCGACACTAAACGGCTCGAGATTCAGCCTTTTTTTTTTCTCTTCTCTCCACGCAAAGCCTGTGGTTTGCCAAGTTCTCTGTGATCATGAATCTGTCTGTTCCCAAAAGAACGTAAAGCTTAAACAATCTCTTCGTTTTTCGATCGAAACTGCGGAGGACTTGCACTTACTAAATAGTTTGATTAGAATGTACATGAAAAGTAGTGAAATATAGAAGTTATGTTTAATTAATAATTTTATACTTAAATTCATATTGTAATATTGTAGATTAAAAACAGATCGTTATTGTTATTCCTTATGATAGGTGTTATAATATTTTGGGGTAGTTGACATCTCTACAAATACATTCTTTTTTAACAACGTTTTTTTGAATCTATGTTGATGTCTGTTCTAAAGAGATGTATTTGTAAAGTTTTGTGAAATAAACCAGAATCTGTTTTGATAATGTTTTACTCATCATTATAGTAATGTCTAATGAATGCTTTTAATGGTTCATCTTTTAATCTAATAATACCGAATTAGCTAAATGAGGGCCTTCCCAGGGTTCTACTGTAATAGGCCCTCGACATATATTTTAAATTCTGACTTTCAGTTAAATGTAGCGGTTATGGTTACCATAAGTTGTAATTTTTATTATTATCATAATTCGTCAATACTCGAGAGGTATATGGAATTATTGGATTTTTTTATTTTTGTAATCCATTACCAGAAAAAGATAGATTTTTATCTTTCAATTTACTTTTGTATTTTTATTGGTTACATAATGAAATTAAATTTAACCAACTTCTGAATGAAACCTTACCACGCTGTATTTTTTAAAACACATACTTATATAGTATAATACATACTTAATAGTGATCACTTTGGTCCGTGATCACTATTTAGGCAGCGTCTGTACAATATTCATCCAATTGCATTGCCCCGTTAAAATGCTTTTGGGTGCATTTGCTCGTGATAAACCTGTATTAACTTAATCATGTTGCTTCGAATTGGAAAGACAGACGAATTCCAAAATTTGATTTTTATGAATGATTATATTGTTCTATTTTACCCAATGCAACCAAAAAAAAAAAATCCAACCTCGGTTCAAGCCTGCCCTTTATTTCTATTATTTCTACGGAAACGTATCTAAGTTTTAGTCTTTGCACAATTTAGACCAATTGCATGAACTTTCGTAAAAAACAACGAAATACCTCCAACAACTTTTATTCCGTAATTGTTTTGGAACAATATTGAATCAAGAAAATAAATTAAATTTGCTACGAAATGAGCCAGTCTTTATACTAAGCACAAATGAATTAAATGGGTGCATAAATTAAATAATAAAAAAAATCCAAATAGCTGTCAATCACAATTTATTATAATGCGTAATTAATTGTCATTGGTAAATAATTATTATATAGAATTATTTGTCTCCGTGATTTTCAGATTAATTTAATCCTTTGCGACTATCACAAATATATTCCTGATGTCTTACGATATACGTACATTTCATATTTGTTTATTGTTTGAAGCATTTTTTGTATTACCCAGTTTTTGTTACAATAAGGGTAAAAAAATGTGAAACACTTATCATTCATCCATTTTGCAAAAAAGAAAAAATAATTTTTGGATGGACAGAAGAAAATATGTAGGCTAGGTTTTTTTGCATATATTATTAATTTCCTTTCCTGTATTACAACTATTCATCAAATTACAAGAGATACGGTCTCAAATTTCTGTTGAGATTGTCAGGTGGCTAACAATGACATAAACTTTCTTTTAAGCCCCGCGAACACCATCCAACTTTGCATAAACTTTAGTCGGCCGACTTCGAGTCCGCCAACTTTTTGTTAGCTGTCACACCATCCAACTCGCAAATGAGTCGACCGTGATAGAAGGAATCCCATAATGCAATGCGTTTCCCCCAGCAGCTGTGGAAAATCCGAAAAAATCGAGGTTTTGAAACCTCTCTGATAAATTCTGCCGCATACAATTACTGCATTTCAGTATAAACTTTATTTATACATGAAAGAAACTCCCAATACTCTGATATTCATTGTGTACGCGCTTGTCTTCGACTCGAATCGGGAACATCGTTTTAGACGCCATTTCTTTCCATGGGCGTGACGTCACGACTGACGTGTTCCAACGCTGCCCTGTGATTGGGTAATTCCGACCGATGTCCAACCAACTTCCCGAGTTGCCCGTGCAGAACCAAATCGAGTCGGCGGACTAAAGTTGGTGGCAAGACGCTGAAAAACTGGCTCAAGACTGTCTCTATCAACTCGTGACGTCGAGATCGGCCGACTAAGTTGGTGCAAAGTTGGATGGTGTTCGCGGGGCTTTAGGTCATTGCAACAATGAATATTAATAATTAAAAGTCATTGTTACAATGATCTAATTGTTACAATAATCAATATCATTGTTTAACAAAGGCCTGAGAATTTCCTTTTATTAAATATAAATAAAAATCAAGTGTTAAACATAAGAAAGAAGATATAATAAAAATAAAAATTGAAGAAATTTATAAACAATAATGACATTAAATTTTTAAAATAAACTTCATCGGTTTGAATTAGAATTTTTAATATAAAAATTTCTAATGTAGAAATAGAAGTAGTACCGTAGTTGTTAATGCTTTACTTTTCCATTATTATTACGTTAAATAATTATGCTAATTCTTAAGTTTTTATTATCTATTTTTTTGGGTTTTTTTGTTTAGCTTCTAAAGCAAGAACATTAACAAAAACCAAAGTTTCAGATGAAACTTATTTTTTTTTTTTTTAATTTTTATTAAAAAGACTAAATTAGTTTATATATGTCACTGTTTAAATGATTAGACGACGACAAAAACGTTTAATTTTTAACAATTAAAAAAAAAAAAGGAATTTGTGTATCTTCACCGTATTGAATCGCAGATAAAAATTTGTTTTTTTGTTTTTGTTATAGAATAGAGAGATTGTTGATTTCATTTACATTTAACCAGTTTACATTAATACGAACTTAATGAAAATTTTCAATTTATATAAAAGGATTTCTTAGAATCGGCTTGTAATTAATTTAATGATAAAATGCTTATTTTCCTATTATTACCGTCAACGTGCTGAAGATTTAACATCCCACTTATGGCACTTGTTCCAACTCTTCTGACTCACGAATCCCTTTCAACATTACATTTTTTTTCTTATTTAAATCCAACCAAACAAAACAAAAAAAAAAAAAATATCATTATTATTAAAAATCCGTTTTGGTTGTTAGCTAATAGTTTTATGTAATTTGATGGCAATGTCATTATAGAAATTTCTTTTTTGCAAGAATATTGCAAATATAATTTTATAGTTAGACTGGGCATGTACAACATTTTCAGAAAGGTTGGACATCTGATTAATTTCTGAATTCAGCATTATCAAATAATTTGGAGCTCCCTTGGTGTGTATATTCCGTTTCCTTGCTAAGCGAGTTGCTTCTCTATATCTACGGGTACTATGCAGAGAAGCATCAGATTAACATCGGCTTTCTCTGCGACTAATCTCGAGATGAATTTCATCGTCTTTTGGATCGATTCCTTTCAAATACTGCTTGGGAAACGCTAACCATCAATAATTCCTTGCTTTGTATTGTCTTTGGCCGCTGGAAGTCTTCGCAACGTGAGAGCGCTGCCCGAAAGGGACGCAGATGTACGGCGCTCGTTCGCTCGCTTTGGTAGCAGCAGATGGACGCCGATGTTATCGTAAGAATTGGTCCTTCCAGTTGAGAACATTCTGCTGTGGCGTTGAGTTGGAGCCTTACGATTGAAACACAATGGCAAGCGATAACTGGCATCCATGCAAAGATTGCTTCCAATACTTGGTCTGATTCGCTGGGAGGTTAAAGAGAAGATACTAATGGGATACGATGGGGGCCTCGCTTCGATCGTCCTTTACTTTAGTTTTCTTGTACGTAAATCGAAAATCTATTAGTTTTTCAGTGTTTTTCTTTTATTTTTATTTGCTTAAATATTGCAATAAAATATCAACGTAAAATCAATATTGAAGAGAAAAATTTATCATATTAGGTTTCAGCAAATTTGATTTCTTTTTTTCGTATTTGTTTTGTTCCTTATGTAAGTTTTTTTTTTTTTTTTTTTTTTTTTTTTTTATAAAAATCTGTTTTTAAATAAAAGAAAATCTTAAATTTAAAAACATTATTCCTGTTTACTTCGATTTCGTTAAACAAACTATTTAAAAACTAGACGGGTACCGTCGCTTCGTTCCGGAACTCTTGCAAGTATAGCATTAAAAAAAAAAAAACCTTTATTTATTTAGCAAATTAATATGGAGATCGGAGAATACTCGGCTTCCAGCTCGTTGTGGGCTTCTCCGCTTAACTCAGGTGTATTGCGCGTTGGCACTCACACGGGGGGGGGGGTTGCCGCAAAACACTTCATTTTTGCATGTATCTTCCAAACGTAGAAACGTTTGTTAATGACTGATATACCGTTCGATAGAACTTTCAAATACCAACATTTTCTCAATATAATGTTCTCTTCCAACTTTTATACTTTTCGTTTACATTGAGAAAGAGTCAAAATTTGACCCTTTAAAAGGCGCCATCTTGGAAACCAAAAACTTTTTTCGAAAGATTTTTGTAGCATTTTGTTTGTCTTAAAAAGATCTACATTTTATCTATTTACATGACCAATCTATCTCTTATAGTTTGGTCACAAAATTGGAAAAACATAGTCTTATGACAGACAGAATAACGCTTTTATATAATAGCCTATAATATAATATCTTAAAAGATGATAAAATATATTTTTTCAATTAGATTATCAGTAATTAATTGCTATCTCATATAAGCGTCCTCTACGTATTCGACAGGTTAGAGACCAGAACACTCTTGAAAACCTGAAATCATCAAGATGCTGATCTGTCTTTCTTTTTTTTTTTTTTTTTTTTTTTTTTTTTTTTTAGCTCGCAAATATAATTTGTTCGCCGAAAAACATAAACTAATATCAAATTCGAATGCGTGAGAAAGCTAAATAACACTGTAAATTTATATATACAGAGGTAAAGCGAGCAAAAACTATTTCAAAAGTTTTGCCTTTAAATATTTTGATTCTTGTATACGGTGGACGATGAATACGGATTCGAATGATGCGCGTAGAAGATCGTGGAAACATAATGAAATAGGTCGAAAGACCGGATCATACGTTTAGATTCTGATTATAATTGAAAAGAGTCGAAAGAACGGACGCCTGTATATGTAGTAATTTTTCTTAAATTCGTGGCTTCTCTTACTTATTTTATTCTCTTTATTAAGTAATATTCAATTTACAAAATAACTTGGAACGATTCTTTTTACTCTGTTGTATGTTTATAAAAAAATACATGAAGCTGTAAATATACAGATAGTTTCGGATAGGTGGTGCAGGATAGCGATTAACAATAATATGCATTTCTTTTTTTTAGACCGGCGCTACAATGACTTTGGCTAATTAAAATTATAATATTAAAAGTAAAATAACTGTAAATACTGTAATAATAAAAAAATCTAATAAGAAAATTGTAAATAATAATAATAATAATAAAAAAAAACCACTAAAAATTCTAATGAAATAATAAATGCAAGCATAAATTTCATTATTTTATTCATCTAATATTGGTTTACAGAGGACTCTTGTCTTCAAGTACTGAAATATTATATGAACTTAAATAATCTAGTTATATTAAAATATTAGTATTTGAAATATTTGTACTGCAACTATGATTACATAGTTTAATATAAATAAATACGATATGATATTTAAAGATAATCGATAATTTAAGAGAAACAAATATTCCAAATATTTTGAAATGAAGATGTTAAATTAAATATGTAGCTCTGAACTAAAATTCAAGATATCCTAATAGAGATGGAAATACTAGAGAAATTAGTAAATATTTAATATAATCTAAAATGATTGTAGTTCGGCGTGACCTACTAGTGTAGGCTGCAGATGTGTCAGAACCCGAGTTCGAATCCTTGCAGCGGTATGGATGTTGCCTTTCCTTTCTTGTGTTTGTCAGCCTTCTCTTCACTTTCTCGTCGGGTTTGAAGTAATTTCCATAATGACTTCCTGAGAACGACAGCGGGAAACCCCCTTCGTATCTTTACCCAGGATATTCGACGGGAACTCCTGAGTTCCGTGGAATGCTCATCTCCGTGCTCGGAGGTGACACTTGAAGAAGAAGAAGTCTAGGTATTCTTTGTCATTTTAACTAAACTTTAAAACGGGTTTTACTTATTTATTTTTAATGTTCCAGTAAATATCAACGTTGAATTTTGGGAGTAAAAGAAATTTGTATGGAGCCATTTTTGAGTACGCCACTGCATTGTTTTCACTCCGGATTTGCGTAATTAATAGGGTTTTTTTCTCACTCCAAAATGTAGCTATTTTGTGTTTTGAAAGCTAGATTTTTTTTTTCTGCACAAAAAAGGAACAATTTCCTGTTACGGAATATAATATAAATGTAGTTTTAAATTTCCGTGGAAATTGAAATTTAATAAATTAAGTGAGGCAGTCAAAGTCTAGGAAGAGATTCAAAAGCTATTTGGAAATCTTCTTCTCAGAGATGTAAGAAGATTGTTAGGTTCAAATAATAATAATAATAATAATAATAGAGATTAGAAATGGAAAAGAATTATTAGACATTCCTAAATCAAAAGAATACTAACAATTTTAAAATTATTAGTTTTTTTGTGGCTTCTGAAAAATTTTCAAAAATGGAGAAGGCGAGTTTTGAAATGGCACTACTCAATTTTGTTGTCTGTTAGTTTTTATGAAATGCGCGAAAATTCTTTCTGAGAATTCCTTTGAAGAAGTTTGCACTTGAAGGTGGCAAAAATTGTCCAGAAAATCTTTAGAAGAGCAACAATGAACTTGAATCTAAGGCTAACAACGAGTCGTAATCCATTTTAAATTTGCGCATACTGGATTATTTTAATTTGATATTAGGATTATTTCAAACATAATTTTTTCAAGATTTATTTTCATCCGAAGAAAAGTTTGGAAATTGGTTGCTAAGGATAAGAAAGAAGAAGGTTTCAGACATAGTTTTCCATGATTTGGGAAAAAAGAAAATTAAAAATGAAATATTCCTTTTTTATTGTGTTCATTATTTTATTTTGTGAAAGTTATATATATATTGTGTGGTGATGCCATTGTCTCTTATCTGTGGGTTTCTTTATTGTTAGACGTCCTTTGCTCAACTGTGTGGGGGAGATGGGAATTACCGTGAGTTACTTAATAGTTTAACGTAGGTGGATTCAGCTGAGACATTGTTTCTAAGCTGATGGAAGAGTCTACAGTTGGAGATTTTAATTCTGGAGATGGGTAGACACCGACGGGAATTGAACTTGTAGGGGTGCTGGTGAGTATTGCCAAAAGCATTACAGGCCACCCCCAATTTAAGAAAGGCAGCTAACATTGGGAGGCTGTCTTCGATGGGGAGATCGATGGTTTAAAACCGCCAAATGGAATTTCCACGCAAATTAGTTCTTGTTGCGGGTTTTGTATGGGTCCCAGGGGAGACGCTGCTCCAATACAGGAGGAGGAAGCGACGCCAAGGTGTTTTCGAATGGAGAGGGAGAATAGTCGTCAGGTTTCCTTTTTTTTATTGTGGGTTTTACGGGTCATTTTACATGAGAAAAGGTCATAGTTCAAGTCTCCCACCACGCAGTAATTCAGGACAGTGAGAAGATTCGTCTGAAACATTAAAAATTAACCACTAATTAGAAAGGACAATATTGTTTTATTATTAGACTAGCGCTATAAAATGGAACTAAATAATATCAGAAATGATTTATTATATTTCTGCTTTTTATATATAAGAAGTACCTGAAAGAATTTAAACATTAAAAGGTTCGCCCTTTTCACTTTTCTTTGTTTTTCAAACGTACGAGCCGAAGTGTACTTTAAATTTATAATACCTACTTAATACAAATAGTAAAAAAAAAGAGAAATAAATAAAATCTTAAACATTAATGAAGTCATTTTTTAAATTGTCTAAATTCACGTATTTTAATCATCTCAAGCACGCGCAAATTACTGAATTACTAAAAGGATTAATATACAGTGTTGAGATTTAAATAAAAATTCATTATTTGAATGGAACGGTTGTATTTGAATGGAAATTTTTTCCACCTTCATTTGCAATTTTTTTTTTCCACGAGGAACCCCACGGAAAGATTTTCAAATAAAAAGTTATACGGGTCAATATGTTGCCTTTATCAATAACAAAAAAAAAAAAATCTATTCGCCATTTACAGAAGTTATTAGGAAGCAAATAATAATAATAATAAAAAGTAGTCTACAAGAATTCTAAGAAATTATAAAAAGGCTAATTTTTATAAAATTTAAATACGACTAATAGTGAAATTTCCGCTTTTTTTATTTATTTTTTTTTTACTTTAATTTCAGTTTGAGAATAAAGTTCTATTCATTATTTTGTTTGTTATTATTACTTTTTTTTTTTGGTCGTTTGTTTTGTAAAGATGGGTTGGAATTGTTCATTAACTGCTGATAAATCTTAATGTCATAAGTGAAGTGGACTTTTTATTTAATGTGTGTGGGCGAAATGGGTCGATAGCACTGTCAGGTTCTTCATAGAGTTAAAAAAAAAAACAAAACAAACAAACCCGAACGATTGGCTGTTGAGAAATATCCCATCTCTCTGCGATTCGTTCACGGCCCAATTGACTGTATTTGTCCCTCCATTATCGACGAATTCCAAAGATAGAGGAAAGGGTGGGTAGGTGGGTGAGATGAGAATGGTCCGATTTTGCGGGGCGCTGCGCGTGGCTCTTAGTTGACGATTTCATGCTCGATTACCGTTGATGTTCACGCCTTTTACCACAGCTCTCGTGCTTTGCAGGTGAGAGACCTCTTCCAAGGAAACAAAAGAGAATTGGCACCGCTTACGTATTCAGGGCATCCATCAAATCCAGCCATTGGCTTAACGCTTCTCGTAAAAGTTACAATGTATTCGAATCGGTCTTCGTGAATGGGTTTTTTTTTTTATCTCGGTGCAGTACCTAAAGGGTAGGACAAATTTGGTGTAATGCAGGGTTCCCAAAGTGTAGTCTCACGAAAGAAAAAGAACAAGGCTTTCTTCGGGAAACTTAGCAAGAAGTTCCAAACTTAACTGTAAGCCCATTTCCATTGCAATATCGCTATTATTATTATTATTATTATTATTATTATTATTATTATCTATTTTTATTTTTAAGTAAAAAAAAAAAAAAAAAGAAAAATTTTCGTATTTTTGAATTTTAATGTCTGCAAAATTATATTATTAAAAAAAAAAAAAAAAAAAACCAGCTTGTATGTACGTCCTCTACAATTGAAGTTCCTACGCGGATTGCCAGGAGCATTATTGCATGGGCAACTCAACTGCGCAAATTCCGACTGTTACGAATGGACTTCAATATTATATTGCATTTATTTTTTAGTATTTAAATTTTAATTTATTTTTAGCTTTAGTTTTAAGTTTTAATTTACTGACATATTTTTTTTTCTGAATAAATAAAATTTTTTATATATGTAAGGCTTCCAGAGCGAAGCGACGGGCAATGCAAAATTAAAAGTTTACATTTTCTGAAAATAATTAAATTCTCAAAGTTTGCAATTAAATTGCATTGTTAGATATAATAGAAATTCATTGTTTACATTTTAATTTCTTTTTCATGGGAAGTTTTGTTTTCTTTACACACCAAAATTTCTTATTGTATCCACAAGAAAAATTGTAGCTACGAAAGTTAGATCAGTCAGACCGTAAATATATCTGTCAAGTTTGAAGATGACCCACTTACTAATTCAAACGTTATTAGATGATACAGATTAAGATGTCTTCCATAGTTGAATTTAAAAAAGCAATCGTAAACGTAAATTTGTTGTTTATTAAATGACGTCATTTAGATAATAATGACAGATTTTTTTTATTAGATTGAACGGGATAAGATGCCAGTAGTCGTGGAAATTGGTGCTGGAAAAAAGTAGTCGAAAAGATTTGTCTACTATTCTTATGTTCTAAATCTATAACGTAAAGAATAGAAGTAATTTTTTTTAAGCTTAGTTTTAAAAAGAGTTTGAAATCTCAGCAAATATCTCCATCTGATCCCGATAATTCAGAATAACTTATTAAATGGTTTAACGTGAGTAAATTGTTCATAGCAAAGAATCAAGGCCACCACACAAATACATTTATAATGTTTGTACATTAAAATTTATAAACGTTTTCAAAACGACCTGTGTTTCATTTTCAAGTGAGAATTCTAAACAAATTATTGAAGAATAAGAAGCTAAAATTTTAATGTATAAACTTATTATAAATGTATATGTGTGGTGGCCTTGATTCTTTGCTATCAACATAACTTCTTCCTAAAAATGGAGACGGAGAGTATTTAATACGAACTGCTCTTGAATTGTTTTATTTTACAAAACGAGGAAATTGGATCCAGAAATCTACAAATTTAGCCTTATTTATATAAACCACGAAGCGAACCTAAAACTTAACGAATATTTAGGTTGTCCAGTGTATTTTGGTCATCTGCTCCAAAGCTTGCAGCATTATTGTTCGACTCATACAGTCAGTAAATCTTTCTGCTTCTGAATATCTGTGCTTGTTTTAATAGGCTTTGAACTTGACCTTAATATTGATGGAAGAAGACCTGTCTTTTCGGAATTGAAAAATTCTTCGAATGTGGGACTGCGAAGGAATATGGGATAAATTACCAAAGAAAAGTATCTTAGAAAAGTTTAACAGGTAACTGGATAAATTCATTGTCTGAGGAATTTTCGCACTCCGGGGTGAGATTTACTCAATATTTCGATCCAGTATCTCAGGTGATGTAGATTATTACATTAAGCCTGGCTCATTTCTGTTGTCAGTTTTTCCGATAAGTTGTTTGCATGGCTTGCTTCTTTGGAGACATGGCAGCTCACTGATGCTCTGAAGGAGGCCCGAGGTAACAGACCGAAATATTGAGTATATCTCACCCTGGAGTGCGAAATTCCCCAGACACTCAGTTTATTCAGTATCATGTCCCACTGATAATGAACCAAACTTTTTAAAACAGTTTTTAAATAATTTCTATTAATGTTTAACAATGAATCGCAGTGAATTCGTGCAAATCATTGCTTGCGCATGCGTGATTTGATTAAAATTAATTTAGATGTCAACTAAAAATGGAGAGTTTTAATCTGTTTTTGAAATTTCGAAGGAAAGATTATTTGTATTCGGGTAGCATTTTATGATTGAGATATTCTAAAGGAATAGACACACACTTTTATTTTAACAATTTAAAAAACAACATTTTAATGAAACAAGGCTTTAAGTTGTTTCGGGAACTTGTTGTTGGTGACTCGTGTGAAAGACAAGAACGCAACCACAATACTTGTCTTAGGAATGTCAGGAGTGTTTGACCAAACCTACAACAATCTCCGTGAACTATGCGGGGAGGGGAAGGAATAAAAATGTGACAGGCAAGACCTTGGACCACTTGAGTGAAGCATTACAAGAGGAAGAAGAGACAAATACTTGAGACGGAAGTTCATTTCATGTGTTACCAAATCTTGTTTGTTTCTCAGAATAGATAAGGCTACAGTTTAACGTGAAAAATAATTTGATGATTTAAAAGAAACCCTTAAATATTAAAGATTACAAGATGTTCGGAAGATATTGCAAATGGATGATTGATAGAAGCTATTGAAATTTTGTAATATTTCAAAACAATAATTATAATTTGGAACCGACGTCGTCAAACAACATGCTCGTGCGTGCTTATGTAATTACCAGCTCTTTTTCTTCATTACATTAGTGTGGTTATACAATATAAAAAAATGAGACCTGACACACTTAAAAAAATTAGTAAATAAACCTCATTACATGTTGCGAGGTCCAGTTACGGACCCTTTCATCAGACGATACATAGAGTAAAAATAGATGTATCATCTAATGAAGGTGTCCGTACCTGGACCTTGCAACATGTAATGAGGTTTATTTAATATATGTTTTTTAAGTGTGTAAGGTCTCATTTTTTAAATTTTTAAGCTCTTTTTCTTGTTTGCGCCGCTAGGTAATTCTGAAAATAGCATTTATTTCTAGTACACATTGTATATATTGATATCTTGTATTTATTTTAATTAATTATCGAACATTTTAAAAGTTAGTATGTTTATCTATCTACGCTATGTTTCAAACTATGTAATTTTTTAACATCTTCATCTGTTTGATATAAGGAGTTTTTCGATTCCATGTATCGCAGAGATCTCAATTATTATCTAAAATTATAATTCTAGCTACAGCAAATGCATCTTTTTCCCTAGGATTTTTAGTAGTTTAATCGACATATCAGTCGGTACGTTAATTGGCGATTCCCAATTTAGAGGCTTTTCGTTATTTAAAAATGTTCATCTAACAGTTTTTGATGAAATGAATTATTATTGATTGTTGTCATTATTTATTACTTTTGTTCTCTATTAAGTCTATTGATTTTCACTATATTAACATATTTTTCATTCCGAATTTCATAATTGATTTCAAAGACTAATCAACTTCTTTCCCACGTGCTTTGATACGATTAAAATTAATAGAAATTAACTTACGTAAGAATTTGCGGATTTATTAATTTCAGAAAAGGAAAATATTTTTTATACAGATATTGTAAAGTAACAAATACACGGAGGCTGTTCCCTTTGTATTCTTTTCACAATTAGAAAAAGAAGACTTAACATTTAAAGAAAGAAGGGTCATTTACATACAACCTTGTGATTAAAGCGACTGCTTGCTATGACAGGTCCTATGAACTTGGGTTCGAACCCCGGCACCGCATGGATGTTTCATTTCTTTTCTGCGTTTGTCTGCTCCTTCTCTATCTTTTCTTCCGTTGTCTATGATATAATCCACACCCAGTAATGTGTGGTTGGCACCGGGAAGGACATCCAAGCTTCAAAATTAATCAAAATCAAAAAAAGGTATCCGAGTTATTTGACCAGAAGACCCCAAGTGTCTGCTTTACTGCTGAAAAGAAAGCAAGCATAATTAGGAAAAAAAGCTTTAATTTCTTTAGGAAATGCTTGTGTTCTTGACGACGGAGTGGACCAATAATTTCCAAAAATAACAGAAATTAATATTTTATTTTTTATTTTTTTAGATAATCTTCTAGTTTTTGACAGAGGAGTATTCGATTCATTTTCAAAGTAATGGCAGTGATGTAGAGCATATTTTACGAATAAAATCATTTTGTCAGACAAGTTTTTATTTACTCCTATGCTTAGAAACTTTTGGCCTACCCTGTATATTCAAAGTTTGTAATCTTTCAACAACAGCTAGTAACGACCAAGAAACATAATGATTTCTAATCCATGAGTCGACTTTTTAATTAATTGATCTTGTAAGATTCATAGCGATGTCCTAAGATCAAATTGTCTGCAAAAGACCGTGCCTAGAAATAGAAAAGAAATCTTATATTTTAAAAGCGTTATTCTGTCTGTCATAAGACTTTACGTTTTTCCAATTTTGTGACCAAACTATAAGAGATAGATTGGTCATGTAAATGGATAAAATGTAGATCTTTTTAAGACAAACAAAATGCTACAAAAATCTTCCGAAAAAAGTTTTTGGTTTCCAAGATGGCGCCTTTTAAAGGGTCAAATTTTTACTTTTTCTCAATTTAAACGAAAAGTATAAAAGATGGAAGAGAACATTATATTGAGAAAATGTTGGTATTTGAAAGTTCTATCGAACGATGTATCACTTACTCACAAACGCCTCAGCGTTTGCAAGATACATGCAAAAAAGTGAATTTTCGGTGTGTGACGCCGATCCGTAATACATCCGAGTTATTCGGAGAAGCCACAACAGGCTGGGAAGTTATATACTCTCCGACGATCGCAACATTAATTTGCTAAATAAATAAAGTTTGTTTTTTGAATGCTATATATGCAAGGGTTCCGGAGCGAAGCGACGGTACCCGACTATTATTATTATATATTATAAAAACGTTATTCTGTCTGTCATTCTGTAAGCAAAATCTTAAATTATAAATTACTAAAATGTCGGAGCAAGGAAATCTTTTGGAAAATGTTATTTATCATGAAGTTTTGTAATAAAACCTAATATGTTTCGTTATCAAAAATGTGTTTGTGTTATCAAACACAAAATATTAACATTTTAGTCATATATAAACCACCTAACACAAAGAAAGGTAAATTTACTGAAGAATTAGAGAATCTATTCATAAAAAATGAAAATATATTAAACAACTGTCCAATTATACTAATTGGCGACGTAAATATTGTTCTTTTCAAAATGAATAAAAAGTACAGAAATACCTAAAACTTACGTTGAATAATGGAACAACAAGAAACAACTGTATTTTCATGGAAATACGAAAACAAACATAGATCACAATTCATAAATAAGCAAGATATCGAAACACCAATAATAATATGTAAAGAACGAATCTCGGATAAAAAGAGTTGAAATGAGAAAATAACAGATCCAAATATAAGCTATAAAGAACTAATAAAACAAAACAAAATTCATGAAAATCTACATATATAAAAAGAAAAGTCCTGACTCACTCACTGACTGACTCATCAACGCCCACCCCAAACCCTTGGACCTAGAAAGCTGAAATTTTGCACAGAGGTTCCCTTTATGATGTAGACAAGGAATAAGGCCGGATTTTTCGAAATTCCCGCGGAATCTGGCAAACTGACCATGAAGTGTGGGGATCAACCCGCAATACAGCACAGTTAAGTGGAGAAGGCCACAATGGGCTGGGACGTCGTATATTCTCCGATCTCAATATTAATTTGCGAAATAAATAAAGTTTTTTTTTTTTTTTTAATGCTATGTATGCAAGGGTTCCGGAGCGAAGCGATGGTACCCGGCTAGTATATATATATTCTCTGGTCAAAAAAACAAAGAGATTTAACAATCAAGTAATCTTTAAACAAACGCAGCAGGGGACGCAGCCTTTCCTATTACATTGGTAGCAATCCAATTTTTCTGTTTCTGAATTCTGTCGACTCACATTTGGTTGTAAAGAGATTAGCATTAATATTTTCTCGTTTGATTAATAATTCATTGATCGATCAAAGTTCTCTACAAACACACGTGCAAACAACCAAATTGTAGCGACAGCGTTCTCGTTTCCGCTTCGTTTCAGCCAATCAGCGATCGGATGAGTGGGAAGCTTAAATTGAAAAGCAGATTCAATTCTAGTGAGTGAATACAAGTATCCACAAAATACTCCGTTTACGAACTCAGTGCTCACGGCATTAAGCTCGATTGTATTAAAACTTCTGCTCAAGTAATAAGCTAATGAAATATTGATACATTTGTAAAGGATCTCATTTTCATAACTAGATTACTGAAATCCAGTCGCCCAATTCTAAGTTTGTTTTCTGCTAATAATTAAAAGCCAGGAATTAAGCTTAAAAGCTGCAGTAATACAACATTGAGTAACTTATTAATTACTAATTGACGAGAAACTTACTAATTGGCTTAGAGCAGTGCTTGTCACAGGACTTGGTTTACCGAACGCGCACTTGGTTTCTGAAATAAGTTTTTGCATTCTGTTTGTAAAACGTATTACGAACCATTCACTTATTAAATAACTTCTGTTTAATTAGTTATAATAATGTTAATTATAATTCGCAGTAAGGCAAAAATAAACTTGGAATAAATAATAAAAACAATAAAAAATTATAATTGTAAATTATAAAATTGGTTCATATAATTTAAAAAGAAAATAAGTGATTTATTTAGTTAAAAAACCCGTAATAGAATTTAATTGCAATGTGCAAAACATGTGAAAAGTTTTTTTATAATTTAAAACTTTCGAGAAAATGATATTTTGTAATTTTATAATACAGTTTATTTATTTCATAATTCAAGTAAATAATTATTGTTATAATATCGATATATATCCAGTGATACTTATTCTAAATCTTGTTTTGATTAATTGCTGTTGTTCCTTCCTAAGTTTATATCGTTTTTCCAAATGAATCACTAGATGATATAAAATAATTTTGTATTGTATTAGTGTAATCTTTTTTTTTTTTTTTAATAGACCAATAGTTCTTGGGGAATTACATAAATACTAATGAAGATTAATTACAGCTTTTAAAAGATTAAAAACAATTAATCTTATTTAAATTCTTTGAATCGCGTATTTGCTTATTATAGGCTTATTTTAAACGCATTTCAAAAACGACGTTCTAATCATAACTATCAATTAGGCTTACATTGGAATTGAAGTCCCCAATCAAAACGGAAACTAATATTGTTGAAAGCCGTCACAGAGATGTAAGTTTCTGAGGAGACTTAAGCAAAGCTTTTAAATTTACTTTTTTTTTTAAAAAATTATTTATAATTCATTTTTAAAATTTGGGACAGTGATTTGGGATTTGAAAATGCTAATACCAAACATCAAATCACTTTTAAATAAAACTTAAAAATAGAAAAGTCGTTGAATGAAATTAAATCAGGGGAGATCATTTTAACAAAGTATTCTTATAGTTATTTAAAGGCCAGTGTTCTTTTTATTGTGGCATCATCTACATCAAAATATTCCGTTAAAGTAATGAACTATGTTATATTGATGCATAATTATCTTTAAATATATCAGATAGTGAGTTTAGAGAACACGACAATTGAACATCTAATTTTTAATATTAATAGATAAGTTATTTATTATTACAAATTTATGATTTTAAAATTGACAATAAAATTAAATAAATACATAGATTGATTGAGACTGAAAAATTATAAATAAGAGTAAAAAACAATATATGTTATATTTCATTGAAATAAATAAATAAATAAATTTATTTTTCATTGTAAAAATAATTAGCTTGATTCTGACTAGAGATTATATTCCATTGATTTCATACGTAGAATTGATTAGAAATGATGATAAATAGTGTTGAATATTGAGATATTTAGTTAGTTTATAATTAGTTTAATGTGTTTAATGAGCTTGAACACAAGAATACAAAAGAATCAAACCATTTCCCAATAATATTAAAATAACATTGGTGATCGAGTGAAGGGATGTAATTATTTCTATTCTGAACAAATCGCCTTAAATCTTCATCCGATTGAAAAGTTTTTGAATATTTTTAAATTTTTATTAGGCTCAAAGTGTAAGCTCTGCGGTATTCCACAAATCAAAACAATAGACAACATATCAGAGATAGCGCTTGAGTATTCGATCTGTAATGTGGAAAAAATTGAAGAGTTAAATAAATAAATAAATTAATAAATAAAAAAGTATGTTGTAGATGTTTTGTAAAAAATGACAGCATATGTATGATCTACAATAAAAATTATATTTCATAATATTAAAACAGAAAACAGAACCGAAACGAAAAATAATATTAAATAAATAATATAAATAACAGTCCCATATGTCTAGAAAGGCCAGCAATTGCGTTGCCAACATATCTCTTTTAAAAGAGAACATCTTCACTCTTTTTTGTTTTGAATTTTTTTTTTTTTATTATTTGTTATCTTCTTTCAGTCAAAATCTCTTTGATTTGTTATTGAAAAAATTCTCATTTCATATTTTTAAGTTGTGGCAACAGCAGTCTTACCTCCCACGACCGTAAGAGACATACATGGAGAAAAAATGTACATTCAAAATAAAGGATTCCCTACGGGGAGTCCAATATCAGGTTCAATATGCAATATCTATTTGAATAAATTTGAAGCAGATTATATAATGAAATGGAAGGAAGCTAAATTTCTTTACAGAAGATATGTAGATGATATTGTTACAGTCTGGGAGGGAACTAGAAGACAATTTGACAGATTTCTTAACAACATCAATAATATACAAAACTAATATAAAATTCAAAGAAGAAGAAGAAAAAGACTGGTATATCAATTTTTTGGATATAAAGATAAAAAAAAGATGATTCTAAAATGATAAAATCTGAATATTATAGGAAGGAAATTCAAAGTAAACATATGTTAAATTTTAAATCAAACCATTTAATATCTACAAAGAAAGAAATTATAAGAAGTCATTTAAGACGTATCACCAATTATACTCTTGATAAGAAAATTTGGTCAGAAAAAATCAAGGAATTAAAGGTAATACTAACGATTAACGAGTACCCCAAAGAATTTATAGAAAGTAGTCTACTATTAATGATTTTTTCAGGAAAAGAAAATTTGTAAAGCCAAAAGAGAATGAAGAAAAAACTAAGAACTATGTTAAATATCTGCAGTTACCTATAGGGATTACTATAAATAAACAGGTAAAAGAAGTATGTAACAGTAATAATACCAAGATCATTTACTATAGGACAACACCCTATTCAAAAAGGAAAGAATTAGAAAGAAAGACAGTCAGTTAGACAGGATGGGTATCATTTATGCATTAAAATGCAGAGATTGTGGAGAAATATACATAGGAAGTACGGGCCGAACAGTAAGAGAGAGGGTGAAAGAACACACGACGGCGTATGAAAAGAGAAAAGTAAACATTTCGGAATGGGCCAGACATTGTGTAAACAAAGGCCACTGCCCTGACCCTATCGTGTATAATGTATTCAGTGTAAAGGATGAGAATAAACGATGTAAAGTTAGAATCCTGCCTAATCAACAGTTGCGTCTGTATGAATAAAGACAGGTCGCTAAAGGTGAATGATGTATCTTTGAGTTTATTCAAGAAGTCTTTGAGTAAAAACAAGTAAAGTGAAAGAATTTTTAATATTGTAATGAAGAATTAATTGTCACGTCTACATGTCTGTTCAAATTAATTTGTATTTATTTAAATTTACGATCATTTCATATTGTTTAGTAGTATTAATATCATGCAATTATTGGAAAGAATTTGTAGTATGAGGGGATTATTGAAAAGAATTTGTGATATGATGGGTTTGTTCAAAGAATTGTTACGATATACTTAGTAGTTATATTTTATGTTTAATAAGAAGAGGAAAGTTTTCTCTTTCTTATTTTCATCTTTATTTTATATTTTGTATCATTTGAGATTCCTGAAGAAGTCCTATCATAAGGACGAAATATAGAATGTCGAGTAAAAGGAGTTGTAAGATTTATTGAGTCTATTTTCTGCACATGGGAGTATTGTTTGAATAACTACATTAAATAACAATCAAACAATCTCTCGTTTGATTCAAACTTATTTACTTGGGTTCCTTATTGTTATCTGCGTTTTAATTTTACAAATTTAGTGTTGATATCAGATTTTTACAATTATTAATAATCTTATAAAACTTGAATTATAAAAGTGTAAGCTGAATGGGATTAAATTAAAAAGTTATTTGTCATGTATTATTTTTGTCTACTTTGGAATAGAATAGTAAGGCTTATCAAATCATTCAGTCTGTACGTGTGTGTGTCTCTTCCAAATGGGTCCTTGTTCAGAAATCAGCGCGAGAAGGAGATAAAACTATCCATAGAAAGGTATTGGAATCTGAACAATGGAGTTTCTATCCTGTCTCTTGTTTCATTGTCATAAACAATGAATATTAAATCCTTAATCCGTTCCGCATGGTTTTATATAATTAAATTTAATCTTATTTAATCTTATTGAAGTAAATAATGCAGATTTAATTCATTTATTTCCAAAAAATGGAAAATTTGTAGGAATTTGATTGTATTGAGGAATGTAATTTGAATATAAATATAGGTTTTACGTTTTTGTCATTTTCAGGGCTTTAATAAAATAAAAATAAAATAAATAAAATAATTAAGGTAGGAAAAAATATAGAACCTCCAAGTCTAAACTAAAAACAAGAAATAAACAATAAAAATAAACTTTACAGTGAAATAGCTGTTTTGAGTTGTCGCTTGTAAACACTGGGTCTGAATTTTTAATGTAAAATAATTACATATTAAAAATTAAATTTTATATTAAAAAAAAAAAAAAAAAAAAAGCAGAATTTAAGTTGTTTCGAATTCTTCTTTGTTTAATTTTTTTTTTTAATTTTACGAAAACAATCAAACATTGATATTAAAGTGATAATTTCTGCTGTAGATTTTTTTTGAAAGTCAATCTACAAGAAGCGGTTTAACTTTTGGATTTAAAATTTTTTGGGAAGTCCTTACCAAGAGTGAAAAATAGAATAGAAAAAGCATTAGAACTGTAACAATGGATTTCTATCGATGTCTCAACAATGCTTATTAATCTGCACGTGATTAAAATTACGTCAGTTCAATTTCAATAAGTAAAGCGGATTTAATTAGCTTTTTAGAAAATCATAAATTTGTGATTGTCCTTATTAAAATTCAAAATTTAATATAAATAAAATTTACAATTTAGATGATATGATTTTTAAAAAAATATGAAAATATATTATTTTTGATTCAAAAAAAAAATAAATTAAAAAAGGCAAAGCTTTAAGTTAAATACACTTCAATTCTTTGAAGAACTTCTAGTTTCAAGCAACATTCCCAAAATGTGTCGAAGAACAGGGGAAGGGTTGCAACGCGATCCACTTCGGTGGCTCCCAGATGTCGCCTCGACGAAAAGTTTTGATGTCTTGTATTCACGACAGGCCTTCTCTGTCTTTGTGTATTATTAATGCTTTGTGCTTTCATGTAACTCACTTTAGTGCTGCGACTACAGATCCACTAAAGTCTTGCGTAGGCGGGAGCCGGAAATTCGTTAATCTATTAAATTAATGTAGTTACAATTTGTTGCTGTCTGAGAAACAAACACTTAGGCCTGAAGTATATTTTTTCCCTTGGTCTCTGCTGGGGTTCAGATCACAATTGATAATTGTTTACCCACCCAGGGCAAGCCCATCATGATAAAAATGGTACAAGTCAGTAAGTGTCATTTCCGTTAGTCAGTGCTATTGTCTGCTTCAAGGGAACGCTGTGTCTCAAACGTCAGTAAAGTACTTTTTCTTGAAGCTTGGAATGCATATTTATGGATAAGAAGAGACGATCGATCTTTTGTGTTTGAAAAATTTTTCATGTGAATTCTAGGGGAGAAATTTGCGCTTGAAGAAAATGTGGAAACAAACTTGAAAGGGAGAGAATTCGTTTTGATCTACAGCTGTGCAACCTAATTGTTTTAAACTTCTCGCGCTGTCATTAGTTAATTCGGATTTAAGATTTGGGTAGGATTTATTTAAATAAACAAAACCCTTGTAAAAGTATTTCTGCCGAATTCCTGCCGAATATATCAACATTTTTGAAAAAGTAAAATTTATTTTCTAAAATTATTAAATCTGCAAAAAGTTATAAAAGTAGCCTAAATCCATATTAAAATCAAAATACGCGCAAATTTAAACATTACTGAAGAATTACGATGCATTGTTAGAGTTCAGTGTTTCGCCAACTGTAAGTTCATTGTTTCTGTTCTTATCTGTCGTCTTCACTCACAAATTTCTCAACAGGGTAAAACACAGCAATTTTGAAATATAAAATATACATCATCTCTTATTCGTAAATAAATATATCAAGTTTCAAGAACATCTATTTACTGATTCAAAGTTATTAGGAGAGGAAACGATATGGATACTGGTATTTTTTTTTATTTAGCAGTACTTGAAAGATTAGCTAAAAATAAAATATGGATTATTTAAAATTTATTTAATTAAATTCTAAATGGACTCGGTTCATCTGACTTTGATGAAGAGGACTCAAAAAACTGTCTATCCTAGTAAGATGAAACATTAGAGACAGGTTTTTCAAGGAAGATCCCTATTGATTTTGTATATATTGGGCCCAATACGTAAGCCTAGGAACAAAATAAAGGAAGAAAAGAAATAATGAACGGTGAGTACTTAGCATAATAATCACAACTCAAAAACTATCTTTGAATTTTATTTTGTAAAAATGGGTCCCGAAGCCACCAATGTACGAGTATCCTAAAAGCGTCAACATCATTACAAATAAACACTTATTACAAGAAGTTCAAAAGAAAGTAAAGCCTACTTATCTTAAAATTTTATTTCTTAAAAAAGCCTAAAGTCATTCTACAGTATTTCAATTATAAAACCTGCTGAATAGAAATAATACAAAATTTTCATTTTGTTAAAAAAATTAATTATTTACTTTGAAAGGAAAAAAAAAAATCAGATTAATTATAATCGTATCAAACAATGCGAAGTGTATGAAGGGAGTGTTATTTATTTATTTATTTATTTATTTATTTATTTATTTATTTATTTATTTATTTATTATTAACCCTTTAAAATACTCTCCTTGACTATTCCTTAATCTCTGAATTCTACAAAAATGAAACTTTCAATTAAACGGTGCAAATTTTATTAACTTTTAGTAAACTTTATATCGTTAAATTGAAGTTGCCATTATTAGATCTATTTAGGGGGTTTTAAATAATCTTCATTATTTAAGATATTGGAACGCTAACAGAAGTAAGATAGAACTCCATTATTTAGATTTCAATGGGGTTTTTTATGGGAATTTTTGTTCGCCATCTCGAGCTTATTTTTCGTCATGAATCCATTCGGGAAAGTTCGATTGTCTTCAGTCCTAGTTATGAATACCAAGTTTCAAATAGATCCATGAAGCGGTTCAAAAGTTAACAGCGACACAGGGTGAGTGATTTATGAACCTCAGTTTCCTTTTGAAAAATAAGACTTAATGGAAGTGGAAATGTATTCATGCTCAGTTGGACTTCCATTTTAGTTTGGTTGTTACCAAGCTAACTATTCCATTTGGTAAGAGTGACACAAGGTCTATATCTTTTTTTGTTTACGTTCGAAATAACTTTAATTCATATTCTTCGAAATAAGTCACTTTCTTTTAGCAAATACATATCTGTCAAATCATTAATTAGTAAGATATTTATGTAAATTACAAGTATTATTAATAATAATTATTAATTAGTAAGATATAGTAAGGGTTCGAGGGTTAAAGGATGGGACGATGCGGCCCTCCATCAGAACTTTTATAAAAATATTGGCCCTCAGATTTCCTAAATTTGTGCACCCCTGAAATAGAAGATAACCTGTTCTTTATCAGTCGACGCTGTATTTGTATATTTCTTCATACGAATACTATGTTTATATTTTATGCTGTTCAGTGATGTTTAAGATTTTTTTTTTTTCATTTCAGCCAATGCTAGCAAAATCCGTGTTCTTCGTACGGGTTACAATGATGTGGATGAGAAAAACATCGTAAGATCACTTCGAAATGGCAGGGGAAAGCATTGCAGACCTCTTAATTCAGATGTATTGCGGGTTGCCGACACACACTTCTTGGTCACTTCTCCCCCCCCCCCCCCCCCCCAAAAAAAATAATTAAATAAATACATAATTAAAAAAGTTTATTGTTATACTTTTTACATTGTCTACACTATGGAACCTATCCACTTATCAAATTTCAAGTTTGTATCATGTTGGGAAGTATGCTAAACATTTCGAACAGACAAACGTATCCATAAATTTCCCTTTTATATTATGGATTATCATATTCCAATATTGAAATGGCGATACTTGTTATTTAATAAGAAAGAAATAATTAATTTTTAACGAAATTTCTATTTCTCGAATAAGAATGATTACTGAATTTATTTTGCATAGACATATTTCTTGGATTTCAGCTTTTGATAGAGATCTAATATGAAAACTTCAATTTAACAATAGAAAATTTACAAAAAAAATAAAATTTGCAGCATTAGATTGATGGTGTCATTTCTACAGAATTCAGAGGTTATGGAGTAGCGAGGGCGAATGTATTAAATGATTACTAAATAAATAAGGAAATAAATAAACTGTAATTCTCTATGTATCGATCTGTATATATAAACATGTCAGCTGGATGGAACTCCGTGGTAGGCATTTCACTGCTGATCCATATACTTTTTTTGTGTGCTCAGGAAATAAGTATAAGAATGATGATGAATGATGGTTAGGATAAGGAGGGGTAGCCTCCTCTGTTAGTTAACCCTCCCCCATTCTCCCAGCTGGATGGGAAAAAGAAAGAAGCAAAATCACTAAGGCTGAAACTTCAAATTGTAAAGATGGAACCCAATGATGAAATACTTCAGAAGAGAAGTATTCATTGGAGCCTTTCGTAAGACTAAAATCGTGAACGAACTATCCTAGATTATGGTTCATAATTTGAGAAATAAATTTCTCTCAAATATTCTCTAAGATACTTAAAACTTACCTATATCTGATGAAACGCATTTACAGCTTGGAAATGTGCGCAAAATAAACTTGGAGAAAAATTTCAAATTTAGCTTTGAAATGTCTTGAATTTTGAAGAAGGAAAAGAAATAGATAGGTTTTGTTTATCTACAATTTCTACTACTTACATTGTATCATTTTCAGGATTTTTGTGGCCTCCTTTTATTTCATATTCTTTTTTTTTATTTTACTACTATTAAAATTCCTGTCTCAATATATTTTATATTTATTCACTATTTCTTAGAAAAATGAGATTGATGAAATCGCTGAGTCTTTTGTGTAAGTGCTACCTAATAACTTTAAACCATTGAATAAATCTCGTCGTAATTCTGTAAGCTCTATGTGCGATAAGAGACGATCTTACTATTTTTTATTTACATCTTTTTCGTGAAATTTGGATATTAAAGTAAAAAGAAAATTCTCATTAAAAAATTAAAAAAGCATTTGAATCGAAACAACGGATTTCTTCCAATGTCGAACAATGCCCATTAATCTATTTACGAATCCATCTGCTCGTGCTTTCGTATTATTAAAATTAATTGTTATTAACAGTTTAAATATTTGGAGATTGTATTAGTTTTCATAAAAGGGAAAATTGAGATATTGTTGGTATTCGGCAAATGGTAAATAAAATAAATACAATAGATATGTAGATTGCAACAAGCAGTCGAATTGTAAGAGCGTGATATTTGAATTCTAAATAATGAAGCCTCTAAGTTTCAACGAAATCTTTCCCTTTAACTTTAACCATTCCTTGACTGAATTATGCAGAATCTTTTCATACGTAGCTCAGTTGGTGTCCATGAGCAAATCCATTTAAATCATTTTTTTTTTTTTTTGTGGCGTAAACACCCACGTAGTTTCGCGTCTCTTTTTTAAGTAAATATTTTATCGGAGTGACTTTGTCAAAATATTTAATTTCGTTGTAAAGCTCCCCCTGCTGGAAATGATAAACATTATCATAAATCATTAAATATCACCACAGTACAATGGTTTTATTATCACCTTTAAGAGGAAATGTGAATGCCGACTGTTAACCCTAATCAACCATGCGTACAAATGCATTGGCTGCACATTTATACCAACGCTGAGAATGGCTTGGTTACATGAGGGCCAAAGATTACACAAACAATTCACTAGGGTTCTTTTTCTTTCCTTTTTTTTTAACTGAAGATTTCTTCTCTGTTCTCTTCGCCTCAGTCTTGGTCTCATCTCCGATAATAAAAAAAAAAAGGTCGGTTTCACTCGTTGGTTAGCCATTGGAACGTGACGGATAGAGCTCGGATGACTTTCTTAGAAGCTGTGGGGTCTATCCTCAAGATTTATACGCTCAGGAAGTCTGTGCATCGTCAGTGCCAGCCACCTCTCGAGACCAACGTGGGAAAACGGAAAACGCCACTAGGAAACTGACAGTTTAAAAACGCTAAACATTTATTATTATTATATAATTCTGAAGATACTTTATTTTTACTATTTATTTTAGAAATTTTTTATTTATTTACATTTTTAAAAAAATTAAGAGAGAATTTGTTTTTCTTTAAATTAATTCGTCTGTCTTTCTTTAATAATATTTTATTAATATTTTATTAATAAATGTTTACTAAGCGTATTTCATACTGTCGAATTTTAGTAAGTTCCTGTTCGCTTAGCTTCTCTCGAAAGATCTATTTTTAGCTAGATAGCGTTTTTCAACATAATCTGCGTTTTTAATTTCATTGAATCATGTTATTTCTCATATTTCTTTTTCTGAACGTTGGGTGACAACAAATGTCTTCATTCTGTCTGTCTGCCAAATTTTGACAAAATTTGACTTCAAATTACTTGAATTTCGATGAAATTTATATTTAAGTGTTTAAATTATCGACGAAATCCGAATTTAATCAAAAAGCATAAATTATTTTGACTATTTGTAAGAGAAACACAGTAAACTCCCGATTATCCGCGAATTGGGTGGCGCGGCAACCACGATAAGCGAATTCCGCGGATAATCCGAAATACGACGAAAAAGGACGAAAATCAACACAAAAATGCTTTTAACATGTTTATTTACATTAAAAATGGCAATACACACAGTTACAGTACATACATTATAATCAATTATTTTATTTTAAATTATTTGTTTATTTTTAAATTTTGTTATTACTCCCGTTATTTAAAGTAACCTATGCTCCGCCCACAAGCTCGTTCTTTAAATTGTTTGTCTGTAATTGTCTTCACTTACTTTGTTAGCCTCTTTAATTGTTTACCAGATTTAAAAGCTTTTTTTATTTTAATTCCGTAATTTATTCTACAGTAAAAAAAAAAATGGATACAGGAGAGGTCCGCGGATAATCGGTAGTTTACTGCATTTGTTTTTCAAGGAAGAAAAGACTTTATGTAATCATTACGTCTGTATATGTGAGAATCTGAGAGACGACTTTTAGATCAGTGAATGGGTCTTCTTGAAACTTGACATGTCTACTTCTATATAAGAGAGATCTATTTCTCCATATGTAAAAATCTCTATGAATTTTGCTCATGAAAATAACAAAAATTCCCACGAAAAGTGAAACAAGAAATTTTTGTTCTTAGCTAACAATGCATTATAATCCATTTACATTCGCACGTGTCTTGATTTGATTAAGACTCAAATTAGATTCAATTTATTATTAGTGAATAACAATGTTATTGAAGCGTGCTTTCTTTTTATTTGATCACCATAATAATGAATTTTATTGATCACTACTCATTACTGACAGAATTTAAGCAAAAGAAATCTTTTTTTTTTTAACACAGAAAATGTGTCATTTCTTTATGCTTTTTCTACATATCTTTGTGATTGTTGGCCACCTGACAATGAATCACAGAAAATTGAAATGGAGTGTAATATGTGAATTAGAAATACACTTTGTGACAAAAAAAACTTTAAAAAAAAATCTTTTTTTTTTTCTGGTATTGATTGAGAATATTTGAAGAGATTAGTAACAAATCTGATTATGAAGGAAAAATTATGTAATAACTTTGAGTATATTATTAGGAAATAATAAATAAATAAATAAATAAATAAATAAATAAATAAATAAATAAAAAGTTTCTGTAATTTTTGTTTGGAAGCCTTTTAACAATTTAGTGAAGCTAGTTTTCTTTATAAATTCTAAATAAAAGCTTACTTTCAACTGTTTTTAATTTTTGTAATAAAAAAAAAATCATCAATATTCGGGACATATTTGTAATCATCGTATCTTTGCAAAATAAGATATCAGAATAATGATAATCTATTTGCTTTTTATACGGATACAAAGTTTTTCAAAGATAATTTCATATAAAAAAAAAAAAAAAAGAAAGAAAGAAGAAAGAAATCTTTAATCGGCCGATTTCTTGAGCCGATTAAATCCAATAGAGATGCGACATTAATACCTTTCGGCCTTAGAGGTTTTATTTTGAAAAGGAAACTTCATATTTTCGATTATTTCAAAATTAAAGAAATCTGCCGAGACTTCGGTTGATGAAAAGCTCAAATAACATTACTTCTGTCACTAGAAAGGTATTTGGAACGCCAAATTTCTTCTTTCTTTTTGAAGCAGTTGTTATTGACAGTATTGTTTAATAAATATACCATTTTAAAAAATTATATTTTAAAAATATCTTTTTTTTTTTAAAAAAAATCCTTTTTGATTAATGGTTAATGTAAGGTAATATTCTACTATATACAAATGAAAATTCAATTTAAAAATTTTTTTAAAATCAATATTAAGGATTTATTTATTTGCTGCTTTATTTTTTTCAACTCTTTCATCACTGAATAAAATTCGTTCTTTTTTTTTATTCTAAATGTAGGTTTCTTCATTTTCTTCTTTCTTATTTCCTTATTAAATCTTTGACAAAGAAACAAAAAATGTCTTTTAAGTAAGAAATCAATTTCTCAAATAAAAACGAGACGAAAATCGACCTGCAAAGAATAATTGAGTTCTATTTCCACCTTGGCTTTGTGACTGCTTCTATCGGAGAGGAGGGAGGTGACAGCCATAATTACTCTCCCACATGTCATTAGGAGAGGTCGTCCCTTGACATGTTCATTCCCCTACCCCTCTTGTACCTACGATAATTGCGACTATTTAATCTCGTTTGCACACCTCCGTGGATGTCACCTGAAGACTGGTACGTCAACGCACTGGACATATATTACCTCCACAGTTTGAGATGACAGCCAGTTGAAAGCTTCACCCTTTTGGAGGCTTTTCATATTACTTCAGAAACTAGGCTGCTGCCCGTCGCGCAGAACGATTAATTACAAAAAAAATAAATAATAAGGAATTTTTAAAATTAAAACTTTATTGTCTCGTACGATATTGTTTTTCCTAAGATTTTACATGAAAATTCAAGTAAAAAACAAAACAAATTAAATCTAACTCTAATTCAGAAAACTAACAATTTCAAACATCAGAAGTAGAAAATATCTTTAAAAATTTCCAAAGATAGAAATCAGAAATTTATAATTTTTATTCTAAAGGCCGGAAACTGGAAACCGTGATAAAGCAATATGCGATTCTTTTTCTGTTTGTTTATATTCGTCATTTTATATGAATGAATAATAATGAAATATAGAATTATTATTACATTTTGTTCGTAATAAGACTGAATAATATTTTTAATAGTTTTTGTGAAGCAACAGTAATAAAACATTCCTTCAAAAATGTTGAGGTTTTTTTTTTGCTTAATGTCTTCAAAACAATACGAAGGAAAAAAAATTAAGTGTGTAACTAAATCGCCACAAACAATCTACCATCAAATTATGCGTTCGCTGAAAATTGGTTAAATATGTAGTAAAACACATTTACTGAAAAGAATAGCTTTAATCCAATCATACTATTAATAGGCAAAAAACGGATGTACGTTTGTTTGTCATCCAAGTGGAGAGAGTCGGAGAGAGAATATTTTAAAGTGTATTTTTCATTTTATTAGTGTATTTTTAATTTTAAAAATATACTAACAAATGTCTTTTTGAAAAGAGAAATTAATTGATTTAATATTGGTGCGTTGTTCAATGCTCACTTAAAATGTTACAGGCCTACAAAAAAAAAAAATAATCTTTTAATTATTTTAAATCAATCCAAAAATTTTAATTCAAAAACAAGTTAAAAAAAGAATACTTAAGATATAAACAAATTATAAACTTTTGCATCTATACATTTAGTGAATAATAAAAATTTAAAAGAACTAGAAATAATTCCTACGCCCCTGTAAGGCATTGTGGGGCACTCTCTTATAGGCTCAATTTGGAGAATCGTATTATTTTAGGGCAGAGGTTAACTTTTTCGCCGAAAGTGCCAGGAAAGCATATTGATATTAAAAAAATCAAGAATCGTATAACGATGGTCTTTCGGTCAGCGCTGTGGCGCTATGTAATTGCCATAGCACAAGTTCAGCAAATAAATTTAGGAGGAATTCCAGTATTGGTTAAGGTAAATGTTTAAAAGTCAATATCTCCGAAACAAGTCTCCAAGGAAAACTTCATGAACGATTAAAATTGAACAATAATAATGTTTATACACAAAACATCGTATATAAAGAGATTTTTCAGAATTAAGTAATTCATCAATCTAGATGTTGAAAAATAGTATTAAAAGTTTTCAGTTCTTTATATTCATCAATCAACTATCAAGAAATGTTCAACAAAGAAAAACACGAAATTATAACCATCATGCTGAAAATGTGACGGAGACATGACAATGGTAGCTTATTTTGAAGGTCTCTGTAATAAATGACAAAAATCTGTAAGTAGAATTTGTACTGAATGTATAAATGTCTGCTACTGAATGTACAAACGTCTGCACGGTTTATACATTTTATTCCTTTTAAAAAATGAGCTTCGAACATCTTCTTCAATCTTGTGTTTTTGAAAAATTGCACGGTATTTCAAAAATATGGAATTTGTTTTACTTCCGTGAATATTTCACGGGTTGCAACTAGTATATTTAAATGAAATCAAAATACGAGCAAACAATGTATTGTTGAAGGTCGTCAATTGAATTCACTAGTGACCATCTGTGAGAGGTAATTGTTTCACTTAAAAATATTTTTCTGTGCCTAAGGATCCATATTAAGAAATATTTAATACTAAAGATGAACAGATGGTTCCTAATCCTTAAAAGTAGGTTAGTGAAGAAATGTCACACTGAAATGATGATCTTTCCTAAAACGGGTCTAAACGCTCGGTTCTAAACCCAAGATTTAAGTATTTTATTCCATCTTAATAAATAAATAAATAAATAAATCCTCTTTAATCAAAATATCAGGAAACATTACAAATGAATTGTAAGTTAATTGAGAAGAACTTTGACGTCAAAGCAAATGTTCAATCCTAGCAAATCCCAAACTTACAATTATATAATTATAATGATGACTTTTTTTTTTTTTTTGCGGAATCGGATTGGGTTATTTTCCCTGTAAAACTAAGGACACTGTTAGCTCTCATTGTAGCGACATATAAATTTGTTGTTACAAAAATTTACGAAATAATAGTAATAATAAAAAAGAAGTATTGTTTTTCAGTTATCAAACTGTTAAAAAAAAAAAAAAAAAAAAAAAAATTTATAAAAAATTGAATAAAAAGTCGCATCCGGGTTTTCGCCATAAATGTAGCGTAAGACATTATTTTTCGGTGTTCCTTTCTCAATGACACGATCGACTTCAGGTTTTCTTTGTCTAAAGCATCAGCTGTCCGGTTTTCATCAGTGTATATTACGGAAGTTTGATGAGTTATTTTGCAGGAAGAATTGTCATAATTATGTTTCCATAGGAGCCCCAGTGTGTCTTTGATCTTCCCGTGTATCGAATATCGTCTTTGAAGCGTTTATTGAGTAAAACAGTGAAACTATCATATCTTTATAAGAATCAGATTTAGAAGTGCTCCTCCCAAATAAAGAAAAAAGAATAAGAAGAATTTGTTTAGTTCTGTACGATAATATAAGTTTGATAAATGTATCGTGTGCAGCACAGACTTCAACTTCCTATGTAATAGAAAATACTAGGACCTTTTTTATTTCAAAAATTTAGAAATCTTTGCTATCGTCACTTTTTTCCATCATTACTTTGGTCAACTTTTCTCCTCTGCCAAGTATTTAAAGTATTTCGTAAAGTACAAACTTTATTACAAGGTTTAAAAGCCAAAGTGTGCTTTTCTCGAGGAAATAAACAATGAGCTCAACCTTAGGCCATCATTTAGTAATTCTTGTTCGTAGAGAGACTATCCTTTATTGACGTTCTCGAAGAATTCCCTGTGGCCACCCCCTTTGGCAAACGGACCTCTAATGCGATGATTAAGTGATGAGAGTCACCGTCGTATTAACCTTCACCTTTAGTCATTCGCTAATTGCAGAATTTTTTAAATGCGTCTGGCCTCGGGTGGGCGGAAGGAACAGGAAGAAACTTCGGGTGACACTTTTCCAATATTCCCTTCAGACGACCAACTTCGCTGGCTTTCCTGGCGCGTGCATTCGACCACAGTTCTTTTTTTTTTTTTGACTGACACGGAACCTTCAACTGTTGGCATCAAAGGCTTTCAGACACCGACACGTTTACTTAAGTCGCTCGGCGATCCTGACATTTACGAGAATTTTTATTTCGGTTCAAAAAATACACTAGGCTTCCAAAAGTATCTGTGCATCTTTATTTTCGTAGACACGTTTTTTAGTGAACCCTGGGCTTTCGCCTTTCGTCCTGTTAGGCTGATGCTCTTAGAATGCTCTACTTACTTAATTTTCATTTTCTTCCCTACTTTCCTAAAGAAAATTAGACTGATATATTCGTAGACCCATGTATGCGCGACCTCCTTCCTCCAGAATTCTGAATTAGAAAATAGATCTTATTAATAATAAGATACGATCTCCTTTGTGATAGGAAGAGAAAAGAATGGGACCTCCAAGTATAAATTAAAAAGCAAGAAATACACAATAAAAATAAAAGAATAGAAATTCATGTGCCAGTCTCCGCTGGCCGCAATGAATTTTCTATGCGATCAAATAAGAAAAAAAGCGCTAAAAAAGTAGTTAAACATGTTAAAAGGTGGACCTGGTGTTTATCAGTGCAGTAGTGACATCTCCAAACAGCTGTTTCTTGGTATATTAACGATCATCAATGGAGAGTAGTCACTACAAAACTATTTCTTAATTTATACTTGGAGGTCCCACTCTTTTCCCTGTCTATCCTAATACTAACCTTTGTAATTGCACCTAGATTTTAGAGTGACTACTCTCCACTGATGATCGGCAATATATCGAGAAACAGATGTTTGGAGCCCCTCGGTGCGGGTTCCTGTACGTGGTGAGGGGACCACCCATGGAGGGTTCTCTTTTCCATGAGCTACTCTCCATGGGTCCTAAACGCCCGCCCCCGAATCCAAGGTGGAAGGCATCGTGCCGATGGATGTGTGGCACTACGGGGTTATTTTAGTGTCATGAACGATCCCTGTGGAAAAAAAAAAGATTGCCTGGCAACAAATCACAGTATTTAAACTGCTTCGGCAGTGCCTTCCAGGCAGATATGGGGATAGCTGCCTGGTGACTGTTCTTTCCCCAGCTAAATTTTTTGTGTATGGATTCTAATTTTTTTCCTTTATTGGGAAGCAATTCCCACACCGTCGATGTTCGCTCTTCTTCTATTATCACTCAGACCTTTCTAATCATGCATTCCTTAACCCCTGAGACACCTTTATCTAAACTGTCCCCTTTTCTCATCTCCAAAGCACTTTCAGGTGTAACTTCAAATATCAAGTCAGTCAAGAAACTGCAGTCTGGCGATTTGTTAATCCAGCTGCCTTCTTCAAAAGCTGTGGACCAACTACTTAATTTGACAACTCTGGCAGATACTCCGGTATCTGTCACAAAGCACAAGACTCTAAACTCTAGTCGCGGCGTGATCCGCGAACCAGATCTGGACGGTCTATGTGATGCTGACCTTCTCGAAGGCTTTGCTTCGCAGGGTGTGACTGCTGTCCGACGGATTAACGTTCGTCGTGACAATAAGGAAGTACCCACTCGAACAGTTGTTCTTACTTTTAACACCTCCACACTGCCCACGAGTGTTACAGCTGGCTATCTTCGCTGTCCTGTACGTCCTTACATCCCGAACCCTTTGCGCTGCTTCAAGTGCCAACGTTATGGTCATGGCTCTGCAGCTTGTCGTGGCAAGTCCATCTGCCCTAAGTGTGGTGAGCCATCCCACGAGTCTACACCGTGCACTTCGCCTCTCAAGTGTGTCAATTGTTCTGGAGACCATCCTTCATACTCTCGATCTTGTCCTCGTTGGAAGGAGGAGAAGGAGATTCAGACTATCAGAGTTAAACATTCTCTTTCTTATCCCGAGGCTCGGAGGATGCTTCTTGCTGTGCCAGCCCAAAAGACTTTCGTTTGCAGTAAAATCCAAACAGACAGCTTCAATCTCCTGTCAAACAGACATCACTTGTCCTCCTCGCGAGTCCTTTTCAGCCATATTTCAAAACATTGCTACTCCTACCACAACAGTTCCGTCACAATCAACTCAATCTACGTCACAATCCACCATGTTATCTTTGCCAGTTTCTTCAAGTACTTCTAATATCCCTGCCGGTCTCAACTTCACTCAGAAGCGACCATCTGTATCTCCACACCGACCTTTTCATCGCACTAGTTCACATTCGCGTTCACCTTCTCGTGGCCGTCGGAGACATTTCTCTCCTAGACGGTTTTATGAAGACGATCTGGAGGACTCCTCCAAACACCCAAACTTTAGGGCACCACCAGCACCTCCACCTTGATTTTTAGGCTTTTACCCTTTTTTATCTCTTAATGGCCTTACTGTATTGGAATTGTCGAGGACTTCGCTCCAACCTGAACGATGTTAAAGCCCTCCTTTCTACAAATCATCCAGTCTGTATGTGTCTCCAGGAAACTTTTCTTACAGGAAACGACACAGTTTCTCTTCCAGGATATTCCATGCTGAGTAAACAGCGGACCGATAGAAGCGGCGGAGGCGTTTGTCTCTTTATTCAACATGATACTCCATCCTCTCATGTCCCACTTACGACTTCTTTGGAAGCTGTTGCTGCTCGCCTTTCCACTAGCCGCCTTTTCACTATCTGAAGCTTATATCTGTCCCCCACAGCCCCTGTTTCGCTTACAGACATTGCTCAGCTTCTGGATCAATTACCGACTCCGTTTCTCTTAGTCGGAGATTTCAACGCTCATTCTCCTGTCTGGGGTTCTTCATCCACCAATCCTAGAGGTGCTGTTATTGAAGATCTTTTAGTTCGGAGTAATCTTTGTATCTTTAACACAGGCGCCGCAACTCATTTCTCATCCTCGCCAATATCTTTCTCTGCTATTGATTTAGCTATAGGTTCTGCATCACTCTTCCCCCATTTCTCATGGGATGTTATCAACGACCCTGGTGGCAGTGACCATTTCCCAATCATTCTCAAAGAGCTCCCTCGTTCAGCTGTTTCATCATCCAGTCGTCATCGCTGGAAATTTGACTCTGCTGATTGGATAACTTTTACTAGCCGCTGTAATCTGGAGGCCATTGATCTTTCAGCTACCATTGATCAACTTATTGACGAGGTCACTCATATCATTATTTGTGCTGCCAAAGCAACAATTCCACAAACATCTGGACGATTCCCTCTGCATCCCAAACCTTGGTGGACTAGTGACTGTACGTCTGCACAGAAGATTAAGCAGAAAGCTTGGAACATTTTCCGCCGTTATCAGACTTCTGCCAATCTTTTGGCTTTTAAGCGAGCACGTGCTTCTGCTCGTCGTATCCGTCGCATTGGTCAGAGGGAGTCGTGGCAACGTTTTGTTTCATCACTAACTTGTACTTTGTCTTCAAAGACCCTTTGGGATAACATTCGTAAGATGCATGGAAAGTACAGATCTCAATCTATGCACATACTGAAAGAAGATGGAAAAGAAATAGCTACTATCTCCGCACAAGCTGAAGCCCTTGGACGTGCTTTTGCACGGAATTCCAGCCCTGCACTTTTATCTCCTACTTTTCAAACGATTAAAGACCGTGCTGAAGCTATTCCTTTAAAGTTTTCTTCTTCCAACAGAGAACCATACAATCTCCCATTTAGTTTACAGGAATTATTGTTTGCACTAGACACCAGCAAAAATACTGCCTGCGGCCCTGACGGAATTCATTATGTGATGTTGCGACACTTATCTGTTTCGTCGTTGAATGTTCTTCTGTCCATCTTTAATAAAATCTGGTTGGAACATTTATTTCCTGATAGTTGGCGACGAGCTATAGTCATTCCTTTTGCCAAACCTGGTAAAGACGCCAGTGATCCAAATAATTATCGCCCCATTGCCCTCACTAGCTGCTTATGTAAGACGCTTGAACGAATGGTAAATCGCCGCCTTCAATGGTATCTTGAAGCCAATAAACTTCTCGCTACCACACAGTGTGGTTTCCGGCAGCATCGCTCTACGGTTGACCATCTTGTACGTTTGGAAGATGCTATTCGCACTGCATTTGTTAATAGAGAACACCTCGTCTCCATTTTCTTTGACTTGGAGAAGGCATACGATCGTACCTGGAAATTTGGCATTTTACAAGATCTTCATCATTACGGCCTTCGTGGTCACATGCCTATTTTCATTCGCAATTTTCTTGCGAATCGTACCTTTCAAGTACGTCTAGGATCTACGCTCTCTACATGTTATCCTCAAGAACTCGGAGTACCTCAGGGCTGTGTCTTGAGCGTTACCCTTTTTTCTGTAAAGATTAATGGCATCATTTCTGTTTTGCCTTCGTCAGTTCACCACTCTTTATATGTTGACGACTTACAGATCTCTTGCAGTTCTGTTAATTTGCGTCTGATTGAACGACAACTGCAGTTAGCTCTACATCAGTTGCAGACTTGGAGTGTTTCTAATGGTTTTACTTTCTCACAATCCAAGACTGTGTGTGTCCATTTCACTCGACGTCAGGGAATTTTTCCTGATCCGCAGCTGACTCTTGGTGGCGTCTCACTTCCATGTGTGTCTCAGCATAAATTTTTAGGCCTCATTTTTGATAAGAAATTGACTTTTAAGGATCACATACTTGACCTTCGGAAACGGTGTCTTTTAAAACTAAATTGTATCAAAGTGCTTTCGCATTCCAAATGGGGTGGTGATCGCTTGGCCTTGTTGCGCATTTACCGAGCCCTTATTCGATCCAAATTGGATTATGGCTGCATTGTCTATGGCTCTGTGCGACCGTCTGTCCTTCGGACACTTGATCCTGTACACCATCAGGCCCTCCGCTTCTGCCTCGGTGCTTTCCGTACTTCACCGATTCCCAGCCTGTATGCAGAGGCTCTGGAACCGTCCCTGCACTTTCGTCGACAAGTTTTGTCTCTCCAATATTTCGCCCGTATTTCTTCACTTCCAAATAATCCTGCTTATCAATGTGTGTGTCGTCCTCGTCAACGACGTCTTTTCACCAATCGTCCTTCCATTATACCACCGTTTGGACATCGGGTGACGACTTGGCTCAATACACTACAGCTCGCTGACCTTCACATTGCCACTCTATCTACTTCACCATCCGCGCATTGGAAATATCCTCTACCCACCTGTGATTTCTCTCTTCGTACTTTTGCGAAAACCAACACTCCCTCGACAGTCTTTCAGTCTCTGCATCAAGATCATTTGTCCCGTCACTCTGATTTCAACATCTTCTATACCGACGGATCTAAAGGTGCAGATTATGTTGGAGCTGCTTTTTACACTGCTACTTTCAGTCGTGCTGTTCATCTTCCTTCTGAGGCATCTGTGTTTTCTGCTGAGCTTTATGCCATCTTCCTAGCTTTACAGTATGCTTTGCAGGAGAAGTTTACGCACACACTTATCTACAGTGATTCTGAGAGCGCTTTGCGGGCACTGTGCAGTCACACCCTGAAGGGTCACCCTTTTGTTTTATCCATTTTAGATTTTTTACAGCGTTTTCACCGTTGCACTATCATTTTCTGCTGGATCCCAGGCCACATCGGCATTGTCGGCAATGACCACGCTGATTCTCTCGCAAAGTCTGCTGCTAGTTTACCCTTGCGACGGATCTCCACTCCGGCCTCTGACATCTACGCACTTATACGTTCTCGTCTCCGATCTGCCTGGCAACACGAATGGGATGCTCTTCACGGCAATAAACTTCGTCTTGTCAGTCCTTCGTTATCCTCTCCTGCCACTCGACTGTTTCCAACTCGCCGGAAGGATGTTCTTCTGGTGCGTCTGAGGATCGGCCATACAAGACTGACACATAGCTACTTATTGCTCAATCATCCACCTCCCCAGTGTTCTACGTGCAACGTTGTTTTAACCGTCCATCATATTTTAATTGACTGTCCTGCTTTTACTCAACATCGTCGTCAGTGCTTTTATCCTCTTTTTAAATTTCATGTTCCTTTTCATATTTCATTGCTTTTAAATGATAATGATCTTTTACCCATTTCATCAGTTTTATACTTCATTCATCAATGTGGCCTTGCCACTCTATTGTAATTCTCAGATTTTTTACTTTTCTTCTAAATACCTATCATTTTACCTATATCCTATTCTCTTACTTTGCACACTACCTGTTCTTTTCTTGTTTTTGTCCTTTTTAGCTAGATACATGTATTTAGTCTTCATTCCATTTTCTTTTCCTTTTTACCTTTCTTGGCGCAGCTTAGCCGCAGCTGCTTTTGCGCCATTAAACACCAACCAACCAACCAACCAACCAACCAACCAACCAACCAAGATGTTTGGAGATGTCACTTTTGCTTATTCGGTTGCACTTCTTCATGTAAACGCAAGAATCTTTCAGAATTCGAAAAAGATTTAATTATCGATGCACGTTGAGCACGAATCATGATTAACACAAAACAAAAGAATTAATATTCTTAAAGAGAACATTTCGAAAGGTTTTAGCGACTGGAAGACAGATTGATCTTTCATATCCAAACGACACAAAGCTGTTCGGAAATCCATATTTGGAGAGGTGATAGTTGTGTTGTGCAGGAACAAGTTTGTCAACTGACATCTGATTTCAAATAGGTTCGAAGTCCATCCATTCCGTTTGCAGAGAGTTAAAGTAATTATGTCTTCCAAAGTCCTCCTTCGGATGTTATTGCAAAGAATTACAATGGTGCCAGGAATATCGTGATTTGACATTACAGCAGAGTGATTTGCTCCGATGAGACTCGCTACAAATTGCTTTGTAATGGTGAAGATGGAGAATTTGCAGAGAAAGTGCTGGATCAAGCCTTCATTCACTATCATACCCGTATAAGAGAAGGGTCGAGCCCTGACCATCCTAAAAGGGATGTAATTCACTTCTTTCGTTTGTTTTTTTATTTGGTTGGATGTCTCTTGCCCTCTTCCTCACCCCTGAAATTTCAAACCGAATTTTATTTGGTTGTTGGAGGTTGGATCCTGGATACGCCCTGTTCACTATTAAAGGATATTGATGTCTGCCGAAGTCCTTTTCTATTTACGATCACAGAGTGTCGCCACATTTTGTTGCATGAATAGGATGATCAGACATCTCGTTTTTTGAGCCTGTGTCCCGTTCTCCCGATAAATTTAATACGGGACGTGTAACTGTTCCATATTTGAATCTAATTTCAAGATAACTATTTATCCTCATTTCTTAGTTTTTATTTCAGCCGTTGAGAAAGTAAGGCACTGTGAAGTGACAAACGTATTTTCATTTTAACCCCCATTTGCATTGAGCGATTCTGCGATGAAATATTGAATCATTCGTAGAGCATTATAAACTTATAGAGTTATGAACACGTTTCCGACAGTGCATACTAAGGTCACGTTTAGACTGATTAGTTACTACACACAAGGACGTCTTATTCATTTATCTGCCGTAAGGTTCGTATTAATGCTTGAGTGTCCGTTACAATTCAATAAAAAAAAAAAAAATACAACTTTCTTTATGTCATTACATAATTGCAAATAATCATATTTATAAACAAATTGATGAAATTACACGAGAAAATGAAATTGTATTATTACTTCAACTTTGTATTCAGTATATGAATGGCCATTATAGAGTTGATCTCGGGAATTGTTACATATTTGCAAGTAAACATTTAAAAATAATACAAAAAAATGAGATAATGAAAAAAAGTAGTTTCAAATAATTACATTAATTAAAAAGATTCAACAAATAATAAGTGTTGGTTGATGAACGCGTATTTTTATTTTCAAAATCTGGTCACCCTATCTTAGAAACAATGTCGCATCGAATAAAACTTCTTTCTTCAAATACAAACAGTTCATAAAGAATTGAAGAAACCATTTTCAAGGAAACGAAAGTTATTTCACGAAGGCAAGTTTCATGAAGATAAAAAACTTTAAATAATAATGATAATAATAAGGTTGTATTAGCAATAGGTTTGAAATGACTGGAACTTATTAGTTTTTTCCGAGTGTCTTCGTCACGAGCCCACTCGCACAAACACTCGCCATCAAAGAGAAAAGCGATGGCGCCGTACGGTGCTTGTCTCTGGGGGAGGGAGAAAAAAAAAAATCAAACCCTCTCTTAAATGCAAAAACAAAACTCACAAAACAAAAAATAAATCACCTTGATTCTATAAACAACGGAGCAAAAAGAAAGACGAATTCTGATTGGCTGTTCGCAACCTAGCAACAAAAAGTCCCGCCAAAGAAATTCGCTCGTATTCAAATAATTCTCCCAATTAACAGATCTGGCAAAGAAAGCAAGACGTCCCTGAAATAACTGGAAACTTACTTTTCCTTAAAACGTTGCTTAAAAAAAAACAACGAAAAAAAAACCACGTATTTTTGTAAATCGTTTATCGAACGCAAACAGCGTCAATTTTCCAGATGCTGCCAAACAACGAACTCAGCAGATACTTGCATAAGTTGTCCATTAATTTGAATCATTTTTTTTT
>JAFIDM010000001.1:88699538-88713122 GCA_023159025.1 Thereuonema tuberculata
TAATAGTCGTCATTTGGTTCAGCCACTGTCCATTCCCCCGCCACCAACCGCCAAATTGACAGCTGTGACAATCTTATACAAACGCTTCTTAAAGAGTCTCCCCCTTGCATTTACCCACCTCTTCCCCCTCTGTTTACAGTTGTTATCACTTCCCATTGCCACTCTCCATTATCTTGTGTAGATTGTGATTGACAGTTCCTCAAAAGGTCCGTTTAACCCCTCCAACCACCCAGTTCCTTAGTACTTTTCCCACACATGGAACAGGGGTGGACCCACTTTTGTTTCCGAGGTATGCTCAAGTTAAGCGCCTCTCAATAGAAAGGTGAACTTTTACAAAAGAGCGGCGCCAACAAAGTCGCCTTTCTTCAACTTTATTAAAAGCAGTCGTCAGACAAGTCTCCCATTGGTGTTTTATAGGTTTTATATTTTATAGTTATAAAAATAACTATTTTAAGAAAAATATTTTTATTTTTCAAGAAAAATAAAATACAAAATAAAGTTTAATCTTTTTTTTTTTAATCGGGATATTTTCCTAGTCTTCATTAGCTTCTTTTTACAGGATTTGATTAAATTTTATCTGTAAATTCAGTGATGTATTATTGAGAAACGAAGGACCCAGAGATCAAAACAGCTTATCCAAAATTTTTCACTAGTGATGGTAATAACCCAAGTTTTCGACCTCGCGCCTAAATGTTAAATTCTATCCGAAGTAAAGTTAAAAAAAAAAAAAAGCCCCAAGAAGATAACAAACATTAATCACTTTTTTAATAAAACAAATCAAAAGGTTTTCAAAATTAAGAAAAGAATGCCTTGAAATTGACATTCATTTTTTTTTTTTTATTTTATACATAACTAAAGAAACCCATCATTAACAATTAAACATCACAACGAAGATAATGGATGAAAATATAAAAAACTTTTAATAAAATTATCATATTCAACATGTTTCAGATATTTTACATTATATTCATTTTCAAAGAGAATGTATACTGAAGAACAAAGAATCTCAAAACAGTGTCGTACATAATGACATAGAAACAATGAAACCAAACAAGGATTCTTGTAAACATTTGCAGAAACAATAACATAACTGTAACAATTCAATATGATGTCAGGGATTTCGTGTTTTCTATTTCTAAGGAGATTTATTATATTTACTAATTAAATACTTTATTATCTCGTTAAAAAAGAAAACAACAAATTTATAATAACAATAATAATATTTTTGACAAATTTTAAAATTTGCTTGTACAATTCAACATGTTCAAAGAAAAAAGGATTGGGATGAAGCGACCTCTGTGTTAGAAAGTAAGAAACTCTAGCGTAGGATCAGATAGAAGAACTCTTGAGAACCAACGAAAATTTATACGTGTTGTCAGAAAAGAATATTTTTGAAATGTCAGAGCAATATAAGTACAATATAAGTATGATAAATTCTGAGAGATTCCTTATTGAATTTTTATTTATTCGGATTGCGGTGATATAGAAGTTGTATTTGATGTAAAAATGGAAATATCATTATCAAAGAAGAATAAATTAATGATAAATATAGTAGATAAGCACTTGTATAATCTAAAGCTACCCATGCATTAAAAGGACAAACGTGCTTGTATAAATAGTAAGACATTATCTTTCTTTCAAGATATTACGGTCGTAAAATTTAATGATCTTTGTAGCCTATTATGAACAGTTCTCGAATTTCAATGTAATTTTAAATGATCTTTGTTGTTATATTGCTCGTGGGTTATTATTAATGAATTGTAAATAAATTGTTCTGTTTATGTCTTGTTTATTCAAAAAATCTTATTCAATTTAAGAAGCTTGAAAAAAATAGACCGATGGAAATGTCTATGAAATATCGCTTTTTTTGGAGTTGTTACGAATAGTAGGACTAAATACAAGAGTTTTATTAATTTGCTTCTTTGTCTAATGTCTCTCTATTTCTTTACATGATTCGATGGAAGATCGTTTCAGAGTCGATTTGAGATTAAAATCTTATAAGTTATTTTAGATTTAGTAAATGTAATTTTGCAAAAAATTCGTTTATTTATTTATTTGTAGATGAGAGATCTTTTTGCTTAATTAAATGAACTTCTAAAACAATGCAACTGATATTTCAAATAACATTTCAATTCCCTTCATTTCTAATTATCTAAAGCTTCACTGTAAACTTATTTTCCAGAATTATTTGGAACTAAGATGTTCTGCTAAAAAGTACGTTCATGAATGCGGATATTATCTACAGATAAAGAAGGTTTCTGTGTGAATGACTCTCTTTTTTGAGATCAAAGAGGATAAGAAGAAATTTCTTTAAGGTTTAATAGGAGACCAGTTATCCAAGCGGATCGCCATTTTGAAATGACAGCGCGCATCTTCAGTGACACACTGGAGAAAGCCCACACGACACTGAGCCCTCTGTCGGCTATTTCAGCAACCGCCGGCAAACTCATATTTAATTTCGAACGGTTATAAACTTATTTCTGATCGATCCTTGTAGTGTAGTTCAATGAGATCTTAGTACAATTTAAATAAAGTAGTACAGCAAAAATAGCAGTAAAAAAAAAAACCAAAAAACATGAAGTAGAATTAATAATTTTTAACGTGCATTGAATGTTAATAAGATATAATGTCCAAGCCGACGCACCTGCTTAAAAACTAACTCAATTAATTTAATACATAAAAAATGAATTATAACTTATTTAAAAGACTATTTACAATTAAAATAAAGTTACATTAAAACATTAATTAACACGACCACGGTTTCGCATCAATCAGACGACTCTTCCTCAAGTAAAGGGTTGAACAAATTTTGAAACTATTAATATATAAAAGTTCTAAAGCCTTGGCAGCTGTTGAATCTCTGTAGAAAGGTGTGTCGAGTTAGTTTTAAACAGGTGCGTCGGCTTGGACATTGTGTCTTATGAAGTAGAATATGACATATTTCTGAAGGCAAGGGAGAGACTTTCAGCAGTAACATATACAGATCTGTTACAAGTAACATCGGAAACGCCTAGAACCACCAAGACAAGACAAAGGCAAAGACTTACGCCTACGACCGTTGTCGGATACAACTTGAAAGGGTTTGTGAAGGATTTATGTGCTTTAGTCGTAAGTGCCATGATTCTATCTTATGGACACAACTATAGGAAATTAATGGACACAACCACACATCCCTAATCATTCTTGCACACTTTTTTTACACTTGGCAATATGCGCTTTGGTCCTTGACCCCCATGTTGTCTTTGCTAGGGAAAACCAAGGTACAGTCCGTTTTCGTTTAGGAGAGCCTTCAGCGCTTTTGCGCATGCGTCAGGTCTCCTGCGATTTCTTCCAAATAGGGGCGAGGAAGATGGGATGTTTACTTATTATAGTGTTAGTTTACTAGTAGCTGGTTTCTATTTCCGCTTTTCGGGAAAGAATTATGGAAAGAATAAATACTATTGCAAAAATGCTCCTCGTTATTTTTTTCTTAAAAGCGAAAATGTCCAAAAGATTTTCTTAGGAAAGTATTCATCTCAGCGTATCACCCCTCTGCGGAGTAAAATCGTCCCGAATTGGTAGCTCTGCCATTCATAAACGGACCATATCTTTGCATAACAATAATAACATTTTCCTTTATATCTGAATTAAAAGTTTTAAAATTCCAATTGCAGAACTGTTAAAATATTAATAAAAATTTAGATTAAAATTGACAAATGAGTTATAAACAAATAAAACTTGAGATTTACAATAATAAGAAAAATAAGATTACTAAAAAATATTCTATTATTTTGATTTTCTATTTCCCAAAAAGCATTGTTTGCATCTAATTAGCGCTATAAAGCAAGAATCATATCTAAAAATAAAAATAAAACGAATTGTTTCGTGTAAAAGAAAGAATTCATTAAAATACTATTTTTACATTGATTTTTTTTTAATAAAAAGTTTATAATACATTTATTGATGATATTTGAGAAATAATGGCAGAATTGAGTAGGAAGTTGCTGTTTTGGCAAAGGTTTCTGTGGTTAGAAATTAAAATCTACTCCAGATATGGATATCTCCCTCTAAAAACAAAAACAAAAAAAACAAAAAACAAAAAACTAACAAAACTACGTTTAGTTCAGTTACAGTAAAGAGAAGATCTCGACCTCATCCACCAATAGATAGCAGCAAATAATATAACTTTCACCATATGAACATCACAATTTCATCATGAATCCATGCCGTCAATGTTTAATTTTGAAAGAAATTATAGAGATAAAAGTTAAGATGATTTTGAATAGTTTACATGTTTCTTTTATTAAAAAATTGTTCAGACTTCTTTGAAAAATAGGCTAAAAAGATATTAGTAACTTTTGTTAAATGCCTTAAAATTACTAGATGAATATTAGTATGTTATGAGTTGTTGAAAGCAAAGTTAGAATAATATATTTTTTTGACAAAACTTTAGTTTACGCTTTTTCTTCTTCTTTTTTGTTTCTGTGATAAATAAGATTATTTTTAATTTCTTTATTAGTAGTTGATATTACCGGTTTTGGTTATTTAACTTCTAATTAAAGTAAATGTTTCTAGTTTCAGAAGAACTTAAAGAAATAGTACGTCTGAAGTCTATGGGAAATCTTGCGTTTTCTTTGATGATCTTTTGTTAACGAAAGTCTGCTTTTCCGCTTCCGGTTCCGCATGCTCACTGGTTTGCATCGTAACGCCGCCATGCACACACGAGAGTAATAAGGTAAACAACACGAACATCTTTCCCTTGTCTATCATGATTTCAGACCGTTCTAATCAGTTGACAGCGTCAGTTGGGTTTTCGAGACGATAGTAAGAGCTTTGTTTTCCGTAGATCGTCGCTTCGCCTTTTAAAAAAATAACGTTTGGGCTTGGAATGTAGGCCTAACTGTCGCCGGAGGCCATCACCGTTCGGACAATGCTTTGAGTTCAAATGGAATGTTTTCACTTGAATTTACGATCAAACTCAACCTTTGAACATTATTCATCTAGAATAAATAAAGATCTGAACATTGTCAACATCATTGCAAACTTTGGAAAATTAAGAAAATTATCGTACGATTAAAAAAAAAAAATTCGTTAAGGCCGACAGGTAACTATCGGAATGTCAAACTCTTATTACACAACAAGAAAGCGAACGATTGCATAACGGAATAACTATTATTATTATTATTATTATTATATTAAATATTGGCGAAGAAATCCCAAACACCGTTACGTCAGGCTGTTATGAAATTTTAAGGAAAAAAAAAATCCGCAGCATTTCGGGTCTTCAAAATAGATAATTTATAAAAATGTAAATAATTGAAAATAAGACCCACTACTGACTTAGCTCATCAATAACTAGCCAGAATTTATAGACATTCATTATTGATTATTAAAAACCTTTTTATTTTATATAATATTTTTTTTTTGAAAATGAAATTCTGAATTGCCTTTTGTTTTTTTGTTTTGTTTTTTTCTATCTTTGCTAGGTAAAGTTAAGTGTTTTGTAAAGCTTGATTGTTATTATTTAAATTATTTAGGGTTTGTTTATTGGTAATATTATTATTAAAAAGATATGATTTTATTACATGAATTTTTTTTTTCAATAAATAATTTGTTAAAATGAATATTTTAACATATTTGAAAATTTTGCTTTCAATAACAAGTCAAGTACACGTATAAAATAGAATCTTCGGGAATTGAGTAAAACTGAAACTTAAATACTAAATACCAAAATATTAAATTATTATAAACAATTACATTTATAGATTAACACAAGAAATAAATGCTTAAAAAAAGAAAAGAAATTGGTACATCGTCCTAATAAATTTTCCAGAAAGCAAATTTTAATTAACGGGTTTTTTGTTGATTGTTTGTCGGTAGGCCTATACCCTCAAGACAGTATCATCGCAACACTGTCGTTCCAAGGGACTTGATAGAGCCCCTCCCCTCGCCTCTCCCCACATACAAACACACAAAAAGAGAAACATATCTAACATTTTCCATCCTTTTTTTTTATTCTTTTATTTGGGTTGAATGCATCTCAAGTACATTCCTAACATCTCCTCGGCATTCAAAACTATTAGGCCCGCTAGTGTGTTGATTATTTATGTTTTTAATAACAATCAGACCCTTAATAAATCACTTCATTGTAAATCTCTGTTGTGTAAACTTTATTTTCGAACCGTAACTGAGGCGAATTCTTACGTGATCAAAAGTTTTTATTTTATTTGAAATCTTATAATTTTGAATTTTATTACAAAAGAAACAAATATGTAGATTGAAGTTTAGTTAAGCAAGAGTCTAGATTTAACTTTTACGTAAATTTTTGCAGAATGATATCAGATACCATTGATTGGATAATTTCCGGTTTGCTTTTTTTTTTCTTTTCTTGTAATTAAACAAAAGTTAAAGCCAAAAAAAGGGTAAAATGCAACATTCGAAATTAAATAATGTCTCGGAAAATCTGAGAACCGTGCCAAGAGGTGAGAGGCCGGTCCAACCGCGCGGTCGAATCACAGCATACTATAAATTTTACAAACTAAAAACAAATAAAAAGAAAGAAAGAAAACAAGTCCTAGCAAGATCTATTAAACCACACAACAGCCATTGTTCTTTCTTTCTGTCTTTCTTATTTTTTTTCCTGTTTAATTCAAAGAAACTAAATATTCTCCATAGCTTCTAAAGATCCTACTGTGATCCTCAACTCAAAAATATCTAATTTCAGAAAGAAAATTAGAGAGAATGTATTTTTTTTTATTTACTTTTTTTACTTTTTACCTTCTTTTAAATAGTAAGTATCTCTCTTAGTCAGTATTTTTTTTAACAATTATTTTTTTCATAAGAATTTTATGATTAGAAAACTATTTTCTTCAACGATCTTCCTTCTTTCCATCTCAAATATGTCATGACAAATATGAAAAACTCTTCAACACATTATACTAGTATTTAAAAGGTTTATTAAATACTAAAAGACAAATTTTCAGGAATTGTACACATTCCTTTTTTCAAGTCATGAAGCAAAAATTAGAATAAATTAACAAACAAAAACGGGTAGAATAGCATAACAAAATTCAAAGGCATGAAACATCAACAAATTCCATTGTTGTTACAATAATCAGTAAATTTATTTTTAATATCAGATAATTCGAAAAATTTATGCTAACTTATTATTGTAACAACAATTGAATTTGTTGATGTTTCAAGCCTTTGAATTTTGTTATGCTATTCTACCCGCTTTTGTTTGTTAATTTATTCTAATTTTTGCTTCATGACTTGAAAAAAGTAATGTGCACAATTCCTGAAAATTTTATCTTTTTAATATTTAATAAACCTTTTAAATACTAGTGTAATGTGTTGAAGAGTTTTTCATATTTGTCTAGGAAACTATTTTGTAAAACGCTTTGACTTTGAATTACTGCCGAAACTAAGCTATCTTTTGTTTAATTGATATTTTTATTATTTTTTAATTGATATTTTTATTATTTTCACTTTGATCATTTTTTTTTTAATTAGCATTTAATTTTCCATATCTAGTGTAGAAAATACTACTTGAGTGCCGTAAGCAAATATTAATTTAAAGTTATTGTTTTTTCGAATTACCTGATATTAAAAAAATAAATAAATAATTTATTGGAGAATTGTTAATCTATTGCCGCGCACTCGGTGAAGCTCTTTAAGTTAATCATAATAAAAATAGTGGCTTACGATAAATGATTTATGAATTGGCGTTTAAAGAAAAACATTTATATGAGAGAAATATAAACTAATAAAACTAGATTTCACATTTACTAGAACACTCCTCTTTTTGTGCCATAGATAATTGGTTACGATAGTGATACATTCAATCGCTAATGTTCTCTAAAAGTCATTAATGTAGAATTCTAAATTATTATAATATTCGAATTCTTTTTTTTTCGAATCCTGCTTATGAAATGTCAGCCAAAATGAAGTGACCTTATTTCCTCATTTAATATACTGTAATTTCTCGATGGCAATATTCACATCTTTAGCAACGTAGTTTAGCATTTTTTTATGTTTGTTTTTTCCACTTCAATCGTGTTATATAAACTTCAAAATCTAAATTAGACTTGTAGAATTACATTCAACTCTCAAAAGTGAAATTTAATCTAAGCTAGAGGTAAACTTTGATTTACTGAAGGTTGTGAAATGGACCGATCATAAAGTTATGCTGTATTTTTATGCTTTTTATGTAACAGGTCTACCAAATAACTGAAATCTGATTTGGATAATAAGTTATTGTGGGCAAAGTTATAGACATTCACACACACGTAATTACAAATATAAATACTGAAGAACAGAGCGAATCATGAATTTCTGTTAAACCAGAATACATATTTTGTTTGTATATTGTATTTTATAACACTTTTCTAAAAGATTAGAAGTAATATAATAATAATAATAATAATAAAGAGACCTGCAAAAAACATCATTACTAGGCACTGCTTATATTTTACAAAGATACTTGGACAATTCTTAGGTCTCTGGGTGAGACTTGAGTTGCTCAATAACTCCAGTCAAAGATGTGTTTTTTTGTCTTTGTACTGTGTCAAATGTTGATATAATAATAATATCTTTTTTTTTTTTAATTTGTATTTTGTCTTTGTATCCGGCATGGCCGAGCGGTTTGGCGGCGGTCTGCATTTCGAACGTTGTGTCGGAATCTGTGTTCGAATCCTGGGCGTGGCTTGATTTCCTTTCTTGTGTTTGTTAGCCTCTTCTTCACTTTCTCTTTGGTCTGAAGCTATTCCTTAATGGTTTCCTGAGGAAAGCCACGGTAACCCACCTCAGTTTTTTTCCCCAGATGCTTCTATGGGAATTCTAGAATTCCATAGGAATGTTGACCTGTCTCTGGACAGAATTACTATGGATTTGGATCCCTGTTACTATCATGGATAAAATATTAAACGTATTAATAATCGTTTCTGTTAACAGATTTACCTCTGCACAGTATTATAATGTGGCCAATAAATAACAGGCTTTATTTATTTATTTACTTTTTTTTTAGATCTTGGTAAAAGTAACTTGTACTTAGCATTGTGCCTTATTGTGGCGGCCCAGTAGAAAGAAAGCAACGTCAGTGTGGTTGTTCTAACAATAGCTCACAGGAATCTCAGGCGGACTATAAAGCAGGGCCTTTTCTGGCGTAGGAGGAGAGGTACTTTTACAGCACCTTTCAGTTGTTTGTATGTTTGGAGAAACATCTCAAAGCCAGAAATTTCTTCTCCAAAACCGAACGGAACCTGAACTTCATAAGGGAGTAAAAGGATTGGCAATTTGGAAAACACTTTTCAATTAAGAGTCGCGTGAGACGAATGCCTCAAGTGACGCAATTTCTCAGCCCGAAATTTAGTCATTCGGTGTAAATATTTCACTGCTAAATTCTCGTGTGCTGGAATAAACGTATCCCATTCTAATGTACCTAAATAATTCACGGCCGCCGTCTTGAAACTGACGAAAATCGATTTAAGAGATGGGTGAAGGTACTTCTCGCTTTTCCTTGTTCTTTTTTTCTTTTCTGGTTTGAATGAAAAGAAGAGAGGCTATTAAATCAGGCTGCCTTGTTCACCTTTGCCTTTCGTGAAAGCTAATCCAATTGTAGGCTTTTATTCACTCCGCCCTCTCACTGTCTTACGATACTTTATTTCCGTCTGCCATCGATTTCTACTCCCACGAATTCTTCCTTAATGACAGGATAAGTTGATTTTCTCTCACACTGTACCTTTGCCAAATTGAATTGGGGAGAAGCCATTAATAGTTGCCTCGGCCGCCTTCTTGTTAATTATGAATTGGAAAGGAACAGCCATCAGCACCAGCCGCTCCCCGGGAAAAAAAAATATTCATAAGCCGGTAATAGTTTGAAATTTACGAATAAACAATACAACGGTAGCGATAACAATTACGGAGGCAATGAAAAACTGAATATGGGATCTGAAATGCATATTCCTTTTTTTCATTAAGAAATGTCGTCTGTTAGTCTACTAGCTACTCTAGACAAGTAAATGCTTAAAATCAGCATCTCTCTGCTTTTTGTGTATAAAAGTGAAAATAACTTTAGAACCGTTGAATAGAATTGCTTGAAGCTTACTAAGCACATTTGCCGACGAGAAACAAACAGACTTTAATAATAAATAAAACTTTACGTGCACTGTTCATTACTGTTAAAAAAACAAACACAAAGCCTGTGCACCTGATTACAATTTTTTATACATATTAAAAAAACATTAAAGTTTTATTTTTAAAGTTTTTTTAAACTTTATAAAATAAAACTTTGAAGTATAAAAATTTTTAATCAGATGCAAAGGTCTTGTGTGTTTTTTTTTTTTTTTTAAAACAAACAAACGTATGAAAACTTTTCTGTTTTTTCGGAAAAAAACCCCCCAAATAACAAAGTCCTGATGTAGAATGACGAAGAGCAATATTTCGTGCAGTTGAAACTCGGATCTTCATTCAAGTATTGCACTTCGAGAAAGTGGCTGTTTACACGGAAATACAGGACAGTAGTTCCTCGATAGGAAAGACTGTCACTAAATGAAGTTAGCAGCTCTCCATTTCTCCTTGAAAGAAAGTTCCAAAGAACTTAAAGCCTACTTTCCTGAACATGTTATTTCTTAAAAATTCATTTCTTTTTAAAATTCATTAAACGAAACGCTTTACATTTATAAAGGCTTACTGAATAGAAACAGTAGAAATTCCCCATTTTCTGGGTGAAAAAAACAAAGCAACAACTAAATCCCCTTTATTTACTTGAATTGTACGAATCGGATTAATTTTAATCGGATCAAAACATGAGAAATGGATTAACTATTTAATATCCACTGTTTAAGATAACACATTCACAGAGATAGGATAAGAAATCCCATGTTTAGATTCCATTGCGTTTGTGTGGGAGTTTTGTCGTCTTCTCTATCTGATTACTCGAGAAGGACCCCTTTGGAAGAGATTTCATAAAAAGAAGTTATAAGTTGATCCTTAATCCTCAAATATGCATACTAAGTTTCAGGAAGATCCAGCCAGCGCTTTAAAAATTATTGGGAAGGAGACATAAAAGACGCACACACAGACTTGACTGATTTCATGGCTTTCTCTCTTGCCTTTTGGAAATTGGATAAAAAAAAAAATGTCAAGGTTCCTTGAATTGGAATTTAGTTCATAAGTGTAATTATCCTGTGGATTCTGTTCGCTTAAAAGCACTTGGGATTTGCATTCGATATTAACAAGATCCAAAATTACGGATCATACAAAAGTTAATCACAGCGAAACAATTAATCATTGGACAGTTCACAAGAGGCTTTAGTGGGAGGCAGCTCCCAAATGGAAAGTTCACAATTGATTTAGTTCGAAATCTGCTAATGATTCCCATTTCTGATTTACAGCGATCGGTTCTGGTGTATCGGTTTTTTTTTTATTTCTTTTATATTTTTTTTTTTTTTTTTTCTATTATTTTAATATATTTATTTTAATAAGCCTAACATTGAAATATATCAATAAAGTAATAAGGAATTAATTTAACAGAATAGCAACAGAAAAATAAGCACTGTATTATTTTGAAATCTTAGCCTTTTTAGCATATTTTATTACAAATAAATATTCCATATTTAAAATTGGAGTCTTTATTTATCATAAAAAATTAAATAAATAAGTGAATTGCTTCTGTCTTACTTTTTAAACAACTAATCTAACTCTAACAAATCTTTTTTCTTACATTTCTTCAATCGTATTTACTTGAATAATACAGCTTCCGATTTAACGTTCCTTGACTGAACAATAAATAAATATCTTTTTTTTTTCTTTCTGCAGCATGATGTGAATTAGATGATTGTAGAATTTTTATTCTAAATTCAAGAGGTATTCAGTTATTTTTTTTTTTTTTCAAGAAACGATATCAACTGAACCCTTATGTTTCGAAAAAAACATGTCTTGTTACATGTTGATACCTTTTATCTGACTGATGATTTTACTTCTATTTTTTTTTGGCTTTGTTTTCACACTGCGCAGCACGTTTAGATTTCACTGATCATTGCTATCTTAGAAATACGTTGGTGGCAGATTCCTATTGGTCATTGATTACGCTAGACTTCACAGGGAAGAAAAACAGAAAAAGGCCAAATGTGATGTATCGTGGCTCATAGTAACGTAACACTGCAACTAGCCTTAAGTGCTGGCCTTTTAAATGCAGTACATTTATGATTTTTTTTCCGAATTCAGCCCCTCAAAAATAAATAAAGGATTATGTAATATTTATGTATAAAAACATTATGTAATTATTATTACATTACGAAACGTCATAGCTTCAACATAGCATTGTAGAGGTTATTATAAGACAGAAGTCAATGTCAGCAAATGATTAAGGAACTAAACTAGGGATTTTAAAGGAAACTCGGACATATGAGTAAAACCACAATGAAAAGCCTTTATTAGCAATAAATTTTACTTATTTTCGTTGTACGTAATTCATTCCTTTTGTTGATTTATTCTTTCTAAGTGAAAAATTGTCTACGTGTTTAACAAAATATCTATGCAAGGTAAACATAGTTTCAAGTAATTTACCACTAAGAAACTTTAGTCAGTTAAAAAAAAATAATAAATAAATAAATATCAAAATCATAAAATTTTTAAGAATAATAAATTTCAACTATTTATTTTTGCTTTTCTAAAAAAAGTAAAAAAGTGAATATATATTAAGTCTAGTTCTGTGAACTGACTCGTTTGGAATTTAATATGTTTTATAGATGGATGGAGTTTTACAAGTTCCGAAAATCAGAAATTGAATTATTTAGCAGCTTCGAACTAATTCAATTTGGAAACTTACCATTTTGGTGAGAACGAAACTAACGGTGGTGTAACTGCGATGAACTGTTTCGCCTCGGGAAACTAACGGATAACAATTACTTTTGTGTTTCGTTGTTGCTCGCTGGAGGGAATGAGGCGATTTAGCACGTGGAATAACAATTATCGTTTCATTTAAAAAGATAATTAGAAATTTTAATCTGATTCGTGCATTAAAAATGTGCATCTATCCCTGCACCTGTGTGGCTGTTGTCGTCCAAATGGTGACAGTGGAATCCACTGTGTCACGTCGCTGTGTTTACTTAAATATTACGTTGCTTCCACCCACTATTCTGATAAAGTAGCACCTCCTTTGCTGCAATTTCCTTCTATTTGAGCTGAAAGTGTCAAGAATGCTTTTTAATATCCTTGTGAACAGTGTTACTGATTTTTCGCGTGATTTGATTGAAATAATTAGACTATTGTTTGCATTCATACAGAATGCCTTGAGACTTGATCGGGAAGTTTTATGCCTACAGATTCTTCCCTATTCAGGCATCGATCTTGACTCTAAAGGTGTAACTTAAGGTTGATCCCACAATTAGATGTTTTAGTGGGATCACGTGTTTCCTCTGCAATATCACGTTTGAATCAATAGTTGTTGGTAGTTGTTTTCGATTGTCGAAGATCACAGGCTTTCTATTCTGTAATTCAGGAAAAAAAAAAAGTTGTGGTGTTAAATTTGAAGCATTGTGACGCCTTTCTGTTGTAGATGGCGCTGGGAAGATTGACTCTAACAATATGTTATCCAGCTTCTCC
>JAFIDM010000001.1:88713522-88881267 GCA_023159025.1 Thereuonema tuberculata
TCTTTTTTTTTTTTTTTTTTTTAAAGCATTTAAGGACAATAATTTATTACAAATAAGTTTTTCTCTGAACTCTATTGCAGAGTGCGATGGGGACGAGGATGACGCCTGCCGTGGTTCACTTCGCCGCCGATAAGAGTTTGGCCGGTGTCCCCCGGCTGCTCGACGACCTGAGACGACTCGCCGACGATCACGACTCTGCCGATGTCCTGTTTCTGGTTGGAAGAGAAGAGGTACCCATCTACGCCCACAAACTCATCCTTATGACAAGGTAAGAACTCTCCAAGAGAATTTCTTTGTCACTTGAATAACAGCAAATTCGGGAAAGTTCTTGGGTAAAATAAAGTTCGTTGTCGAAGGTAGACGGCTTTGAAGAATATCGTGCAATTTTTTAAAGAAAATCTCCAATTACGTTATTTCAATTAGTTTAATGAAGCAGTTATGATAAGCAACACAACTGCAGACAATTTATAGGTTTTCACTGGTTATCTAATTGTCGGACGCTTTGATTGTATGATTAAAAGAAAAAATTTCGAATGAACTTTCGGTTAAAATAATCCACCAAACACAAATTAAAAAAAAAAAAAAATCCACATTTTTAAAACCCGCAACCATAACCTGACGAAGCATGCAGCACGAGCATGTGAAACCGGTCGTTTTAAAAGTATTTTTTTTTTTTTTTAATTTTTTGTGTGTTGGCTTATACATGTTAAATTGTACGTTGAATTTTCTGTCCAGTTCAGTAATTTGAGCACTAAGCAAAGGATGGTTGAGTCGGATCTGTGAAACTTCCCGTTGTATCATTTGACCGGAAGATATTTTAGTTGTAATTTTTCAAATTCAACAAACCACTTGAATTCTAAGTTTTGAAATTTCAATTTTTTTGATGTATTTCACGAAAGATTACAAATATTTCTTTGAATTTCATGTTTGTGGTTTTTATGTAATTAACTTGCTAAACAGTAGGTTTTACTTTTGGGTTGACGTATCTGTTAAATATTTTTCCTTCTAATTGTATCTTCCTGAACGTTCGAATTTATATTGAAAACTGTAATTAGTTTTCAGTAAATTACAATAAAATTATTAAAATTAAGGAATTGCCTATGACGCTGCATAAGCATCACTGGTGGGGAAATTTAGAAGTTCGCAATAAACAACATCACATGAGATTGATTGAAGCCAATTACAATATGTACACCGATAACCCCAGAAATATACAAAGCTAATAACATATTTGACAGATAAAAATTAAAGAAATATTAAATAAAATAATAAAATTTAATTCTGAGTACAATGCAGTATTCACTTGCAAACGCATAAACATAACAAACATAAATATATAAATACATTATTTATTTAAGTTTGTCATATGGCAAAAAAAAAAAAAAAAATAGGTCTGCGTTACATGACCTTGCCTGTGATTGCTCTCTTCTTTTTCTCTTGAATTTTAGTTCGATTTTTATTTCTGATGACGGGAGCCGTTCTTTGGGGCTCCTCGAAACATGTCATGTTTTTATGTTTTTGTTATTAATGCTTAGTGTGGTAAAGGTCCACTATCTTGTTATTATTACAACCGCAATTTAAATATGTTTCTTCCAAATATCACTTATATATTTCTCTGAGAGTCAAATTATATTTATTAAAATAATAATTTAATAACAATTTATTATAACAATCTAGATTGTTACTTTAATTATTATTTTACTTCATTATATTCAAGACATCAAAGACCTCAATCCGTTGATCATTGAAGTTATCTTTATGTAGTTTTTTAATATCTTTTTTTTTTTTTCTAATTCTAATTCTAATTATTTCGAATATTTTAGATTTCGTTGAAATCGTTGTAGGATGTGTTGTGAATAGGCGAAACAGCTGTTTTTTATTTCTCAACTACGTTCTGTGTGATTGTATCTCTGTTCAGTGTCTTCTTGCATAATTTACTCAAGCCTCGTGCTTGAAAGGATTTGGCACGAGGAGCTCCAACGGTTCTCGACGCTTTTAACATCAGTCACAGCGAACTCACCGGAATTGTGAGCGGGAATCCGTCCTCTTTAAACAAAACACGGTCTCTCGGAGGAAATTAGCCTAGTTCACAGTCTGGATTAATTTTCATATATTAAAAGTAAATTAGGTTGAATTTTTAATTAGTAAATTACCAAAGTGAATTAAGGTGATGCTGTTTAATATTTAAGGAGTAATTAAAAAAAAAAAAAAAACAACAACTTTTATTCGCGATGGCTGAGTAGCTCAACAAACTCGAAACAGCCGTCCCAGAGTCTCAGCTAGACTCAAAAAAAAAAAAAAAGGCATTCTTATTTCAACAACTTCTATTTAGAACAAATAATAATAAAAAAAAGATTTATGTATAAATGATATACTTGCTGTGTCAATTTTCAGATGGTGAGATGCAGAGTTGTTGTACTGCAGATATTGATAGTAAATTATCTGCTTTTTTTTTTTTCTTTTTTTCTGTAATTTAAATTTGTTGCTCGCATTACGGAGATACGTGCGCTGGTAGTTTTTGGTCTCTTAGGGTTCAATTTCCGTGAAAGTCAATAGGTTCATCAATTTCACGAATAGAATAAATAATTTGACTGATCGGGATAACTATTGCTTTGAAGGATATTTTGGCAGGTTTTTTACCCCTAGCTTCTTATTGTCCGATTTGTGCTAAAAATGAGAAGATACCTTCTTTGTAGCAGCCTACAGTTATTTCCAGAATGCACAGTTTATGAATTTTCTCGACATATCCAAGAAGGGTGGATATATCGAATTATAATTGCATTTTAAAACCTTGTTTATTGTCCTGATGCAGATGAGGAGAATTTCTAACGCCAGAATAAATCAGTTCTTATTATTGGTGAACCATCCTATTATTGTCACCATTTCTTACATTAAAGAAAGGCTCAAATTTAAAACTCTAGACCACTGTTTCCCAAACTCTTTTTTGTTACGAAACACTTTACCCTTCGCAATATATTTACTTAATTTAATGCGTAATATTAAATTTGTGGATGGGTGTGAGTGATTCGAGAGGACCAATTATGCTCGCAGTATAATCAGTGGTTGAATTTATCCTACGGTTATGTATTTAAAAATGTAAATCACATTAATAATTTTTCACGAAACGTTTGTTTCATCTCGCGGAACATAGTTTGGGAAACGCTGCTGTAGGTTCATTTAAAGTTCATTTATCTACGTTTTCCGAAATTTACAAATAGAAATCGAACTCATAACTTTCAAATTGCTATAAATTTTTTGTCACTTTGATGCTAAAAAGTACGTAGCTAACTTCGTGTACGCTTTTCAAGAATACGATTTAAGTTATGCTCATTTTCTTCTATTTGGTTCTTTATCAGACTCTTCCTTTTTACCCTCCAGTACTTTTGACATTGGCAGTTGTAACAGACTCCGTTTCCGGAAAAATTGTTTCCGAAAAATGGAAAACTGTTTGAATTCAGCGGATTATTAGGATTGGAATAGAAAGACTTTTCCTTTGTGTCGTTTTCAGAAGAAAAAGAAAAGAAGAAAATTTAAATGTTTAAGGAATAACATTTTAAAGAGAGTAGGCTCGAAGTTCTTCGAATTTGATGTTTTTAACGACAACAACAACAACAACAACAACAACAATAATAATAATAATTACGCATCAATCAATCGTATAAAACACAAATATTTACTGGTACAAAAATCACTTAATTCGCAAAACAAATTACGAAGTAATTATTGCAAAACAATGCTATTAATAACTACTTATGAGGAGTTTTATAATAAGTTAAAACAATAATAAAACATAATTTGAATCCACGTTAAAGAATGGTTAATTTTCTGAAAATCGATTGGCAGTGTTGAAGGTTGGATCATCGATGTATATTGTTTGTGAGGGGCCATTCTACGTTGTGCGAGTAAATTCCCTTTCCCTTCGTATACCTTTGAGTCTTTGCACGCTGAGTAACCCTGGCTAATGAGAACCCAATAACCTTGAGATTGCGAAGTTTCAACAGTTTCCTTCCTTTTTGTATTGTTTACGTTTAATATTTTTTTTCTTTTAATTCGTGACGACACTCATCAGCTATTTGGAAATCATTGTATTCAAATACACTTCGACTATCCCTCTAAAATTTACATTCTGTTTCCAAAAAAAACGACATTTAGGTTTTCAAAGTACATTGCAGCAGTTGAACTGTATTATTATTAGGAGCGAATTAAATTATTTTCAAATTAAATTAGAACAGAATTTGCAGATTATTAGTATCTAGCAAAAATACCAGTGATTCGCGTGTGTTACAAAAGAGAGTTGTCCTGAGGTGGATGACGAAGAAATTATAATTGTGTGATCACTTTGGAACTTTCCAATTGGTAAGAAAGGCACGTGGTAGTTACAAATTATGCTGTAGGATCCGAATATCGAAAATTCGTCGAATACGTACATTTTAAATTTTGACAAAAGAACACTCATATCAAATTTCGTGTTTCCAACTAAAGCGGTTTCAGAGATATGAGCACCGTTCAAGAATGTTTGCCTCCACTCACCCCCATTTCCATCCCTTAGACCGGATCCGGATTTTCGTTGTTCATACGTTATTCTGTAATTCATGTGAAGCTTCGTGCCAAATTTGGTAAAGATCCGTTGAGAAATGGCCACATTGTTTCAAGACAAACAAACAAACAAACAAACAAACAAACACTAGCACTTATTACATAGAAGACGCATTTTAAACAGTCTTCAAATTACTTATTATTAAGTTAGTTATTGTTAATTGTTATTTTGGATAGTTTTAAATTGATGAACGTGCAGCAATTTTATGCGCTTCGACTTTCTAAATCTATATCGTCATTCATTTCCCTCGGAGTAGGATCTATTTTCTTTGGCGGCAAAACACAAAAGAAAATGATTCTCTTTTGAGATAAACCAATGCATTTGTTTTGTGTCAGTTTCACTTAGGTTTCAGCATAAAATAATCCATATGTGTGTGTGGGTGGATTCTGGGAAAAATGACGGTAATAATCGACAGAAATTTATTGCCTCAAGATCAGAGTCCCCATTTACACCAATTAGACGAAGTGAAATTTTTTTTTTTTTTTTTTGATAAACCAAATAAAAATCTTAATTCATTTTATCTCATTTTATCCCTATATGTAAGGTTTTATTTAGTTCAGTGGTTTAAAATATTGTTCCAGAATAGTATTAATTTAAGACTAAATTAAAAAAAAAAAAACAAAAAAAAAAATATAAATATATTATTTATGTAACTTACATATACTTTTCACGAATCCGAGGAATATCGCTTGATATTAGAACATTGCACATTTTTTTTAATTATTCTTATTTTCTCATTACATTTTCAGCCCTATTAAGAACAAGTAATTCTTTCAATAGATGACTTTTTTTTTTTATTTAATTTTTGTAATTAAGTGTTTATTTATTTATTTTAAGTATTTTAGTTATATTAGAACAGTTGAAGGATAGTCAAGAATTTGTTGAGTTTACTTTCAAAAAATTAATAATTACTTTCGTATCATCGCTTATTTATAAGGATTTTTAACTAGTTATCCCTTTTAAATGAGCTTAAATTAGTTTTAACTAATGTTTTTCAGTTAGTTTATCTCATCAAAGGTAACCCTCTTTTTTTCGTGACTGTTTTCAAAACTTGTAAGCAAATCTTGTTACAATATTTCCCATTTACATTACCCTACCTTCTCCTTATCTTCCCATTTACATTACCGATATTCATGAAATTTGGTATTTACTTTTAATTAGGGGAGAGGGTTTCGATATAAAAAAAAAAAAAAAATTGGAAATCGGACCTGTCCTTAAGGAATCGCTAAGAATTTTTCAATCAAATTTGAAAGCGGAAGCAATGAAAGAAACACATAAACTGCACGACCGATATGTTTGGATATTATTTAGATTATTTTAGATTGTTATGTAGAACTCTTGGGAGATCGCTGTTTAAAAAAAAAAGAGAAAAAACAAAACAAAAAAAACCAGTGTCCTTTATGTCACCTTGGAATATTCGCCCCCCCCCCCCCCCCAAAAAAAAAAGCAAAAACAAAACCGTTTTAGCACTTTGTGATTGCTTCCCAGAGGCTAATCCTTTGTCAGCTACTGACGGCGATTCTAGTTAGTGACGTTTTTATTAGTGTTAGCTTTATTGCTATACTTTTCAAATCACTTTTCCGATATTCTGTTTCGGAATGCCTACATTTTTTTTTTCTCTTATTTGACTCGTTCTGAATCAAAATCCTCAACAATTGTGTGAATCTGAACTATATTTTCTCCGCTGTTTATCTGACAAGGGTCATTACTTTATCGTTGAATTTTTACATCTAGATCTCGGCTTTCAACGAACCGTAGCAGTTCTGCCGTGACGCTGCAAAACGTCTTCTCTTTCAAAGAATTTTCTTTTCCAGGCACTGAATCCTTGACCGACTGAAGAGACTGACACGAATCAGTAGAAACATCCAGTAAAAAAAAACAAAACCAAGCTTTATTCTACTCTCAGCTTCATAGGAAGGCAATGAAGATATTTTATCTCGAAAAGACTTGTTTTTTTTTTCTTTCTGTTTCTGTCAACACTTTCTTCTTTGAAAGGACCAGTAATTAGACGTGGCTAATTGCCAATACCAGAAACTGCTTACCTGACGTATTCTGATAAATTGCTGCTCTGTTTTCTGTTGGCATAGTTTTAGAACGTGGTTCTCAATATCCACCACTCCTTCATTTCCGAATCTGAATGCTAGTTTTCTTAAAGGACCCCACAAATTATGATTAAATTCAAGAAGTTTAAAAAATAACGTTAAATCAATTTCCTTCGTTTTTTTCTTTTCTTCGAAGTTTGTTTTTTTTCCAAATGGTGAAAACAAACGAAAAGTTTGTTCTGTATATTTGTAAATGGTAAAAATCAACATAATAGTAGCAGTTGAAAGGAAAACCTATGTAGAAATGTTGATTAGCAAAAACTCTGAGCGTAAAACAAGACTCTTTTAAAATCTTCAGCAAATAGTGGAAAAAAAAAAGGAGAGGTGAAGTTCAGTTTGAGTTGAAAAATAAATGAAGGAAAACAGTAAGAAAAAGAAAACAAGGAGAAAACCAGGTTTCCTACTGTACACGAAACCACAGCGCCTCCGCCCATGCTTCACTTTCAGCCACTTTCCGTGAGACAAGAAGTGATTGCAGACAGACCAGAAAAAAATTGGTATTTTTGCCCACTTTTACAAGTCGAATAGGGTTCCAATAGGGTTATATCTGTACGACTTATAGTTTGGGCTGCAGAAACAGATGGACAGAACCTTCTTAAGACCCTCCCCGTTTTACAATCTTGAAAAGTAAAGGTTATTTTACCATTATCGGAACTTCTGAAATGCAGGGAATGTTCTCCATCTTTTAACTTCTATTTCAATCACTCAATTTCCTTTTTCTTTCTTTTTTAAGAAAATCCTAGTCAATTCTGCGAGATACTATGAAATAACTTTTAATAACTTAAAAATGATTGGTTTTTGGTTTAGATGTAATGTCCTTAACCAGATTTGGCAACAAGATTACGAAGATGAATGCAGTCAAAGACTTCGATGTTTTGTAATTGGCAGGCGAAGAGCAGGACTACGACATCTGGTGGCGAAAAAAAAAAGCTGTTCGGGTTGATAAGAGATTCTACAGTCAATTGATTTCCTATACAGAAATCAATATATCTCGTTGTTTCTTGCGAATTTATCATTCGAATTCTTTTGTTTTTGGAATATTTTGTGAATTTGTGATTCCCAAAAAGAGTATATACCTCTAAGAAGTAATCCAGAAGCCGTTTCCTAAAGAAAATTGAAGCGAAATCGAAGTTTAATCGGCGTATGGTTACAATGACTACAGAGAAGAAACGGATTAAATATCTGTTTTATTTTGTATAGATAAAAAAAGATAGCTTATTTCAATAGTCTATATTTAAATTTACTAAATAATGATAAAAATTCATTTTCTAATGTGATCGGAAAAGAACCATAATAATTCGTTTGTATGCCTTCACATTCTTTTGTAGTTAATACAAGCTTGTCTGAAATGTAAGCAAATGCATTTGCTTTTCTTTTTTGTTTTTTACTAATGAAATATTTTCTAAAAAAATAATATTTCAATAAAAATAAAGATAAAATTTTTTCCCCTCTAATGTTCCAGGGTCTCAGTGAAGTGATTTATATTATTTTTGAGTATCTACATGTAACGTTGTCAGCCTCGTGGTCTGTTTGTAAAACTACTGATTTCTTGCATGAAATAATAATGCAGCATAAATATTTTTCATTAAAAATTGTTTCTTTAAGACTTACTTTTACTATTGACATAAAGTGTAAAAATAAATGTTCACAAAATAACCGAAAAAAAAAAATACAGTTAATAACAGTATTGTACTTTCAAAAAACATTTTTAACTTTTAAAATATAGGACCGAAAAAATTAAAAAAAAGAAAATTACTTTTTACAATAATAGTGAATAAATACTTTTAAAATGTTTAAAATAAATATTTAATGAACTACTCTATTCAACTTGGCTTTTCAAATATAAGACGAAAACAAGTAATGTAGTTTCGGAATAACTTACGATGATTCATATACTATTTACTTTAAATTATTCTTAAAATCAAAATAATGAATGAAGCAAATTATTATTATAATTTTTATAGCTTTAAGCTTCCATATAAAGAAAATGGATAAATAGGTTTAAAATATTTTAAGCTAGTTAGCTATTTTCTGAATCATGTGTTTACGATTCGAAATCGTTTGCCTTTAAGAACTAAAGAAAAAACATGAGTTGGTTATTCTGTATTTTATTAATACTACTTAATTTTTCTCTGAATACAAGACCTAAGACATGGATTTAAATATACAAAAAACTGAAATAATAACAAATTTAGATTATTGTCAACGTTAGTAACAATTACGACGAAACATAACATTTGCGTGTTGAAATGAAAAAATTCAGTCCCATGCTAACGGCTTGTTTGCAATAAATAAAACTAACGTCGAAAGATTTAGGAGAACTTCCAAAACGATTTTCTTTTTAAAGAAATTGCCTGCCTGTTGTATCAGAAAGTCTTCCTTTCTGAAATGATTGCTGTAAATCTGAAGGTTTTTTTCCGAAGCGAATTTCACCCACAATGCTTTTTTTAAAGCTTTGTCATTCGGAAAAGAATGAAAACTTATATTGTTATTACATCCAGAAACCTTATGAAAGCAATGTGTAACACATCAAGTCCTTTCACCTCACTTTTTCTTGATTTTTCCCTCGGACATATACGCACGTGGTTGCTCAGCTGGGCGACTGATCAACCACACGACGCACAGTGGGGTATTTGGCCGATCTAGCTGGCCAAAAGTCGATTTCGTAAAACTTACTCTAAGTAGAAATAATTGCTTCTATGACATAGTGGAGTAGTCCGGGAACAATAATCGACCCCTGTCTCACCCCTCCGTGCAAACCCAGTGGCGTGGACCAAGTCTGAACTTTGATCATCTCTTTATGTGCTCTTTTTCTTTTCTCGACGTTCGTTGCGTAGGCATACTTCTACATTGAAGATATTTTATTCGGAATATAATTTATAGCAAATAATTATGGATTGTGATAAAGCAGGTAAGTGTGCATAAATTTGAAATATTTTTATTTTGAGCATTTTAATTTTGACTGAGATACAGTGTTTTGAAAAAAAGTATGTTGTCGTGGTTTTTTTTTAACCAACTTTAACAATCTCGAAGAGATTTGTTATACTTCAGGGTGCGTCCCGGTAATGATTTTTGTTTTAATACAAAGATACAGGATTATAAAAAAAAATTCCGCAAAAATCAGCCGCGGCTTTTCGCGGTTTTCCGAGAATTTCCATGATTTATAGTCATTAAATACATACTATAAAAATGTGAATTTTTCAATCTCGAGTTCATTTTAATTTAAAATTGTCTAAAGTTTGTTTTAGGATCATCGGATGTCAGAATAATGACTCGAAGAGAACTATTTAACATGATGCAACAACAAAACTTGCCTAGCATTAACGAAAAATTGGAGTTTATCGAAAATTATCTCAGCAATTATGAAGACTTTTCAAAGGAACAAAGAAAGAAAATGAAGCACAAATTTTCATACATTAAGTCTGAATTCAAATGCAGATGGATGGCAGCACACAAGAAAGAAGATAAATTTCTTGAAAAAAATTCTGATTTGTTAGATAAATCTTTTGAAATTCCAAAAGTAGTACAGCAATCGGGACGGCCACCGAAGACATTTAGAGAATCGAGTGACAGAAGCAAGCGAAGAAAAACAGAGTACCTACGTAGCACGGCAGAGGAGGAAGTACAGACATATGCTGCTCAAATGAAATTACAAACTACAGGAAAGAGAGATGCTTCCAAAGTACTAAAAGAAATCATTAGTTCTCCAAGTCGAGCAAGAAAATACAAGAGAGCATACTCTAGCTCTCTACAGGAAGACAAAGCACAACTGACACCATTAAGAGCATTGGCAATGTTTGTTGAAGCTGATCTTTCCAGAAGACAGTATGAGATAATCAGGAGCACTAATAAAAAGTTCTATCCATGTTACAGTGTGTTACAAAAAGCTAAAATAGACTGCTACCCAGCTAAGGAATCCTATCATGTGACTGCTACCTGTGCTGAAATTAAATTGCAAAATTTACTGGACCATACCGTCACTCGATTGTTATCATATTTAGAAGAGGTTCTGCAAACTTTAGATGAAGATGAATGTAACTCATTAGTATTAATTTGCAAGTGGGGTTGTGACGGTTCACAACAAACACAATTCAAGCAGAAATTCCAAAATGATTCTGACTCCGACGCAAACATTTTTCAGAGTTCTTTTGTGCCACTTCAACTAATTTGTGGTATGAACAACCAAAAAATAATCTTGCAGAACCCAACTCCTTCTTCGCCACGGTATTGTCGTCCCATTAGAATTAGATTCGTCAAAGAGTCTGTGGATATTACAAACGAAGAAATCAACTATATAGAAAACGCAGCGAACATGTTACAAAACACGAAAGTGATATTGGCAGATGAATCTTTTTCTGTCAAACACACTATGATGCTCACAATGATTGACGCTAAGGTGTGTAACGCTGCCACTCAAACAAAATCTACAATGAGATGTTATATTTGTGGCGCAACATCCAAAGACTTTAATAATTTAGCAATCAAGAGAGATGTGAAAGCAGAAACACTAAAATTCGGTTTATCGATTTTGCATGCCAGGATCCGTATATTCGAAAGTTTACTGCAACTGGCCTATAAGCTGCCTGTTAAGAAATGGCAGTTAAGATTGGAAAATGAAAAAGCTATTGTTAACCAAAACAAATTAGATATTCAACAGGGGTTTAGAAATAAAATGGGTTTGATTGTGGATGTGCCTAAGGCTGGCTTTGGAAATACAAATGACGGTAACACTAGTCGAAGATTTTTCGAAGATCCAGAATTAGCAGCTGAAATTACAGGCCTTGATTCGAAGTTAATATATCAATTCAAAGTCATATTGGAAACTATATCAAGTGGGCATAAAATCCACGTCGAAAAATTCTCTGATTATGCTACGGAAACTGCAAAGCTTTATGTCCAATTATATCCGTGGCATCCGATGACCCCTACAGTACATAAGATCCTTATTCACGGTGCTATTGTGATAGAAAACGCTCTATTGCCTATAGGACAGCTTTCCGAGGAGCTGCTGAAGCACGAAACAAATATTTTCGCCTGTACCGTCAGAACTATGCAAGGAAGTTTTGTAGGGAATCGTGCAACCAGGACGTTCTTAACAGGCTACTGTTAAGCTCAGATCCTATTTTAACGGGTATGAGGCCAACATCCAGGAAGAAATCAAAGCTTTTTTTAAAGGAAACGCTTGAAATGTTACTTCCAGCTGAACCTGTTCATGTGGACCCATATAAAGATGTATCTGAAGACACAGAGTCCTCAGAAGAAGCTGAAGTATCTTCTGATGAAGAACCGTGGCACTCAACATCATCCGACTGATCAATTTTGGTATTTTTATTTTTAGATAATTCCATTTTCGTTTTAAAACAAAACATTAATATTGATAAAATTCCAAATACCACATTATAGCATTTAAAAATTTATTTTTAATTTTTATTTTTATTTTGACGTGAAGAATATGGAACTTTAATTAAAAACATTAAATAGTTCGTTTGAAACTGCAATTATCTTATTTTCATGTAAAAAAATCTATTTATAATCACTTAAAATGCAATAAATCAGTAGGTAGACACGTTTTGAACCAATAAAACTAAAAAAATAATTTTGGCCAGCTAGATCGGCCAAATACCCCACTGTGCGACGTTGACTATAGCGCCATCTACATTTCATTTCGCTTCCCAATAGATAAATGACTCAACACACTTCATTGAGTATTTAAACATGTTTATTTAAATACTATTTGCGACTTTTCGGGAATAAATATTATCGTTATTCCCTTCCTCAAGCATATTTGGAATTAATACAACAAACAATAACAGAAAACAGAAGGAACATTAAAAACTAAATCGAAACACATCTATTGAATAATATAATTGTTGGAACAATGGTTTGTTCATTTAACATTCTCATATTATTAATAGTCTATAGGTTTTAATTATAAGAACAAAATCAAAAATTTGATATGTAGAAAAATTAATTATAAGAATAAGCAAAATGAAATGGATATAGTGTATCGGATTGACTGCAAAACTTGTGGCAATTTTTACATTGGAGAATTGAAAAGGACCTTAGCTAAACGTGTCTCAGAACACGGTAGGGCGTTGAAGAACCAAAATTTAGACGCTTCTGATATTGCATACCATTGTTTGAAAAAAGGTCACATCTTGAATTAGGGACATTAAAATTTTGTATAAAAAAACTGATTGGAAATTACGGAAAATCCTGGAGAGTTGTGTCATAAAGAATACAAGGAATAATAATTTCAACAGGTACGAGGGAGTTAGTGTGAATCCAACCACAGTTGGATTAATGAGGGGTTTAATTAAGACTGATAAAGGAGTAACAATTAGTGAGTTAGATTATTGACATTGTCATTTTATTGCATTGATGGATATTATTGACCTATATGATTTTACTAATATGAGAATGTTAAATGAACGAACCATTGTTCCAACAATTATATTATTCACTAGATGTGTTTCTATTTAATTTTTAATGTTCCTTCTGTTTTCTGTTATTTTTGTTGTATTAATTCCAAATATGCTTGATGAAGGGAATAACGATGACATTTGTTCCCGAAAATTCGCAAATAGTATTTAAATAAACAAGTTTAAATACTCAATGATGGGTGTGGAGTCATTTATCTATTACAAAATATAAGAAGAAGAGAATTAATAGAGAAATACGGTGTATATATATATATATATTCGATATTTTATTGGAAATAGAATTTGGGAAAATGGATTTCTCTGTGATATTGTGTCTTCTCTGTATTAAGTTTGTTTTCTCTCAATCAGATTCTTTAGAACCATTGTAACTATTAATGGTTTCTTGCAACATGAAATTGAAACTGATCTTGAGACTTGTTTGTCTTTCTGCGATGTTAAATCAAACATTTGCAAATTAATATTAAAAAGATTTAAAATGCTAATGAATATTTACTTGGTAGAAGACGATTCTGTAATTAGCTTTTGTTTGCGAATCACCAGTGGACGTAAATATTTGATAACTGAGGATTTAGTTGATGCACGAACTTTATCTTTGAAATATGTGCTGGAGGTGCTGTTGTCTCATTAAGAACAGAGATTAACTGATGGGTTTCTGTCTGTTTTAACTGAGCGCATAGAGTTCTAGCGCCTGAAGTGGACCGGATCTCGTATTACTTTGGAAGTCTGTGATTATCTTTCGGTATTTGCTGACTTCGAATTAAGCATTAATTGTTGACGGCTTCCTTTGATGGGACCTTGAACTAAGCTTATCGTCAGAAATAAATGTTTCCCTATTTAGACATGATTTGGTTGATCTGTGAAGTATGTCTGGACTGAAAGACAAATTTGAATTAACCTTTTGAATTGTTTTTCGATCATCTTCAACAGGATTCTGCTTTTACTTAAAAAAAAAAAAAGGAAACAATAGACATTAAAATGCAAGGAAGGTGTTCTTAATTAAAGTGGAAAGGCTGAATTTCGAAAGGCTGAAACTAAAGAACCAATCAGCGGAACGAATTCATATTTCGCTTGAGGACGTTCGTGGCCATGGAATTTTGTTTGGCGCAAAAACCAAACAAACAAACAAAAAAACTTCCGAAGGTGGTCGCTAGGCGGACATGTGGCACTGCAGTACTTTAGTGGATGCACATGATGTATCCTTGTGTTACACAAGCACAAGCTCGATATGGTTTCCCCCGGTAACGGCAACATACTAAAATCGCAACATCGTATGCTCAACCGCAGCACGTAGAGTTTCACTCGTAATGCTGTGAATGTGACATCTAATGCTGATCTTCAGATCCACTAAGTTGGCATTCACGATAGACAAGGTCTTTGAGATACCCCCACAGACAAAATTCTCAGGGATTGAGATCCGACGAACGTACTGGCCACGTTGTACGAAAACAGCCGCTGATGATTGTGTTGTCAGTAAAGTAACCCGAACCAACCGCTTGATGGGAGTGACGATTTAAGGTGCAGCACAATCCTGCATGAAAACTGTTGTATCCAGACATTGACTCTGTTGAAGTGTAGGAATCATCTGTTAATAGAGATGCATTACCCAAGGTCAGTAACTGTGCAGATGATAGGACCCTCAGGATGAGCTCTTCGAAAAAGAAAGGTCCGACGATGAATGTGAAACCATACCAAATATGTGCTTATGCCATTTTGCATTATCCCCTACAATATTGCAACGCGATATATCGCCCTAGCGGTCACCTTCGGAAATATTTTTTTTTTTTTTTTTTGCGCCAAACAAAATTCTATCGCTACTGACGTCCTCATGTGAAATTGAAGTCGTTTTGTTGATTGGTTCTACAGTTACAGCCTTTCGAAAGGAGAACTTTAATGTTGAAACCTTGTATATTTAGTAGATATGTAAATCGTAGAAGTAAATCATTTGTCGTGACTCGGCCTTAACAGAGGACTTTGAATACCTGTCTATCTTTGATAGTGAGAATTCAAGGACTGAAATATGAAGTGATGATTTTTCGTTTGGTCCTCTTTAAGGAAGAGGAAAGGAGTGCAGAATCCAGATCTTTTCGTAAAGTGGAAACCCTTGATAACCATAGCAGCACGGAATGGAAAACCATCCTGAAACCAAGTTAAAGCTTTTTATTTGGATAATGCAAATTCCTTCACTAAGGTTTGTGTTATCACAAAAAAAAAAATAAACAAAAAAACAACAATAACAATAGTGAATATTTTTTTTTGTTTCATTGTAGAATGACGATTTAATGTTAACACAGTGCGTATTCTTAACCCAGTGTTTACAAATTAAAACGAAGATGTTTCTAATGTGGCATTGGCGATATTTCAGATATGTTTTGTATCATTAGCTCTTCAGCTGTTTTGAACTTAATAAAATTATCTCCATAGAATATTTATATTTACATGTTGTGTAAAGCAGAAGTAAATATTCATGAAAAATGCTAACTGAGAGCTTAGAATGCTTCCAGATTGACTTGTTTCTTACTGTCATCAACAGTCTACAGGTAGAAACAAGATGGTTATCTTTAAACTTAAAAACAGTGACTTAAGAATTGTATTCAGTAGCAATGTGAGTAAGTAACAGGGTCTCGCAGAATGTATTTGTAGATTATCTGAGAAACCGAGACCTTGATTTTCGACAAAGCAAGATCAAGTGCTTTCTCTATAACGTAGGTTTTCTTTTATAATAAGAATATTTTACTGAATTTTAATGAATTCCTGAAGTCATTTAGGCATTTGTAGAATCTTTACTTTCACATTTAATTTATGTATATATTCATTCGTTATTCAACTTCTAAGAAATCAATTATCAGGTACGTCTTTTTCATAGGAATAATTTCATGTATGAATAACAGTTGTCAACCCCCCCCCCCTTTGGTTTTTCTACTTTTAGTAGTAAAGCAGTTACAATTATTCTAAACATGGTGTAGAATGGATGTATTTGCAATTCTGTGTTACTGCTACCACAGCAGTGTCTATTCGTCCAAATACTATTACATTAAAAGTATGTTTGTAGTCGCAGTGTAATTCATACACTACATTCATGTGTGTATAAATTCATATGTAAAAATCTAGTACCGTTCAGAAGGGCCATGACCTCACTGGTAGCGAGAGATCGGATGGAACTGCGGAAATTCTGCTCAGCGTAGTTTCCACATTCCGTTGCTGTACATTTATATCCAATTTATCTGCTAAGTTAATAAGCAATTTACTAAAAAATTGAACGCAACAAAAAAAAATTGAAATTGACATAACAAAAAATTATCTAGAGTTTTGTTATTCTATTTCAAGGAGTATCTTTCAATTGTCGTAACAAAAATAAAAATCTTGTAGAGCCTTCTTTTTTAACAACTTTCTTTCTAATAGTAACATTCTGAACCAAATGGATTTGTTTAAACAAATTCAAAAAGACGGGGGGGGGGGGAATGTGTGAAAATTAGAAACATGAAATAAAATTCCCAAGTGAAGTGAACTAATCATGATTCACCATTTTACTCGTACCTTAACTAAATTAAACAGACCGTTAAATTAATCAAATACTCCCAATAATTAGTATCTTTAGCTTTGTTTATTTTAACTGTTTGAATTCGCATCAATGCACAATGTTTATTCTGTTTTATTGACTCGTTTGTTATTTATTGTTATTCTATCTGGAAATGGTAGCTTTGTTTGTTATATACAGCTATTCCAAAACTTTAGTAATAAATATAAATTAATTTAAATAAATATCAAAGCAAATTCTGTAAATTTTATAGTTGATTTAATATTTTTAGCATATTGTTGATGACATCTTGTGTGTGTGTATATATATATTTGTGTGTATGTAACGGATAGATATAGATAGATAGATAGATAGATATAAAGGCGTCCTAGGAAGAAAGGTCAATATTCTGGGAGATCACAGTAACGGTCATTCTTAGGAAAAAAGTTTTTATGAACATGTCTTTGGAATAGAACTGTTTTCGAGATAGTCATTTGATTGTACATTTGCAAAATTATTCATAGGAAACAGACTGAAGTACTGTTCCACGAAATGTACTCGGTCCTGCCTCCACTGCTTCTGGAGCTCGTGTGTATTTACTGATCTACTATATTAGATCGGTGTATTTACTGATCTTGTCTGTGTGAGTTCTCTGCATGTTCTTGCTGATAGGCACTGCAATATCAATGAGATAGATCTATTTGTTGACCTTATCAACAAGTGTGATGTCAGGTCTGTTGTGATGTATAGTTTTGTCTGTGTGAATGGGGCGGTCCCAGTATAGTTTATGTGAGGGTGACTCTAATACTCTTTGTGGTGTGTACTTGCGTACTGGATCGTGTTCTTAATAAGTGAGTGTTTGTGTGCTGGCTGTTGATGAACGATCGATGATTCTGTCGGTGGAGGTAGTCTGTTTGGGAGAGAAGTCTGATATTATGTGGTCCATCGTCTCATACAGTGTGACATTGGAAATCTTAGGTAGATTAAAGAAAAAAAAGAAAGAAAATTTGAAGAAATTTCGCGAAATTTTATGTTTAAAGGAAGTAATTTGGAAATGCAATTGAAAACTTGTCTCAAACGCTGTCAAATACTTGCTAATGGCCAGTTGCCGCTGGCCGTTTGTTATATCGCTTAACACGGTAAGAAAACTTCCCATGTTCAAGTCTCGTTTTGTTCTCGTTGAGATCGCGATTAAACTGCCGGTCGTCGAAGCGACAAACAAGATGATTTTGCAGCTTTGTTTTGTTATTAATTCTGAATTCATTTCTCTTAACTCAGCAGAGATAAAGAAAAAGGTGAAAAAGATTCCAGAGGAAGAGAATGTGGTGAATGAAGCCGTGGAGTGAAACCATGAGCAAAGAAAATATGCAGATTTCAGCGTGAAGTTAACAATGTCGTAGTTTTTAAATAAATTTTCTCGTCAGACCAAGAGCGCTGGTGTCGACTTGCTTCTAATTTATCAATTACTATTTAGAGCAATTGGCAGATTTTTCGAGCAGGTGGGAATTTTTCGACTCGGTTTCAAGAGCGTGTAAAGCGGCGATTACAATATCTTAAGCCCAAGGCATTCGGCTTTCTTTAATTGCCTTAGTACAAAATAATTAGACGAATAAATTCACGAATAAATAATTAGATACAATATGGCGGAAAAATATTGAAGTTATGCATTGTTGTTTTGAACAGCTGGGTTTGGACCTTACGCTGCTTGTAAAAGTTGCCACACCAATTCCACCTTACAGTAAAAAATTGAAAAAAACCTTAAGAAGTTACTGGCTTCTCTCTGGTCTAGAATTCAGTTTTGTTGAAGCGAATTGAATTAAACATATTTGGGAAGGTTTATGTCCTCATTTTTTTTTCTCTTTATATTTACTCCAACAAACTAAGAAGGTTTTTCGATGGTTTCATTTCTTATCTCAGTGCCAGAGATCAGAATACCAGTAGAGAAATAAACCAAACCGAAAACTATTACCCTGACACACAAAAAGGGAATTTTGTGTTGTTCCTTTGTACAACGCCATAGATCTGGCTTCCATTTTTGAGGTTCCTTATTACTTTCTTATCCTGGATCTAGATTTTTACTGCCGCCCGACCGTATCTTTTTGCGTCTTGGGTTTTGTTGATGGAGTCTTTTACGATATTTAAGGAGGTGCAATCAAATGAAAGCCTCCGACACAAGGAATCATCATTAAAGCATTCGCCAGACAGCGAAACGGCAACAAGATCAACTGACGAGGTGCTCTTGTTACGTCCCTGGCTGGGTTCATGTTTGTTATTTACCACCTTCGACTCCACAGCTTTCAAATGTCCGTTGTGCGGAGGAACATTTTTTAATTAATAAGGGGATGACACGCTCTGTTTATCGCCGACAGAATTGCCCTTTGTGGTGTAACGAAACTGTACACGAAAAGCTGTAAAATTTGGTTCTGAAACTGGTGGCATTCAAGGGGAGGGGGTGTGCGAAGATGTATGTTTACTGGTTGATGTTTCACTGGTTTTTTGGGACAAGCGAGATTTTCTACAAAAAGTTTGAGATCGTGTAAGATTGAAAAGTTTGAGATACTTGGATTTAAGACTATACTTCCCCAGTTTTTTTTCGATGTTTCTGTTAGTTGAATTTCCTACATGGTTACGATATCCACGTAGCTTGAAGGTAAATGCTTCTACGATCATAAGCCAATGAAAAGAAGGCTCAGAGGACAAGGTTCCTTAACTACGGACGCTTTTTTTCACATTGTCATATTGTAAAGTATTTAAGAAAATCGGATTTAAAAAATAAAAAGAACAAATAAAACAAACAAAAAAACTTTTATACAGAGTGGTTCGGAAATGGCAGACAAAGCGAAGAGACACTGGTTCCAAAGGTCCTTTTGAGTCGAAAATGTTCTTTGACATTTTGTTGTACGGGCCGTAGTTTTAGAATTAGTAATATGAATGCTTTGGGAATGGTCCCTAATCAAAGAAAGCTGAGTTCACATTAGAAAGTGTAAGGAAATAAGGTAAAGGTTTATTTCAAAAAGCAATCCGGATAACAAATGTCATCCGTACTAAAAACATGTATGATAATTAAAGAAAATGCTGAAAATGGCCAGAACTGGGCTTTCGTTGATTAGGGACCATTCCCAAACCATTCATTTCCTAACTCTAAAACTACGGCCCGTACAACAAAATGTCAAAGAACATTTTCGACTCAAAATGACCTTCAGAACATGTATCTCTTCACTTTGTCTGCCATTTGTATATCACGAATTCTGATAGGGCGAACTCATAGGTTTCCAAATGCGTAATTACTTCGCCTACAGTTTCAAAGGACAATTAATTTGGCAGAATAGTGTGGTATGTAACCTCCATGTAAGTGAAATAGATTTATGATGTATTTACTTGAAAGCTACACATCATACAGACCAAATACATTTTTTTTAAATAAATAAATACAGAAAAGAGATAAAGAAATAATAAATTTTATCGATTTGTATAAACCAAAGATGTGTTTACGATAGATCTTCCTAGGAAAAACAGACAGTCAAAACCAAAAAAACAAAACCTATCATTCTACTAATAAGACGACCACACACACACACACACACACTGAGCGGAAGGAGACAGCGACATCTGTTGAGTTCTACTGTCTTTACTTTTCCCGTAGTTTTCCACAAACCGGCGCAGATGCGTCCACCGACATTTCAGAGATAAAAATCAAAACCCCATCAATTTTTTTTTTTTTTTTTTAAATTTGAGTAGCCATGCGCAGACATGAGAATATCGGATTTTGTTTTAATTTGTTTGCGCACCTGTTTTCTTTATGTCTGTCCATTTGTTCGAGATTTTTTATTTCATTATTGGAAAAGAAAATGTAATGGTTGCATTCACGAGATTCTGATCATTCTTGTGAAAATACTTTACCCGGAACTAACCCCCCTCCTTTTTATTATTGGATTTTTTTACATTTTTTTATTTTGTGTGATTTATTAAAATACATGGAGCAATATTTATTCACTAGAACTTGGTGGACCCTCAACATTCGCGCGTGTTTTTTTTTTATTCGTAAGGTATTCACATTGTTGCAATGTAAGTATTATAAACTGGGAACTAAACGTGAGACGAAAGAAATTACGTTTTCGTAGGTTTCTCCCATTTGACATGAACGGGGTAACTTTGGGGCGAGTGAATTTCTTTGAAATTATTTTCAGGAATATTAGCAAATTCAAAAATCAACATAATTATATAAATAAATATTTATTTATTTATTTAGTTAGTTTTTAAGTTATTAATATTTGCTGTAACATAGTTGTTTGTTACAGTGTAAGGCAGCCGTTTGCAGATATGTTTTCATTATTTCTTTTTACATATTAAACCAATGAATATATAAATTAGACAATTTACTTCATTGTAGGCTTCAGTGTTTGATCCTTCAAAGAGTTTTTCTTCTCGCCCTGGGAACTTATTTGCAGTCATCTTTTATACATATATTTACATATATTTTACGTATATTTATACATATTTTATTTTTACATATATTTATATATATTTTATTTTTACATATATTTATACATATATTTTCTGTCTTAGTTTACTTTCCCTCAGAAAGTATTTTGAGAAAACGCAGAACGGTTTTGGTTTTAGCAGATGTTAGAATTTGAAAATGAAAGGAGGCATTTGTTTTTTTGTCGTTTCCATGACTTTAAAATAATAATAATAATAATAATAATAGTAATAATAGACAAATAAAAAGGGAAAAAATAAAGAAGTTGTAAAAATTAAAATAACTCACATTTTTAAGGAAAACAGGCTGTAAGTTCTTCGAATTTTTTTCCTCTTCGTGTGTTGTTTTTTAAAGCTCAACTAGTACTGACGCCGCTCAAGTTCAGATCCGAGGAGAAGAGAGTAAGAAAATATCCATGCCGGCTCCGGGATTCGAACCCACACTCTAGGCGCATCAATCAATTCTGTAAGCTACCGCCTAGATAGTTGGGATTTGCGATTATGAAGGATCTGTTTCAATTTAGAAATGAAATGAAACGAACAGAAATAGGCAAATCACCTGTGACACTTAACTAAATGTCATTTTGTTTTTCCTTGATGATTTGGTTTTCTTCCGAGTAACATTGGTTTACATTTCCTAATTCCACTTAAAGGAAATAGAACCTGGAGCCAAATTCATCAACGGAAAGCTTCAAGCTACCTTACAATTCCTCTTTCTAACCTTTTTTTTTTTTTAAATGAAAATATTCCTTCTATCGTATTCTCTGCATCCCTTTCTTCACACCTTCCTCTCTCTCTTCTACAGTGAATAGCGTAGGCGTCATTTCCGGCATTTCGCCCTAATTTGCATCGGCAAGTTCTCCCCTACTGCGGTTGTCATGGTAACGTGAGTGCCTTCCTCTCATGCAGAGATTAATTCGATGTAAATGAGTTAATTATTCAGGCGAGCGGAGGGAACGGGGGTGGGGTGGGTGGCAGCCCTGCTCCTAATTTCCACCCTCATTTCCTTTCCTCTTTTGCAATTAGCACCTAACCTTCAGTGGCGGTCATTTGCACAGACCACTACTGTTGCCCAGATTTATCACAGTCAAATCGTTTCAAAATTAGAGCCGACTTTTTTTTTTTTTCTTTCCCCCCGCCGTTCTATTTTCTAAATTGGTTGCAGAAGCAAATTGATGATAGCAAATGCACGTTTGGACGCAATTTGTCACTGCCTGGGATTCCGTAAAAGAAGAGTTTCGCCTTTTTTTCCATCATAAAATCCTCCGAATGCGGTCGGTGCGTACGCAAGCAACACCCGAGTGCGAATGATCGGGAAAACCGGACAGTTGGACAGTTTTAAAATATCCCATTTATGGAGCAACGATTGTCAAAATTCACGGATAAGAATGAAATTTAAAGTGAATTGAAATAAGAGTGAAAAGAACGTTACATGGAAGGTGGATGCCCAATTTCTTTTCGATCGCCGATTTCGACCTCGAAATGTGAAAGTTCTTACTGCGATTTCAGCTTCATTTGTGAATTTTTATTTAAATAAGTGAATTTCTCAGCTTATTTTATAGAAGTTTATTATTTTAACGATAAGTATTTGGGGTCTTTTATTTATCTTATTATTACCTTTATTTCGTTAATTTGCAAAAAAATTGTAGGTCAGAACCGGAAGGAGTCAATTCGGTTTGTTTATAATGCATTTAGATCCCCATCCACCCACGAAAGAGACTGAAATAGAACAACGATGAAAAGTGAATAGGAAACCAATTGTTAAACAGAAAGGACGGATAAAACCGCAGTCGAGATATTCGAGATTTTTCGAGATATTTATTGTTGACTAATAAATTAAAGAAAATTATTTCCAAAAGAAGGATTAAGACATGAAGGGTAAAATATTTCTAGAGAATTGCTTTGCTTAATCTGTAATTATTAGTGAAAATGAATCCGTCGATATCTAGATCTGTGATAAGCTAATAAGGGAGAAAAAAAGAGCACAAGTATTTACGGATAATATCCTTTCTATAATTCATATATTGCGATAACATGGAAATAAATTTTATTAAATAAAGGACTTCATTCGTAGAACCGAATGATGCTTACGTTCCAATATGAGTTTTATGTTATCTGCAATTTAAGAAGAAAATTTAATAAAGATTTTCACGTAAACAAATTTATAGTGTGGTTTTTGTCTTATTGGAAGTTAGTGTAGATATTCTTAGCTTTGTTTAGATCCATCTGTTAAGAATATCCATCTGTTAAAAATAATCAAATGCTCAATAATCAAATTTAAACTGACTCGATTGCTACTTGAATTCTGTCAAATCTTTCGGGCTACTTAACGGTCTCAAAACCGCCAACTCTATTGGCTACTTCTGTATTTCAGATTAACTGCTATAAAAGAATTATTATTGAACATTAGAGCAGACCGTAGTAGATATCAAGAGTGATATATTGTGTGTTTGTTTGTGAGTTTTCTACGAATCTGAAACCGGCTTCTGTGATTCTGAAAAGATTTGTATTTAATAATGTAATGCAATGAATTTTGTAATACGTGGGCAAATTGATCACAGCTGTGTTGATTGCATGACTCAATCTACTAAGAATATCTGTAAACGGGCAACGCCATCTATTGTCATGATGTACAGTAACGGCGCTATTATATACCGACATATATATTAACTAAAAACTTGCTTTATATTGGTATAAGAAATTGTAATAAACAGTAATGTACTTATTGATGGTGTACTTCTATATGTATATTAAATATTATTATGTATCATATTTGATAAAAAATTTTACATATCTTGCTGTTGACTTAATCTTCATATTTGCGATTTTAATTACATCTTCTAATAAAAGATGAAAATATAAAAACTAGCATAATAAAGAAGGCTAGTTTTTTTATTTTTCTACCTTAATTTAAAGACTTATTTAGTTCCTTATTTATTAAAAAGATCTTAGCCGTTCTTTTTCAACTTTCTGGAAAAAAATCAAAAACATTTGTATCAATTTTTCGATTTTATTTCGTAAATAAGATTGTAATATAAAATTTTTAAATTGATATAAATTTTACATTTTTTTTAATTTTATAAAAAAATTGAAGTGAAAAAAATTTGATATTTTAAATAGTATTCCTGTATTTAGTTTTGATTGGTGTGGTTAAAAAAAAGCAACTGAATGAATGAACATTGAGGAGGAAAAAAATTCTTAAAAATCCTCGGTGTAGGAGCGTTATTCATGCGATGGAGCAACGAGTGCTTATAATTTTAGCCTCAGTGGCAGCAACAAGGGGAAACCGGCAGTGAGTGAACAGAGGTAAAGCTCCATCCACTGCTGCCTAATACCTAAAGCCGCTTAAACGACGGGATTTCTCAATATTGGGTCCGTGTTGTCGTGCCATTTCTAAGTTGTTTCCGTTTAGCTTTCAAAGCTGTCTTGCCAAACACTTCCGAATAGAAGTCGAAGAATAAAATGCTCGGGAGACGTTGAACAGCTTAACTTTAACGTAAAATTCAACGAATGTATTCAGTTGATTTCGACTTTTTAATTTTTATTTTTGAATTAAAAAGAGAAGAATTTTAGACGCTCTCTGTTTGAAAATTTAAAGATGTTTTTAACTAGAAATTCTAAGAGACTACGTTTATCTGAATGGTTTTGTTTTTTACTTTGGTATTCCTCAAGGCTCTAGCTTTGAGCCAACTGATTTTTGAAGTCTTTTATTCTTCAGTTAAACTACCAATATTTACATCTTCGTTCTTTTTAAAAAGTATAAGATTCCTTTTCATGTATTTCAGTTATAACTTCTTAAATGATCACACAGAAATCAGTAAAAAAAAAAAATTCTTACCTTAAAAGTTCAATGTTACAAACATGCTGATGTAAACATTCTAGAATTTTACGGCTGTCAAGTTATGTTTATTTGTTTTTAAAATTTCTGACCACAGTTAAATTTTATATTTAAAAAATTGTAATTATTTATAAAATCGCAATTAATTTGCCTATTAGAATTCCGGAGTAACATTGGATATTTCGCTTAGAATTTTAACATATAAAATTCGATTTTAAAACATAAAAACTTGGTAACTTTTTAACGCTGAGTCATTGTTCTATAAACAAAGTTTTTTACATCATAACTCCTATAATACTTCTAATATTTTTACATAGACATTCAGTCGACAAACTCCTTTTTTATCTAAATTACTAAAATCTTTTATTTCTCTGTCTGTATGTCTGTCCGGCGCAATTTTCTGTGAGAATAGAAAATTTTTACAATGAAACATCCGCGACAGGAATCGAACCTACAACCTTCTGATCCGAAGTCAGACGTCTTATTCATTAGGCCCTAGGGACTACAACTCTCTTCATATTGTTTTTTTGACTTGTATCTCCCTTCCCTTCCCCCATCAATAAGGAATGTATTCAACCTTTTTTTTTTTGAATCTCAAGATTGTTTATTTATTTCCCATCCGTTAGTTTATTTGTAATTCGAAAATGACAATTAGAACTATAATTGCCGAAACGCTGCAATATTTTAAATATTCTTACTTAACCAAATTTTATGTGATATTGGAAAATAAGTGCGTGTACACGGCAGATGTTGGAGTTAAGAAAACTGAGTCAAGAAAGAAAGAAGCACTCTTTTTTTGAGGTGGAATACCAAAAAAAAATCACTATTTGTAACTCAAAAACTATCAATATTTGTAACTGAAACGGCACTGAAAAGTGACAATTAGAGTAAAAAAGAGACTCAAAAAAGAAAAAAGTAGTATTTCTATTAGATAGAATACTGAACACTATTGTAACTCAGAAACTACTGAAAAGTATCAATTGGAATAAAAAAAAAAAAAAAAAAAGTCAATAAAGAAAGAAGCACTATTTCTATTAGGTAGAATACTGAAAAATCACTATTTGTAACTCAAAAACCATCACTATTTCTAACTCGAAAACCACTGAAAAGTATCAATAGGAATAAAAAAAAAAAAGAGAGTCAAGAAAGAAAGATGCACTATTTCTATTACGTAGAATACTGCTCAGAACTTAGACGTCTTAGCCATTAGACCACGAGGCCTACATTCTAATCTCTATAAAAAATAAAAATATATCCTAGATATATGATTCACACGCTGGTTCTAAAGGCAACCGTAGATTGAAAGAATATAGATATCAAAAAATTAAATTTAAAAAAAAAAAAAAATTAAATTTTAGTTTTAGTTTACTTGATGTAATTTATTTAATAAATAAAAAAGTTGTTTTCCGTTACATAAACGAGGCTTCCGGAGCGAAGCGACGGGTAGCCGACTAGTATCTTCTAAAAATACAATATTTCCTGTTTAAGGAAAGGAAATATTAACTTGATATTATCTTAACTCGAAGATATTAAAAGGAGTGTATTGACTGGACATCTATGTAAAAAAGTCTTTTACATTTAACTTATAAAGCAAGGTAGAATGGGAAACATAATTAAATGCAAGAATTGTTCAAAATATCACATAGATATTTTTGTCTATAAATTGTCAAGCTTGCTGTCAAATACGATTTTGAGCAAGTTTATTATTATTATTATCATTATTATTATTATTATTATTATTAAGTAAAAAAAAAGTTGCTCAAAATCAAAAGTTTCAAACCTTGGGTTTCCCCAGCAAAGACAACATGGCGGATCAAGGACCAAGGCACATATTGCCAAGTGTAAAGAAGTGTGCAAGGAGGGTTAAGGATATGTGGTTGTGTCCATAAATTTCCTAACTATGCGTGTTGTGTTGAGTACCACAGCCTTCTGGAGTTGTGCATAAGTGTTTTTGTGAAGTCCTATTGTGCTGAGGTTGTGGTGTGTGTGAGGCACCAGACCAGTGGTGGACAGGACGATGTGGACAACACATACTCGGTCCTGCCTCCACTGCTTCTGGAGCTCATGTGCTAGATCCCTGTGTTTACTGATCTTGTCTGCAGGAGTTTCTGCATGTTATTGCTGATAGGCACTGCAATATCAATAAGATAGGTCTGTTTGTTGATCTTATCAAGACGTGTGATGTCAGGTCTGTTGTGTTGCTTGGTTTTGTATGTGTGTGAATGGGACGGTCTCAGTACAGTTTATGTGAGGGTGACTCTAATACGCTTTGTGGTGTGTACTTGTAGTATGGGAGCGTGTTCTTAATTAGTGAGTGTTTGTGTGCTAGCTTTTGATGAACGATCGACTCTACCTGATTGTGTCGGTGCAGGTAGTCTGTTTGGGAGAGAAGGGGACAGCCTGACACTATGTAGTCGATCGCCTCATGCGTAGTTTGGTATTTCCTGCATGTGTCGTCATGCGTGTTTGCGTCGTGTAGAATGTGTTAGTTGCGTGTGGGGATGAATTGGTCCCGTATCGCGATCATGAACCCTTGGGCCTTCCCAAATAGCTCACTACTCGTCAGCCATCTGCTCGACGCTTGCATGTCAATATGAGGCTGGCTGAGCTCGTGGCGATGTCTCCCTTGGAGTTCCTTATGAGCCCATGATTCACTCAGCTGATGAGTGTGAGTTTCAGTGGTGGTGTGTGTTGGCGAAGATCCGGGGTGAGAGGTGTGTTTCAGCCTTGACAATGGATGAGTGGAGTAAGGAGTGTTGTTCTCTTACAACCCTGGGAATTCTTGCGACAGCCCTTCTGTTGTTCAGAAAGGATGTTATGTGTCTGGATGTGTATGTAGATTTTGTCTGCAAGGCAGCAGTTTGTAAAGTGTGGGAAGGCAAGTGATTGGACGGTAGTTTGCAGGGTGTGGTGTTTCAGTGTTCTTGCTCTGTAGGTATGTGACACCCTATGTGAGGAAAAGAGGCATATGTTCTGTTGTTGGATTATGTCAGTGAGCTAGCTTTCCATGCAGGAATGTGAATCTCTTGATCCAGAAGTTCTGGACTCTGTCTGTAACAGGAGCCTTTCAGTTGTGTGCGTTTTATAGTGCTGTTAGTATGTCTGCGAGAGTAATATCGTAGAAGGACATGAAGGGTAAGTTCTCAATGAGTTGTTGTTCCTCTGTGATCCATGGTGCTTTGTCATTGTGGGGATGAGGTTTGACCACGGAGACGACCAGTATTCATGTAATGCCTCACTGGTGGGAAGATTTGTATTGAGTGTAGTAGAGGGAGATGGAAGAGATCAATGGAATTTTTTTTCATTGTATTGAAAGTGTTCTGTTGTTTGCACAGAGTGTACTGTTTGTAACTTTGTAATTTTTTTACAAGTGCACTCAGTTTTTGTTTTAGTGTGTCGAGGTGTAGGTATGATGGTTTCAGTGTGAAGGGCGAGTGTATATGTGCTTGAATATCTTCTTAACCTGGAACAGAAGTTTCTTTGTTTTGTTTCCTGCACAATATTATCTGAGCCTGGCTGTGTCTTCTCTAAGGTCCCTGATGTGGCCCTCAAGGCGACGTCTCCAAGGGTGGGATGTATTCTTCTGAACGTGCAGTTGTAGGTATGTGGTGTTGTTTGATTCCATGTGCTCGAATGGTACCATGTGCCGGGCAGTAGAGTGGTGCTTGTATTCTTCTAATGTTTGGATATTGTCAAGGTGTTGTGGGATAGTTTGTGTGTTCAGAAGGTATATGACTGTGGAGAGTTGTTTTGATGTGTGTACTTTGGGGAGAGGCGGCCTGAGTGTGGAGATCTGTGTCTGTGTATCTATTGCTAGTGCAGTGTAGAAATCATCATGTGCTATTTATAATATGTCATTAGTTGTATTGTTGGGGCCTGTGTATTGAGGGTAGAGATTGTTTCTATGTTTGCACAAATAAATGTATTTGTGTCGTCTTGTGGTGTGTGGTGTGGTGAATCCTGTGGTTGGATTCAGCGACTTCTTCCTGAATTTGTGTAAGTATGCATGGGGGACTAAAATTTTTAACTCCTATGGAACGTCGCTGATCCGCTACCCGCTGTTCTCTAAGCCCTAACGATGGATAGTGTAGTGAATGCGTGGTGTAGTGGCTGTCTTTATCCCGTGAGATGAGTCCCTAACTGTGTAATGGTGTAGAAGTCGCGCATAAGATCCTATTATTATTATTTATTATTATTATTATTATTATTATTACAATGAAGGTGATTGTAACCTGTCAAGCATTGGAAACTGTGGGAGATTAAACATCTAAACTTTAAAGTAAAATATCGTATTGAAAGGGTGTAGTAAACTCACGACAAAGTTACAGATACTTCAAATAATAAAGTTCATAAAGAATTCCATAAGAAATTCAAGCTATGGGTCATTACGACATTCCTCCGTATTCATCACTCTAGCATATCCAACAAATGCATGGCCTAGTGATGCAGGAAAGATGGAAATTTTTAAGAATTTAAATTAGGTGAGGAAAATTAGAAAATTGTTCATTTTTTGAAACGCTGAAGGAATTGCGATGGTTGGCTACCTACGGAAGAGCACCTTTAGCATGGCGAGTAATTCTTATCTAAGAGCACTATGAAGAGATAGAATTAGGAAATTCCATATACTGGATATGTATTATTCTTCAAAGCATATTTAGTAGCGAAGGTTTTTATTACTTAAACCTTGAAACCTTGACGCCTCATCACCCATCGTGGGTATAGGCGACTTCCTTGGAAATCCGACGCCATTGTCTTCGGTCATGGGCAAGGGTTGTCAGGTGATGCAGCCACTCGCAATTGAATGTCTTACGGCTAAGGTCAGCATCTAACTTCTGTTATCTAGTGTCTTTCTTTTCTTCCTTAACCAAAACTAGATATTTGTTGGTTATTTGTAGGAATAAGGTGTTTACTCATCATATTGAGGAAAGAATTCAAAAACCAATGAAGAAGTTCAGAGTGTGCCAAATATATAAATGCAAGCGAAAAAAAGTTGACAGTTATATCATTCTCGAATGCTTTCTTTCTATTAGCGTCGGCTTTAGCAATGAATGGTGCTAATTGACTTTTCATTACGTTGAAAGGTATCATGCATCGTTCCATTGTTAATTAGGATATCCTTGTCTGTGCCTGGACCCTTCCACATCTCGACGGTTTTCAGATTCGTTTGGCGTGGCCTTTCTACCAACCAAATTTCAAGTCTCTTGTTCCTGAGTTGAAAGTGATACCGGAGCGACAAAACAAAATGGCTTCTGTACACTTTACATTGAAGCCTGAAAATGAATGACAGTGATAGCGATGTTTCTACATGTATTAGAATATGGACTTTCTTAAATCTTATTCAAAACTATCAAATTCAAGCTTTTAATTAAGTCTGTAAAGAAAACAAACTTTGGCAAGAAACTCAACAGGGTAGTCGTTTTCTTTTAATAGAATGTTTAGGGAATGCCTCCGTCTCTATTTTTTTTTTATCTGCAGGCGTTATTTTGGTGTTTTTATTCGTAATATGGGGAGGGTGTGCTAAGCTGCAGGAATCGTGCGCACAAAGAGGGGATTAAATTGATCTGTTCGTTGCCACTGAGCTCAGATTCGGATTAGTTCCATCCCAAAAGAAGAGATAGAAAACAAGATTGGTTTCTTTTCTCACCTTCATCGGATCTATTGGGAGATGAGGGCGTTTTTATCGTGATTCGCCACCTCCTCTGAATACAGGCTCCCTTTCCTTTGGTCTTTTGTTTATCTGATTTTTTTTTTTTTTTTTTTAATTAATCCGGCTGAAAATAAATCCCGTGAACTAATCCTCTGAGCGGCTACATCATTACAGTGTAGAAACAGTATTTGATTTCTTACTTTTATTATTTACAAGGATTTCTCCATTTAAAAAAAAATGTGAGTGGGAAACTCTTTTAGCCTACTTTCTTAAGAAAATGAGGCTTATAAAATCAGTATATCTGTTTGTGTATAATTTGATAACTTTTGAAACTGTAAATGGATCTTCTTGAAATACGGCAAGCACATTTACTGACAGTTTGATTATCTTTTTTTTTGTGTGTGTGTAGACTACTGTAGAGAAGGTGGGCGTTAACACCTGCTGAAAAGCTTTCTAAGCGAAATAGTGTTTCTATGCTAGATTACAGTAATCTCCCCTTTTGCTAATCCATTTTAAACCTGCAAGTATTTGATTTGATTAATGCTGCTTGACGACTTAAGTGAAGATTTTCGGATTAATGTAATTCAGTAAATAAAAAATTTGAAAATGCTTTTTGGAGGTTTTTTTTTTTTTTTTTAATTGGCTACCATTTTCTTGGTATTGTTTCCGTGACTTTAAAAATTAAGAAAGAAAAAAAAAAAAAGCTTTAATTCCTTTAAAGAGCTGAAAATGAACTTTCTTTCTTTTTTTTTTATTATTGGATAAAGAAAAGAAAAAAACAAGCCTTTCTCGAAGAACAATCTGTGTCAATAGTATTCCCATTCTTGTTACTATCCCGTATTTAACCAGCAAAAAGTGCAGAACTCCCACACACTCAAAAGAGTTGTGTGTTTTTATTTCAGTCGATAAACGGAAAAATATAATTCTTGGAATTTTCCAGGCTTTGTGAGATGGCGCCCTCTCGTAGTCATCCAAAGAATCATCTATCGATATTTTCAGTTGTTGAAATTCTCATCAGTTGAGTACGGGATTAGAAGTGTATTCGAAGAACAGAATACGAAAGAAATACGTCAACAAAACGATGAGACCCTGAAATTTCTACGATTTCTGTTTAAACAAAAGCCAAACAGCCATCATTTGATCCATAAGGTCGCATAAGGTTTTATACGAAATAGGGCCTCTGAAGGTCTTTGACTATAAATAGACTTCTTTTTCACTTCACACCATATTAGTACGAGCCAGTGCACGTGCTTCTAAGGAATATTCAAATAGAATTTATACTTGAAAAAGATTACTGTATTTTTTCATATTGGAATCAACATGTTTGGTGTAATGTTTGTAATATCCTTTAATTTGTATCGAAAAGAAATAAAAGACAATTAGAAAGCAGTTTTAAAATTTCTTTCTAATTGTAGTAGTTTCTGTCGAAAGTTGGTAAAGGTTGAACTATAGATTGGATTTACATTTCGCCTTTTTATTAACTTTCGATAGAAATTAGGCCTGTAGAGATCAAGGCCCATTATCGTTCATATCCTGTTTCTTTGATAATTTATGGATACTCCACTACGTATTTTTTTACTTCTCGCTCGTAATAATTGAGAACGAAATTTTTATTTTTATTTTGATAATATTTTCCTCGATCGCCTTTGGTTTGTTTGTTTGTTTGTTTGTTTTTTTTTTGGCTGAAACCGCCAACAGCAAAACAGCATTAGTCCAATCAGATGATTAATAAAGATTATCCTCCGCTTCCTTGAGAAAGATAATATTTTTTGGTGGTTTTTTTTTTTAATTTTGTGATTTTTTTTTTGGTGATGTCTGTTCGATCTGAAGTGTTCGCTGATATCGTAGAAAATCTGCTTTGTGCTGTTTTCCAGAAAATTGGAATGGGATATATTATTGAAATGGATTGTTACATAGCGGAACGCACTTCGTTTTTAGTAACAGCTGAATGGAAACTATTATTTTATAATAAATAATTGTTTTTAATTACTAATTAAAAATTTTAATTGTCTGTTTAATTTTTTTCTTTCTTTTTTTCGTCTATTGTGATTTATTGAAGGCGTAGGTAACCACCTGCGTAAAGACTTCAGCCAAGTTCCTAAATTAAGCTTAGGCATGTTGTTGAAACACGAACCCGTTTTTGTGGTCACAGTTCACTTCCTTTTTTATTTGTGGGAACAAAGAGAGAAAAAAAAAAAGGGTGACATGTCTCCCCCCGTCCTTCTATTCGTAGACGCGGGAAAGCAGTGGTGGAACGCTGTTTACTTGTTCGTTTGTTCTTTTGTTTTGTTCGTAACTGCCTTCGTCACCTGTCTGCCACTAAACTTTGGAGGGTTTTAAATAAGAAAGATAATGGTATAGAATAGGAATAGCAGCTGCCACGCGCCCACCGACCCCCGTGCCCGTGATGAACTCGGTAATTGCTTCTGTTTCATCTTTTCGTCAAAGAAAACGAAGAAATGGACCAATTTTTTTTTTCTGTTTCCCTCGCAGGAGGATTCAGTTCCTCAATACTAATACTAATAATTGAGAAGAGAATCACTTTCTGCGTAGTTTTTGTTGTTATTAAGAATTGGGATTCCCCATTGTTTATCTCTGCTCAAAACGTACAGTTGCAAGAAAATTGGGATCTCTATAGCTCCGTCAGCTTTTCTTTCTAGCATTCGAAAGAATGACGCTACAAAGTACTTCGGTTTGTTATTGGGCGTCAGAAAGTAGTCCTTGACTAACCTCTTATTTTAAATAATGTTATCCTATTAATCGCAGCTTAATTTTGGAAATAGGTAACTAATGTTAATGTAAGTTAATATAAACTTACATTGAATTAATATCAGATACACACGGATTAGAAAATATCGTCAAACGCGTATTCCTCATCTGGTTTTGATTCATGTTGTAATCCATTATCTGATATTAATTCTTACCTAAGCTAATTATAAACAATAGTTCTTTTTCGGTGCAGGGTGATTCAGCATAATACCTTCAACTCAGCCTTCTGGGAGATCACTGCAATTAGTTCACATTGATATTTACCCAAATCGTGAAAGGAAGAGGAGTGTGTGAGTTTAAAGACAAACATGTAACGAAAGGTCATTGAAGATTAATTTCAGATTTAACACCTTTTATTGAATGAAATTTAATGTTGACCTACATAGCAGACAGAAATACACAAAATTTATTTGAAATTTATTATTAACTAACTTCGTATGTTGTTCGTTGAGTTATCGTGCCTCAATATTCTATTAGAACTAACTATAGTTCAGTAAGAAATTAAACCAAAATGTTCAAAAAAGCTAAAAACAAGAATTCTTGAAATCTGAAAATTTTTCTTTTCGGTCTATTATTTTTCGTATTATTTCTCTGTTGTCACGTGGCAATTTGGAGAAAGTGAAAAATGCTCTATTTTTTTTTAAAAAGAATTTTTTAATATTAATTCTTCTCTTACCCAAAGAAGACCCTTATGATACGCGTCCATTATGGAAATAATGGTATCTGGGGAAAAGAAAAAAAAAAGCATTAAAATTCAAATAACTTTGTTAAGTCATAAAAAAAAATAATGGAATTAAGTTCAACGTGTGTTTAAAACATAGTAATATATATAATAACTTTAGTAATATAAAACATAGAAATTAAAATTAAAAGAAATTAGGAATTAAAAAAAAAAAAAAAAATACAAACATATTGGGAGCTTTCGGACGCTTTAGCAGCGCCCATTGTCAATCAGAATTGTCACATAATTGTTCTGTACGTATCCTGGGAACAATAATGTAACAACCATGATTGACAATGGGCGTTGGTGAAGCTTCCAGTACGTTTGCATTTTCTTTTTTAATTTGTAATTATATGTTTTATAACACTAATTAGTCTGTTGATTATTTTCATTTTATTTACAAAAACAAAACAAAAGAAACAACAATCTATTTCTAATCAAATTATTCGTTAAAAAGAAATTGAAATAATCGATCAACGTTAATCAGACGTGCATTTTATCTGTAATACGATTAAATATATCTCCTGAAAATGTATCACAGATACGAGACGAATTGTCTCAGTTGGACCGACGAACAGACAAAGACAATAAAGTCCCATTATTCAGGAAGTCATCTTCCAAAGCCTGATATTAATATTGAAGAGGTCAAGTGGCATTGTTTTAAAATCGCTTAAAGAACCCCTGTTTTGAACGACGTTTCAGCCTTAAAGGACCAGTCAGTTAGTGAGGGTGGATTTATTATCGGCGCATGGCGCTCTGCCATATTGCGATTCACTTGGGTGTGTGGAATTGGACAAAGCATTTAACTCTGGTTGGAACCGTTAGCGCTCATGTCAGACGGAGGAAGCTTTATCCTTTGGGACGTTTTCATCGTCCACGAATATCACAGCAGAGACAAAAGGGAAATGCGCTGTTCAACTGAGCAGAAACAAATAACGCAGTGAATTCATAGAAAGCTAATGTTTGCAGCTTCAATTGTTCACATCTCTTTTATCTGTTCTGGTTTGGAAACGTAATAGCCTTTTTTTTTTCCTTTCCTCGTTTAAAACGGCTGATAAAGAGAGATTTTATATATAGTGATATTTTTAACGTTTCCGTTATTGTAAGGCTAATCTGGATGAACAAAGCAGATAGCATTTCTCCAACAGAATATAATGGGCCATTAGTGGAAAACGTAAACCTCATTTCAAATATGTTAGAACGATCCGATTTCACTCACAAAAAAAAAAAAAAAGAGTAATTTATTTATTGTATTTGCTTCCTACTGCCTCGATATAAATGCTTTCAGAAAAGAACTATACGGATTTCTGTTATTTCTGCAGGGATTCCCTAAGTAGCCCCGAACAGAAGTAAGTACTACAATTAAGGCTTAAGTACTACAATTGCCTTGAATGTATTTTATTGTTTACCTTAGATAGTAAAGTTAAGATATCGGAAAGATTTGCTTTGCACTATCTATAAATTCCAATCCCATTGATATCATTGTAATACATACCTTCAAATACACATAAAATGGAACAAATTTCATCTTCTTTTATTTTTTATGAGTTTACTTTCAATAGGAAATTGAATCTCATCAAAACAGTCAGCGTGTTAGAGAATCCCAAAATATGGATCTTCTTGAATCTTGGTGTACGTATTTTAGGACTATTTTCCAAACGTCAAGAAACTAGCGACGAAAATTCGCATAGAAAAACATTGGTATCTAAACGATGGATTTTTATCTTATATCTGTTAATATCTCATTATCATCAACAGTGAACATTATTTAAATCCTTTAAATAATTCATTGCCCTTGGATTGGATACGATTAAAACTAATTCAACATAAAAACAATTTAAATAAATAAGACTCATTTAATTACTTTTTTTTTCTTTCAGAAAAATGAAAATTTGTATTTTTTATTTATATTTAACAAATATTTAATTTGAATGTTAATGTAGTCTTTTCATTTTGTCTTTTTTTTTACAACTTAACAAACAAAAATAAAATAAAACTAATAAAAAAGAAATTTTTTAGAAATAACATTTAAGGAAAGTGAGCTTTACATTCTTCAATTTCTGATTTGTTTAAATCTTTCCATTTAAAAAAAATAAAAAGAAAGTTTACGAATGAATTGACTTTCACAGAATCCTTTTTCCTCTTCCAAAAAAAAATTCAATTCAAAAAAAAAAAAAATTGCTTCTCAAAACAAAGAGATAGGAAACACCTACAGTAGAGCCCCGATTATCCGCGGAATTGGGTGACAAAAAAACATAATATTCAAAACTTTTAAAATATGTTCAGTAAAGCAGAAACCTTTCCTCTACGTTTGCATCCACAAATTCCGAGAAGGCCTATAGGATTACGATGCACAATAAACCTGTCAGTAATTTTCGATCTTCGCACTGTAGGACCTATTGTATTTTCCCTGTTTTTGGCTGGGATTAAAACTGGTTTTTTTGAGGTTGGTAATTAATATTTTTCGCGGCACTCGCGGATAATCGGGGCTCTACTGCATTTATTTTACTCTGAATAAATTTTGAGCTAGAAGTAAACGAAAACTACATTTTCATTTGAATTAATTTGAAACATAAATTACGGAATAGAATCCTGTAATTATCTAATGATTCATCGAAGACTAAGCGCATCTAAGTGAAGCATCTCAATGTTATACACTGTGAAAAGTTACCGTTAATTTAGCAGTAAAGGGCCAAGTTAAATCATGGTAATCGGGTCGTAAAACAAAATACGGTGACCTGCCATTTTTTTTTTATTATTATCAGGAATTAATCGTGTTCTCGCATTGCATCAGGGGAATTTGTTGGGTTATGTATTTACTGGTTATTAAAAAATGTCAGCAGCTTTGTCACTCGTCAAAGCCTCGTATTGGAGGCGAAACCGGTTGTGAACTTTTTAATTGTATTGTTTTTTAACTAGTCTTGTGTATTGGCTGTCCGCAATTTTTTTTAATTACTGTGAACACACGTAATTTTTTTTATTTTATACATTTTATTTTATTCTTATATACATTTATACATACTTTTATACTTTTATATATTTTATACTTGCTAATTTTACGGTCACTGCACACATTTTGTAGTAATCCGCCGTTAAAAATACCGTAACCGTTCTTGCAAAATATCGCAGTCACCAAAATGGAAAGGTTGGCAACCATAATTGATGCATTTTTCAACGGTCAGCATTGTATGTACGGGTCGTGATTATCGATAGAAGTCATCGATAGAATAACGATGTCTTAAGTGATGTAAATACTAGAATAAGAATACTTTTAAACTATCTCTTTATTTTTTTTCTATTTTTTTTTGCGTGTTTATGTTCTTGTACTCTTTCGTTGGAAAGCTAGGGTTTTTCGCTTTTATTTGCTAATGTCACCTTTTATATAGTCTTAAAAAAAAAAAAGAATAAGGAATTTTAGTTATTTACTTACTTTTTTGTAAGCACTCTACGAGGCATTGTTTGAGAGAAAAATGAATTGATCGAAGAATGTATATTAAGAAACAATAATGTCTTTACCGTTATCTCTTAAACAAGAATTTTTTTTTTTTTTTTTTTTTTTTGTATTTTTAACTTAAATTCGCACTGTTTGAGAAATAATGAGGCAGATATTTAGCGTTACAAATTATTTGTTACCAGAGATACTATTCATATGTTTCGCTAAAATTTCGAGATGATTATCGAGAAGTTTAAATGTATTTAATTTTAAACAGAATTAATTTTGACTCAATATTTGTAATACTGTAGAACCAGGGAGTGCCGTTGAAGGTTTACTTTTCGACGTAATTCTCTCTTTCGATTTTCAGATAATAAAATGAGATTTTATCGTTTAGCTTCCTTTTTAGTTATTTTATCTATTTTACAGCTGTCAATAACATGTATTAATTTTCCTGTTGTTCAACTTTTTTTTTTTTCTTTTTCAAATAATCTAACCACTTATTTTTTTAGTAGAGTGTATTGAAGAAATCACGTGCCCTATGTTATTGATTAGTCAGCAAAATTTTAAGGTATTTTTAGGTTTTCCTGACAAAATCTGAAAAAATTTATTGAAAACCCCAAAAAAGATTGGAATTGTAAAATGCCTGCTACCAATTATTCCGAAGAAAAATAAAATATAAGATATCAAAATTGTCTTTGTTTTTTTCCTTCCATCATCCATCTTGTCTTCCTTCCCCACCCGCATCTCCGAGTGGATTCAGTTGCCTCTTTAAGGGCGTCGAGGGGTTGGGGGAGGGTTCTGTAAAAGCCTCGAATCAGCAGGAGACGATGCAAGATTTGGAATGTAATTGCTCGAGTTTTCTCTTTCCCTTACAGAATAGCTCTTGTCTAATTTTTTCTACCGTTTTAAATTTCCGCTGCAACGCTGCGGTCTCCGAGATTGGAGAAGGGTGTGGGTGTTGGGGGGGGAGTTTATTTCGCTTTTGTTAACTTCTCTATTGCCTTTGATAATTGCGGGAGATTGTTTGAAGCGGTCGCCTTTGTTGTTTGCAGTTGACTCAGAGAAGGCGCCTTCAATCGTAAACTAAGAATAATCGCCACTGAAAAGTTGTTTGCAAATGATAAGACTTAAGAAAAATACGCCAAGAATTATGGGCTGCTGCTTTTTGCCGCTGCTTTATGTCGGTAGCCTCCAATTGGGAGGTTGATTTCTTCAAGGAAGTCTTCTGTATTGTCTTCGCCATTCGTACGAAAACAAAAATATAAGGTGAGGATTTTTTTTTACTTTTGCAAAACGCCTTTTGATCTGTACAACACGGATGGTTCTCTGTAACCTTTACTCTACATCTTTAGCGCCATAAATAAAAATTAACTGACATTGGTATGACCTGAACTGCAACGTCATATTTGAGTAAGCGTTGAATTATCATGGAAATAAATATGGTAACTTATAAAATAAATAAATAAATGTAATTATCTTTAAGTAAATAAAAAAAGATACGTAGGTAAACTCATCTATGCATTTTTTTTTTATTTACTTAAAAAGTAATTAAATTTACTTATTTTGTATTCATGTAGCAACATTCCTCCGACCTCAGATGAATTTCCTGGCGCATTGTAAAAAAGAAATGCGCTCATTAATTAATAACATCCTTAAATAAAACCAAGTGTTTAATAAATGATGTCCAAAGGAGCTGTTTTAGGCTTTTTGGTGCTACGAAAATGCATGGTCACCTCTGTTCATAACAATATACTTTGCACGCACGCGCGTTATCACTCTGTCAGTAGGAGTATTGTTGCATCGTCAAATTCCGACTGTTACAAATAGATTTCAATATTGTAATGCATTCTTAAAATTCTAAAGAAGAATTTAGACTTTTTAATTTATTTTCATTTTTAGTTTTAGTTTACTTGATATAATTTGTGTTTTTTATAATTGTGTTGAGGTAATTTGTGATATAAAAGAACTATTGTTTTTACATACGCGAGGCTTCCGGAGCGATGGACAGTCGTCTAGTAAATACATAAAATCTTTTTGGCGTTATTTCGTTGTTTGTCACTTAGTACTATTTTTAGAGAGCAGTGATTAAAAAAACCATTATTATTAGCCTAACTTCCTTTGAATAGCTGAGCTTTATCAGATCACTCAGTTTCTGGGTGTAATAAGTATCCATGTATTACCCTCCTTCCCTAATAGCTTTTAAACTGCTGAATGCCTCTTCTTGAAACATAGTATATACATTTAAGAACTAGATATGATCTAGCTTTTACAGTTTGAAGTATTTTCCAAAGTGGATCTTGTCGTGAATAATTACCTCCAGAAAGCGACAAAAATCCTACGGAAATTAATAATGCGAATTTAATTATTATTTTCTTTACTTAAAAATGGAATACTTTTAGCAGATTTGTAATTTGAAGATAACTCTATGCTTCCTTTTTTTCAGTTTTGTCGTTTTCACAACTTTACATACAAAGTAAGTAATTTGAATGACATATTTAAAGGAAAGTAGTCTTTAAGTTCTGTCAAAGTTCTAGCTTTGTAGAGAATAACATTGATTTTTTTTTTTTTCGTTTTTTTTAATTTTATCTTTCTGTGGTAAACTAAATTTCATAAAGAAGTTTCTATAAGGATTAAATTAATAACATTCACACAGGAGTAGTTGTTAATTAAGGTTCATAAACAAAAAAATCACTTTGATTGTTAGGGCTGTGACCTTTGAACCTTAGTTTAACCAAGTGAACGGATCATCTTGAAACTTTTTACGGAAAAAGAAGCGATCTGTTTTTTGAAGATGTGTGGGTTTCTGTAGAGAAATCTACGCTTGAAAACAGCCTAATTTCCTTAGAATGCGAAATGTGAAATAATTAACCGCAACAACTAAATTCCTTCAACATCTAACATCATAATCCATTATAAATTGCGGATCTTTGATTGATTAGCAGTAATTGAAATTAGTTGATTTAGTTACATTTTGCAACTGATAATATCAAATAATTACAAAACTAATCACGAACTGTTAACTGTTATATAATTAATAATACTTTTACTGCTACAAATATTACATATTATTATATTTATATTTATACTGTTATAAAGTAATACCGTTATATTTATTAAACAAAATTTGTATATTTATATTATAAATTATTTTAATATGAATATTATGAATATTAACTTAAAAAATTATATCTTCTACAGAACCTACAGACAGATCTTATAAATATAGGAATCTCGTATGACTGAAATTGTAAATTTACGTAAAAAAAATATGTGCAGATTTAATCAGTTTTTAGCAACTGGAAAGAGTTAAGATAGAATAATGGAGTGCTTTTGGAATATTACAATTTACAAATATGAAAACTATTCCTTTGTACTGTTTTTGCGATTTCAAAAAAAAAGAAGAAGAAGAAAAAAAAATAAGGCTTCAGTTTTTTCAGGAACATAAGAACAGTTGGAGGTGGGGGTCTCTGAAATAAGGGGGAGAAAAACGGCGAGGGACTTTGGGAAATTATTTTTACAAATTCTTAACATCACTGTTTTGTAATTAATTTCCCGTTTACGATGTGTAGGTGGATTTTTTTTTCTTTTCTTATATCGTTATTTTATCTCATTCTGATGAATGTGGTAACCAGGTCAACTCCATTTCCGAGGGACCTCCAAAGAAATCTAATACCTTTTGTGTCAGGTGGCGCTTTTTACAGACGCCCACTCCGATTTCAGTCCCCCTGGAGGAAATTTCAATCCCACGGTTTTTCGATGATGATAATAAAAGCGGTGATGATGAAAGAAGAAGAACATTTCGAAGTTTTAGCTTCTTTGATGATGGATGAAAATAGTCTGCGCCGGAAGCTGCCTCGTTCTCGTGTTTGTAGATAACTTAAAACTTTTTTTTAAAGACGGAATTCATGAAGAGAAAATTACACAGGCCTTTTAAATCAGGAGAAGTGGTCTTATCTTCAGCAAAGACTTATCACAAGGCCTACATTGTCGTTGTTTTTATGGGTGATTTTAACTCCTGTTAAATCTAGTTACAAAGGAAGGTTGAAGTGGTTTACTGAGTTTTGCTATTGCGTTTCAAAAAGTAATCAGAAAATGTCAAGAAATGGTAGGACTGTATTGCTTTATTGCGGCTTCTGAATTTTTTTTTTTGGTCAGAACGAGACAGGTGTGTTGGAATCTGGGTTCGAATCCCGGCGTCGGCGTGGATGTTTATTTCCTGTCCTGTGTTTGTCTGCTTCTTCATCTGTTCCTGCAGGTCTGAATCCATTCCATAATCGCTACCCGAGGAAAGCAAATGGGAAACCATCTCAGTATCTTTCCCGGTTATTAAAAAGGGTCCTTTTACGGATGGGAACTTTTACAGTGCTTCTGCATGCAGCAGAACACTGAAGAAGAAGAAGCTATTATCGATAAGTCTTTAATTCAGTTTCTATTTCATATAAGGTAGGTTGCCCAAATAAGGCCCATCCTTCGTTTTATTAATAGAACGTTGACAATTTACCATGATTAGTTAAGTTTCAGACAGGTCCTGGCTTCTAGCGGCTACACCGAAAATTAGGTCCGTTGAAGTGGACTATTTCGCCATGTTTGTTTCAGTTGAACAGTAAAAGTCGTCCAAAGCTTTTCTCGTTACTATTTCAACTTGATTTGAAAAATCGTCCCCATTTTTTGGCAACATAACATACATGGACAGGTTTTATGTCATTTTAAAGTATGTCATGAGTAGAATAATGTAGAATAATTTGATATTTGAATAGGGGCTCCAAATAAGACCCTTCAGTTATATTTTCAAAACTGTTATTATAGAAAGAATTTCAAATGCCACTAATTCTAAATTCACTTTTTCCTAACAGCACACCTTAAACTATCTTTCAAGACAGTTTTCAGAATTTTCACTCTTGCAGTAGAAATATAAAAAATCTTTAAACGTTAGGTGGGCCTTATTTGGTGCAGTTACTTTATTATCGTAGATATATGCTGAAACATGGATAATGCGTAGGCTGCATAGGCCATTCCTATATTAAGATTGACGGTAAATAATACGAATTTTGACAAGAAAACTGGTCCAGTTGTTTTAGAATAATGCACAAACAAAATTCAGTTTTTCGTTTTTTTTTCTTTTTTTTTTTTTTTATAAGGGACGGGAGAATCGAGACACAAATCATCTTATATTAATTAAGTTGGTCAGGAAGAGTCTTGCTGTGCACTCAGAAAATTGCTCCAGTCGTTTTCAACTGATGCGCTCTATATATTGGTAGCGCGACTTCTAAAGCGCAAGTAGTAAACCGAGGTTCCTAGTGTGCTCTGATGTTGAAATAGTATCAAAGTAAGCATAACCACATACAAAACATTTGTCAGCCATAGGATTTTTATTATGAGACTGAAATCCATCCGAAGAAAAAAAATTAACCAATAGCAAGAATTTCTTGTTCGGAGTTATGCAAATTTTAGAAGAATATTAGATATTTCCTTCTTCGCGTGAATTTATACTTTTGTTATTGAAAAATTTTAAAAATAGTCAACAGCATAACTTTACAGTTGTAGGAATTTCAAAGGCTTTTGGAGAACAGTTGAAATATCAACAATTTTGGCAATGTAAAAAAGTGGATAGTAATGAAATTATTAACTCTTCACTGTTCGACCTCAAGAACATCATTTCTCATCGCTTTTATCTTAATAAATAAATAATTATGATTTTTTTTTTTACTTTTCTATTTAACTTGGCAGTAGATGTTAAATTGTAGAAGAGGTAGTTCAAGAACATTCATTTTTATCGCCATTCTTACAATCGAAGTGCATTTCCAGAAAAAGATACGTTTTCTTTAAGCTCCTCTCCACTACCAGATGCAAGCACCAGTTGCATCCATCTACTGCCATGTTATTTTCTGTATTAGGTCGTCGTAACAATGAATAATGCTAAATAAAAATTAACCGTTATACTTGACTCATTACTTCAACCAAACAAGGTACGGATAGCGATTAGTAAACCAATCACAATGCTTCGCAACAGTTTCTGTTATTATTGCTTTAATTTCCTTATTATTATAAATGTGATTGCTGCGAAAGCAAAAGGCGCAATTGTTGCGATTATTATGATTGTTGCTGAGCTGTATTATACATGGAATTGTTGCGAATGCAAAAGGCGCATTGTTGTGATTGTTGTGCTTTGCATCGTGGGATCTTTGTCCACAGACATACGAACAAACCGGGATTGCAAGGCTTCTTTTCAGAAGCCTAAAATGCAACAGTGTGTTTGTTCAGCGGCAAAAGGAAATCTACGAAAAGAAAAAAAAAATATAGGGTGACTTTTGGGTGTAACACTCAAAACTTTACTGCTATGTCCGAATGAGACAACTTTTACGTGATTACTTTAAAATTTATCTTAATGTCAATTCACTGCCGCGTACTTCGCTTTAACGGTGACAAGAATAAATCAATTTTATTCTTGTATCTACATTTTTAAGGAATTTGTAATTCTTGAATTTATTCCAGTTCCTACTTACTATTCCGTGTTTAACATTCACAACATCTGTAGTAGGTTGAACAACTTGCTTGTGGATTTGCTGGACTCTAATCTTGCCCACATTGTAAGTCTAAGGAATAGTACTTAAGGGATTACCATTACTGTTAGTTTAATAACAAGAAATGAATTAAGATACTTCATAACTCCTATAATATTTCTGTTTTTACGTAAAGATCCAGTCGACACACTCCTTTTAATATCTTCTAAAAATACAATATTTCCTTTCCTTAAACGGGAAACTTCATCAGGTTCCGAGGACAGAAAAAAAAAACTTTTCCTCTTCTTCATGAAATATATTATTACTAAAATTTAATTGTTTGGAAAAAGGATGTAAGGTGAAATATACTTTTACTGTGTAGGTTTTTAACGAATTCTAGAGAGGAAGAGGAAAGTTTTTTCCTGTCCTCAGAACCTGATGAAGTTTCCTGTTTAAGGAAATGAATATTGTATTTTTACAAGATATTAAAAGGAGTGTGTCGACTGGATGTCTATGTAAAAAAAGAAATCAACAATTTTTTTTTCTTCGACTTTGGCGTGAAAATTGCGACTTTTATTAGAAAAGAAAGAAAAGAAGAAAGAAAAGGAATATTATCTGTTTTCTTACTGTTTCATTTCATTTGTTTCTTATCTTTTTTTTTCCCTCCTAAATCCGTTTTATTGAGAGATACTGACTAGTTCTATTTTCGCAGTGAAGACTTAAAAGAATCTTTTATCGTGGTATTTCAGTGGTAATTTATCTTCCATTTGTATTGTAGCAAATATTTAATTAGGCTTAAAATCCCTGGCTTAGCCACAGGCTCTAAATCAACCGTGTTTCCTCCATTTACAGAATTAACTGTCCATTCGCGTAGCAAGAGATTAGTTTACGAGTGGATGAGATATAGCGAACAGGATCAGACCAATCCTTTTTGCACTTAAACAATGAAACGCAAGACAATTGACAAATCTCCCTCCTTTTGTAGCGTGGGTGCTTTATCTTGTGTCGTTCGAGCACTTGTAATTAGACTGTGCAATCTTTTGTTTCCACTGTAAGGGAAAAAAAAAAACAACCTCTGTGAAAGTTTTTCGAGTCGTTAGGCTTATCGCTACAAATAACAAAGATTTGTATTTTCTTTTGACTTGTTGCTGTGATCGGAGAACAGTAAATGCATCGACTTGGTATCTGGTAAATGACTTGAGAACCAATTTCTGTTCATTGTTTTAGTTTAGATTTATAGGTCGTAAATTAAGTCTTGTGCTTTAGCCAAGATCTTACAGTCGTTCAGTTTTCTTATATTCTCATTGTAACTACTTTTCACAGGGATTTTAAGGATTTGGTTTAAAGTTTGATTTAACTACCCTGCTTTATGTGCTGCATAGGAAAGAAAAATGAAAGTTAGAATAAAATGTTTAAATTTTAAGTTGAAATGCACATGTTTGCCCTTGAATCAGGACAACCTCATGAACTATTTATCCTAGGAAGGTGAAATTTTAAGTAGGTATCAAGCAAGTTTTCTGTTTAATGCATATCTGACCAATAGACTAGGAGTTAATGGGGGAAAACCTTGTCATTAAAAGCGCAGGAATCACAATAACTTCAAAGTTACTTATCTTAGGAAACTGAAATTGTAATAGTAAATACCTGTTCACAAATGAGATCTTCCTTTTGACTTTGATAGAAATCGGACCCATAGAGAGACTAGTAATAAATGCTGTCATCATGATATAAGCACACACATAGTACTGAAAGTTTTACATCAATATTATTGTGCTGTACGTGATGTAGATATTCGAAAATTATTACATGAACTACACCTTGTTTTGATTGGTTAAAATTCTTTTCAGAAAGGAAGTTTTAAGGAAAGATATTGATACTAAATTATTTACAAATACATCCTGCATTTTAGCTTCAGCTTTTTCTATCATCTGTATGTTACATTGAGGGTTGTATCGTGATCGCAATTCTTATTTTTCCTTTCATAAAATGTTGATAGAATTTCTACATGTAACTTGTTTACTTTAAAAACAATAAATGATCTTATTTATATTTTACATTTTGAATAAACCAATGGATTCATTTCCATTAGATTAAATTCTTTTGCTGCCTTGGTTCCCTTAATTTCTCAAAGAAAAGCCCCGCACAGTGGGATAGCTTCACTGCAATACATAGGTGCCTGCAGAGAAGTTGCTTTCTTCAACGTGTTTTCACGAATCGACATTTTAAGATTTATAAATTCAGTTGTCATAAATGTTAATAATTAACTAACTAACTAAATTAATTCTAAACTTTATAGGGATATCGATTTAAAATAAAGTTGAAATCTTGTTGTCGAAAGTTTCTCTTAAGCTATGAATAATTAACCACTTGAAAAGTCTCGTAATTTGTTAGTAGAAGAGTTATTTTCTACAGCAACGTTTTTCAACCATTTCTGAATGACAGAACACGTTGGAAATCGATGCAACACAATAAAAAATATCATGTATTAGTCAATATTACTAACAACAGTTATTAACAACAGCCTTCCATATTAGAAACAACAGCTCAGTGAATCCTTACTTATGCTCGTGTTTGTTTTTTATTGTGATGTCATTATGATTTCCGCACGCTAAATTTGTTACTATCTGATCTTCCATTATGTTTATTTTGATTTTATTTTATATTTAATTATTAACTATTTGAAATAATAAAATATTGCGAAAATAAAATATTGTAATAATATAGGCCATCATGTATATTATACGTATTACTATAATACACAGTATTTTAATATTATAATGCGCTGATATTTACATCAATAACAAAAATCAAAATATATTATTTATTTTTTCCACTTAATATTTATTTGGAGTCTTTCTTTTAATTATTTTTTGAAAAACAAACTGTAATGTATATTTAATATTACAATTACATTACCAAATAAATTTTTGAATAAGAACCTATATAAAAATGAATTAATAATGATTCACTTAATTTTATAAGGTAATTATTAAAGCTTATCAATGTAGTAAATTTACATTATCTATTAAAGATGTGGATTAAATTTCGAACATGCAGTTTAAATTTTTACTGTTTGTTTATTAATATTGTTAATTAAAATATTATATCTAAAGGGAAGTGAAATAGAAGCTTAGTATTTTTCGGAATGCGTTTTTTGAAATACCATAACTTCTTAGAAATTAAAAGTCCTTCCAGTTATTATAAGCGCCATTTTGAATCCATACGGCCGATCATCGTTGTTTTTTTTCGAAAGGCCAATTTTTGGCTTTGTCCTTAACTCGAAGAATTCTTGAAGGAAATTTAAAGAACCACGATTATTAAGATAAGTAATTTTTTGAATCACTTGGATAATTGCAACTCTTCGTTGTCAGTTTCCCGTTACGTAAATTTTTTTTCCGATATATTTTTATTCAGTATGAAATGTATTCAAGCCAGGTTTTAAGACTTTTTTTAGAAACCGTTTTACCGTCGATAGACTGTTTCTCTAACCGAGCACTGAAAGAGGTGGCGCGAATGTTATGAAAGTAAATTTTAAAGAATGAGAAGAAAACCACTTGTATAGGGATTTATTGCATCCATCTTCCAAGTAATAGGATGGCCATGTTTAATTTATTAAAATAAGGTGAGTAATAGTTTACTTTAAATTATTTTCATTCATAGTTTAAAACACAGTAGTATGTATGTAATTTATTTTTACAAATAATGTGCCAGAAAATTTTATATATTTTACAATAAACTACACCAAAAATGTATTGTATAGTCAATTGATAAAATGGACATAATTGATGGTGAAGAATTTCAGTAGTATTTGATCAAGTTATTTATAATCCGAATTGTACTTCATCATTTTACGAGTGAGTTGTTAATTTTACGGGCATCCAATAATTACACTATCGTAGCGAATACAACTCAATGAATTATGAATCTGACGGATTCACAGCTATATCGATCTATAACAAGAGAAAAAAACTACAGTATAAAGGATTGTTTCAGAATGTTAAAATAGAATGTTATTTACGATATCGAAGTCACTCCCTTCAATTTTTTTTTTTTTTTTTAGATTTCTGTGGATTAAGCTTGGGGTTCTTGCTGTGTGTGTGTTCGGTGCCACCCTCAACTCAAAACTGAAATGGGATGTGTTATTTCCTTAGATTGAGTTGCTGTTTCCAGGTAGAAGGGTCTTAAGGGAGTTGAGACATCCTATCTAACAACGACATTAAGGACGGCTTTCTTTTTATGACAGCACAATTAACAATGACTTTAACGTAACAATGTTAATATTTTAAGCGACCTACAGAAAGAAAGCCTACGTGAATGTCATTATTAGCCACCATAGCTTTGTTTATCAATACTTTGAGATGCCGATCGTCTCTTGTTTAATAACAAATTCCGAATTTTACTTTCATACGTGCAATGGTAAAAGAATCGTAAGCTCATTTGTTGTTATTTTATCAGAACTGGTAATATTAAACCAGGTAAATATTTAATCAGAACCTGGCCACACTTCCAACAATCATCCCGTGATGCGGCTGGGAAAGCTTGAGAAAAAAAAAAGACAAACCTCTTAATTGTCAGAAACGACAAGATCTACAGGACATATAAACGCTTCCTGTAGAAGCCTTGGAGTCTTTGAGTTAAGCATTATTGCGAAGCTCAAGTTGTGATTCGCAAGTCACATCATATAATTTTAATTGTTAAAAACAATACAAAATGAATTATTTCTAAATAGTTGTTGATTTACATTTAAAAAAACAAACATAAATCGAATGATAGCGATTACCTTTCCTTTGTGGTAAAACTATGGATGTTTCACTGAAAATTCTAATGAAAGAAAGAACCTTCGATCCGTTTAGATCTGTTTGAATTCGTTAAAAAAATTCAATTAATGTTCCAAAACATAAAGTTTTATATTGATCTCAATACAACAAATAAACAAAAGCTTAAACGAGAACAACGAACGACAGTATTCATTTCTGTTAGTGAATGTTCGCTGATTAAAAAATGAATTTTGAATCTATTAGAATTAGAATCCCTAGAATTAATGTATGATTAAATACAAACCCCCAACGATCAAATAGTCCATAAAAGTATCCAAATTCTGTTTATTGATGACTAAATAAAATTTTGTGGCAAAGCTGAGAGATAGTTAATATAATTCTATAGAAACATCCTCAGTTAATGATTGTCGTGGTGAAATAACAAGACACAGTTGGTGTGCCAACTTTCGAATATTCGCAAGATATCAGCACATAAAATGTTTAAAAAAAAACTAAAGAAAGAAACATTTTTATTTATTGCTCTTAGCTCTTTTCCCTCTGGTCTAATTTTTACCAAAATGAATAGGATTTACTTTAAAACCACCTGGACGCTCTCTCAATGTCTGGATTTTGTAGTGGACAAAAATGTTTTGAGTTCCTTTAATTACCGAAGGACGGATTTTTTTTTCCTTCTCTACCTTCTATCCTATTAGTCGGACATGTTCCGAAACCCAACAGGGATCTTTCTGATGTCTACTTCAGCGTAATTGGATGGAAAGTTTCTTATATCTTATTTTTGCTTTTTGACCCCTAGCTTCTTGCCGAAACCAGTACAAATTTCTTCTAAATGTCAGAAGGCGTAGCATAGCATTGTATCTTTATTAACATATCGTTATTAGTAACATCAAATTCACAAAAACCTACTGTATCTTTTAATCTAATCCTACCTTTCGTTGTCTTCATATCATCACATTCAAATATTGTATTCTCCCATCCTTTTAATACCGTATCTATACATTCCTGAGTCGTCGTCATCTTTTCTTTTTTTTTTGTTACATTACTTTTTCACCCCACGCATTCACATATTACTTTTAAGTAAATTTCTTTACCATTAATTACTCTATAGTTTATGCGTAGATATAAAAACCACATCTGAAAATAGCAAAGGATCCAGAACCCGATTGAAGTCTTGAAATTGGAATTATGAATAAATTAACTTATAATTTCAGCTAAGTTTATTATTTAGGTTAAAAAAAAATTACCTTACCCCTAAACTTTTTTTTTTCCTTAATGAATGGCATCGTCCTCTTCACAAATTGATGTTTCCGACCCCCGAACAGTGATCATAATAAAACGGACCATTATTTGAACAGTAGGGGGCTACAGAGAAGCTCCATTGGAAACAGGCCAAGTCATTAGAACAAAAAACGCCCCAGAAGTATTTTGACAAGTAATGGTAATACTTTGGCTTATAGTGATTTAATAAGCCCTATTAAAAACTTTTCGGTAAACAGAGGGTGGCTAACCTCTTAGCGCAACAATACCGCAATCAATATAAACGCAGCGAGAAGAATTCTCAAAAATTCAGTTAAATGTAGTAACGTTTACATTTCCCTGTTATCTGGATTGAGGAATTGTGGTAGAATCGTTAAGTGTTCTCCGTACAGCATTTTTATATCCCTTAGCCTTTGCACTTTCCCAGAATAAAAGCATCAAATTCGCGCAGAAAATAGTTAGGGCTTTCCCATGGTTTATATTGACGCCGCACGCATAGTAATATAGAAGCAATTCCATTCTCTTACAGAGGTCTTTCTGTATCAACTTTACCTTTTTCCATTAGTCCCCCGCACTAACGAATAGTGCTACGTAAAACTTGGTTACTGCGTTGCTCTAACCGAAGAAACGTGTATCAATATCTCAGCTACATGGAATATTCCAGGTCACCCACAGATATTTAAAATATATCATTAATATATCATAAACATCGTACTTTTTACTGGGACTGTGTGTACGTAAGTTCTACTTTGTTCTTCTCCAAAAAGAACTCGATTAAAAATGTAAGTAAATAAATAAATAAAGAAAGAAAATATCTGAAGTTCAAGCTAACTTAGGACGCTCCTTTTCTTTTGAGTGGAAAGCGGATGGGTTTATTGACATTGTTAAATGCAATGACTTTCAAAACTCTATTCGAGTGATTAGACTCGTGTAAATAATTTCAGCTGGTGTCAAACGCAGTCTTGATTATTTATGAATATTTAAGCTGTCCTCAATGATTAATAGTTCGTCCTCGAGTTTAGACAAATTACTGGTAATTATCGTTTTCTGACAGACAGTGAAGTATCGGAAATCGTTACTAATTTGGCAATTAATCTCATGTGTGTAAGCATTTTTTTTTTTTAATGTCAGACATTTTCTTTTATTTAAGTATTTCTTTTTTCTTCCATTTCTATCTTTTCATGAAAAGGTTCAGTCAATTCCTGAAACTTAAGGAGTTACATCAGTGGTGTGGGGGTCGTTCGAACGCCTTATGTTTGGGGTGAGATTTATGATGTGTAATTTTTGAAGGGTGTGATTATTGACCCCTGCCAGATATCGCCTCAAGCGTTGACATTGATTAATTACAAAAGGTTGTTATGATGGATGAAACAATGATTACAGAGATGGGGGCAAAATTCTCGTGAAAGTTGTCTCCTGAATCGAATTGGAGAAATCCCACCTGGTTCTGAAATTAGGAACCCACCCCCATTGCTTTTCAGTAGCTTCCGAACAGAAAAACAAGTAATGAAGGAAATAACAGAACATTTCCTGTTCGGTATTGACCAAATACAGCGGATGCTTCAAAAAGTGATTGAACGCTTCAGATGTGTCGTAACCTAGAACACTGCAATAACATCCGGATTTTGGAATTAATATCTTAAATATGAGAACCAAGAAATGAATATTACCGAGTGATCCGTAACATTCATTCATTCGGTAACATTCATTTATTGGGTTTTTTTTCCAAGATATTAGGGATCTAGTACTGAGGATTCGTTGATTTTATGCTCTTTCTGCTTTGATGAAATAATATCTCTACGGAACTGCAATTTACTCAGTTGGTTTCTAAGAATATTCAAATACCTTGCTTGTGTTCTGGAAGCGTCATGTTTTGCAACATTGTTTCCTCGATGATCAAAGTGGAAGCCGATTTCAGTTATTTATTGAAAACAAACTTCAGGATTATTTTTCTTTTGGCTGTTTATGAAAAGAACCACAGCCGAAAGAACGCCATTAATATTTCAAATATTACGTATTTTTAACAGAAAAAAACTTACATTAATTCCTTCTTAGAGTTTCTTTACATTTAGTTCATATTGTACGTGTATTAAAAAAAAATATTTAAAAGATTTTTTTTAAAAAAGATTAAAAAAAGTTTAATAGAAAACACACATGTTCAAAAATACAAAATCTAAAAACGTACATACGGGGGAAGCTTTTCGGATCCGTTAGGATTTGTTACAGGTTGACAATGGAGGCCCTAATGGATCCGAAAAGCTTCCCGTATGTATGTTTTTCGATTTTGTATTTTTAAACATGTGTGTTTTTTATAAGGTTTTTCTACATCATTAACTCAATAACAAATATTTAATGCCATCCTTCGATTGTAGTAAAGTTGATGTAATGTAGTTTTCTTAATATTTCTTATTTTGTACTTTTCACCATTGACATTAAACTGTTCTTAAGAGTAATCCTTTGAAGATACTAAATAATTTCTTGAAAGAAGCAGGTAATTCATTAAAATCATAGTTTGAGACGGTCCATTGATTTCTACATAAGATATTGTATAACAGGGGTTCTTAACCTTCTTTTTCGATTACCATCCCCTCCCAAACAGATTGCCCCAATATGTCCCCATTCTCCCTTTGTCAGATGACAAACATCACGGGGAAGGGTTATTCTACTCTTAGCCGTTTAACCAAAAGAAAAACAGAAACGTCCTCTCCTTCTTCCGAGTCTCACACCGCTGGTTAACAACCCCTGATGTATTAAGATATGTCAAGTTAAATTATTTACTTTCCTCCATGTTGAAATAAGAAATTCATTTCTTGACAATTGTGGAAGAGGCTTCAATCGTGATTTCTCGTGTGAAACGCGATCCTCAAATTTTAATTCATTCTATCAGGCGGTACTTCTATCAAGTACCGCGGTACAAGTTTCAGAGCCTTCCTAAGTCCGAATTTACACCCTCACACGTTAATTATCATAAAAAATAAATGTCAATAAATGTTAATTGGATTTGTAAGTTTCCATTTCAAAACCCATATTTCTATTTCTACAGTTATATTGAAGCCAGTCTGTTACTGCGTCTAGTTACTTTTCATATTTACGTAATTTAGAATAAAACGCAGTATTTAGGGATGTTGCTGTTTTTAAATTTACTCATACATGAATATTTCATTACATTCGAAAATTATTTTTATTATTTTAGTTTTCATTGTTTTAGAAGTTTTTAGATACAGTCATATCCTAAACATATGTACCTTCGACTCACGTACAGTCGGACTTACGAACTTTCCATTGGAACTACATCCCGAAGTTATGGCGTTTGCTTTCAAGTTACGTACGCTTTGCATGCGCTGAGACCCATGCAGCGCATTACTGCTACGTATGTACGTTTTATCAGATAGTATTTAAAGACAGTTCGCTTTGCATTTTTTTTGTCTTCGGTTGTTCCTCCTTGTGTTAAATTGATATTAAAGACAACAATTTATAACTTTTATAAAGACTATACATATATACATTGATAGAAAACAGTGATTAATATATAATTATATAAATCACGATTTTTCTGTCAATATGAGCCTTATATATGTGAGCCTTATTTATAAGCTTTGCAAAAAAAACAAAAAAGTATTTTTTCTTATGGAATTGATTTGTCTTGGAATATATTGAGAAGTTGTTGAAGTTCTCTGTCTTTGCAAGGGTCTTATTATCAGGAATCGAAAACTGACCAAGTGACCACAGCTCCATCAATCGGCGAAGGAAATCTTCAGAAGCCTAGTATTAACTCCATCGTAAATCCACACTTCCCTTATTTTTTTTTTGTGTATCGTTGCCAGCAGCCTCAAGATATCGACTCAGAATTCCCCTCTCTCCTGTTTTCTTTCTTTCTTTTAAAGACCTGCTTCATTGTGATTGGTTCATTTGCTTCCGTTCTTTCTGTTAAAAGAGTCACGAAAAAATGTAGTAAAAGTAGATCAGAAAACTTACGAAATATCATCAATACAAGACAGTGTTGATTCGTATTGTGGCAGTTGTGGTAATCCATTGCGTAACAATCAAATAGTGATAGATATTTATTTAAATAAAAATGCTTATACTTAAATACATAGGGTATAAATTAATATATGCAACATACTTTTAGAGCGTGTAAGTATGAAAAAATGGAACAGTTTTGATAAGGAACATGGGTCCAGAAACACACCGATTCTCTTTACATCCCCTTGTTTTATCCACTTCCAATAATTTGAACAGCTTGGCGTATTTTACATAATGCAGAGCAGTAGATTGTTGCGTATACTATTATTATCCTTAGCACAACACATAATGAGCACTTGAAATCAGTAAGCATTATGTCACCTTTCATTGTTTACTGAAGTTTTATTGTCAATGACAAAGTGACTACGTTTACTTTTGCTGCAAAGCTTGTTGTGAAGTTGGAGGCCCTGACTTCGAGCATCCCTTGTAAACATGATGAAGGAAACACAACAACAGCTTCCTATTAGATTTACTGGTTCACGTGGTCATTATGTGTTGTTGCATACGCAACAATCTACTTCCCTGCATTGTGCTGTTCACAACAATTTGGCCCCCAAAATAAGAATGTCAGAAAGTGCTAAGAAGATTGGCCTAGTATTTTAGCGAGATACAGATATAAATATTAGGGCTTATTTTTTTTAGGGATAGGGATAGGTCAAGACTAAGTTAATTGTAAAGATATTTTAAATAAATCGTAAGTAAGAAAATTGATTGAGGGTTTCGCCATCGTGCGCTTACAGATATCAGACAGATACGATGTCCGAAGTTGAATATTGAGTCTTCGCATGGTCAATGAATAAATAAATAAATAAAAGGCGCAGTTTAGGATTACATTGATAGCACAAAATCTAGAGTACTTAAGTCCGTAAAGTAAGAATCGTGAGGAGATTTCTATCAGATTTTTCACGCGGAAACAGTTCCACTTTGGATGCTATTCACAAGTTATCATAACATTCAGGGATGATGCAAAGAAAGCGTTGTAGGAAAATCAGGAGCTCAAACTACTCAAGATAAAATGAATTTAGCTTAGGTTCCATTATGTTAGGATTACTGCCAAGAATCGTGAGAAAAACTTCATCATCTTTTCACGTGAAAACTGTCATAAATATTTTGCGACATAGTCAATAATCTGAGACTGGTTGTTCCAAATAAATAAATAACATCCATTTATAAGGTGTGAGTGTACGTACGGACAGTACATAAGGTAGAAGCGAACGTTAACCAAACGATAGGAGGCCGGAACGATAGCCTCTCGCCGGCATTAACATATTAACAAATATATAAATAATTAAATAAAATAAATTTCTCACAATTTTGAGCTGGATTTAAAGAACTTAAGTTCTTATATTCGAAATTACCAATTACTACGTATTTTTATAAATTCCTTCTTTCTTTCCATGATGAATTTAATCAAATGTAACTTTATTTTATTTATTTATTTATCAACTTTTTTTATTGAATGATTTTGTAACAATTTAATCAATATCGATTCTGATACTCGTGGATCAGTTGATTCGTTTCCGAACGTGTTTGCAGAGAATTCATCTAATTTATCAGCTCCAGTTGTCATTACAGAGCGAAGCCAGTCATCGTTTTGGTGTCATCCTCCGTTTGGTCTTGTCCTCATTGGAATGGCCGTTATACACTCATCGGTGTCGATTTGACAATTGCGTTTAACATCGATGCAGATACGAAGAAACGGCGTTAGTTACGGAATCGAACTGAGCCATCATTGGTAAATCGCATTGTGAAACGCAATTTGGGATTGAATTGAAAGCGACGCAGAATGAATGGGTTGACAATGGAAACAGATTACCGTCAATATTGAAATGGATGCACCGCCTTCGCCACGAGGAGATTTAATGGACAGATTACAATTAAATAAAAAAACAGATTATAGATAGATAATATTCTACTTGATTTCCTTTTTTTGTTTAAAAAAAGATTAAGAAAGAACATGAGAACCAGACTTTGCGGGTTTTTTTTTTCTTTTTTTAATTGGAATACATCTTCAATACAAAAAGTAATGTTCTTCGAAAGAAAAATATTAACCAAATCCGCATTATATACTTAAATTGTTTAAATACAATTAATTTTAATCATATCATAGCACGCGCTACGTCTGTTAAATAGGGCGTGCTTTGATATTGTTTGCTGTAAAATTTACTTTTTGATAGTACGTATACAGAAAAGACGCTAGGAGCAGAGAAGCACAAAATTACAGCGGCATTGAATCCCAATATTGACGGTAACTAAAAAAAAAAATACCAAAACAAAGCAAAAAAAAACCTATTTACCTTTGAAAGCTGAAATTTTAACTAGATAGAGATTAGTCCCTTCTGTGAGTGGTCAATACAAGTCCACATTCCTACACCGAAAAGCTCTGAAAACCGAAAATTTATTTCGTGGACTGAGTGGCGTCAAACCATTGACCGATCACGTGACTTAGGTGTATGTGCGCCGGTTATGTTTGAGAGCTGTTACAGACGTACAAATTTCCGACTCTCAGGTAATTTCTCTCTTTCGTGAGTGTGATTTTGACTGTAAATGATTAAAATAAAAAAAAAAAAAAATGAAAACACCTCTCTTTATCGACAGTACAGAAAGTGGAGTTATTGTAGATGTAACTCGCTAGGCACACTGTACAGTAATACGGCACACTGTACAGTAGTCTGCACCGTAATTATAACATGGTATTCTGAATTCCGAAAATTTCCGAAAGCCGTAACACATCTTGGATCTAAGGGTTTAGAATATAAGATTATGGACGTGTAATTAACATTTCATGAGGTTTTTAAAGCAATGAGAAATATAAAGTTACAACAACATAACTAAATGCGAAGAGAATCTTTTCCTTTGTTTTCAAAAATCGAGAAACAAAGAACAATTACTAAAAAAAAAAAAAAAAATCATTTAAAGAAAAGTAGATTTTAAGTTCTTTTTAGAATTTTTTTCTTGTTTAAATGTTAATGCACTTGAAAACGTGCAAGTGAAAATGGGGACATGAATGTTTCTTAATTAAGTCGTAAAGGTACCAAGAAAGTATGACTCATGTCTGTCTAACTCGTAATTTGCACTGTACAGGTGGTGACAGAATGAAATTCCTTCTTTACATGTAGCGGGGAACTAAACGGGATAATTTCTCGAGGTTTTGGCTTTTGTATATATTTTTTAAATAATAAAAAAGAATATGATTATTGTTGTTATTCCCATTTTTAATTTTATTTTTAAGATATTCTTTGCGTTTTCACTCACAGATTTCTGGCTGTCTGTTGTTGACATTTGGTTTATCAATTTGGTGAAGCGAGTCCATTCTTCGTATTTTGTTGTGTGTGGGTGACTGATAAGAGCTTTATAATTAGCTTCCAAACTTCACACCCACCTGCCCTTACCACTCGAAATAAATGGGTAGGGGATTTTTTTTAAAACCCTCTTATTGATTGAAAGCGATCATCTTTAACTCGGGACAGAGAGAGAGAGAGAGAGAGAGAGAGAGAGACCCCTGTTCCTCTTCCGATACGGCTCACGTGCGTCCAATCTGCATCAATGGACCCCAGGGGCTTTGTATTGGCTGCCCAGCACCGTGTTGACAACGACCCGACACAGACCGCCGAGATCCGGTCGGGGATTCACCAGATCCAAGCGTTGTATTAGGATCAACTTAGACTCTGGTTGTTCTTGTTTGTTTGTTTATTGTCATGAAAACGATATTGTCATGAATAAAATAAATTTAGATGATTCATTAGTAGTTTTTTTCTTTGACGAAAGATAAAAAGTATTTTGTTTGAATTTGATTTGAAACTTGTAATTCCAATAGTTTATTGATTCTGTCAGGGTGTTGATATGCTATTGAAAAAAGTAAACATTTGCTAGAGGACTCAGGAGAGAACTTTTGTTTTTATTCTTTTAAGATGGTTTTATTGCTATATTTTTCTACGAACCTTTTTATTCTGTGAATATTGAGCTAAACCAAGTGTGGAAGGTACGAAACTAGATATAGATTGTCTACAGTATGGAACTCTATATGCGAAATTTCAAGTTTGTAGCGTGTTGGGAAGTATGCTAAACATTTTGAACAGTCACACGTACACACACACAAATTTCCCTTTTATATTATAGGTATTGTATGCAAATTAATTTTTTTTTACACAATATCTGATAAATCTTTAAAGGTTAAAAGATATCAATTCCTGAATATTGACTAAAATGTTATATGTACTTGTAATTTCTTAAAATATATGCAATTAGATAAAAACGAGATTTGATATTCTTTAAAAGAATAATTTTAAGTAGTTGCTCAGTTTAATATTTGATTTTTTTTTAATATCTCGATATACGATAGTTTTTTTATTTCTTATTTCAGAATATAATAATTAATGATAAGTAATAATTGCATTGCTTAATGTAATGTACATAAATATGTGAATTTTGTAATACACATAAAATGATAAAACCCGATAAAATATCGGGAGTCCTGTTTTCAGAACTCTCGTCAACGGGTTGGAAATAGGACTCGAAACTGGTATTAACTTGTTTATGTGTATTTTTCAATTCTCTTTTTACACACGTTAAACCATTCTTCTTTAATAACAGTCTCATTAGGGTAGGATTGAGGGAATTAATAGTGCAGATTCTATTTGACTGCTGTTTCAAATTCTTAAATTTTCGTGATATTCATCTTGCAAAGAGCGAATAAGAGCAAAACGCAGTGATAGTTGTACAATATTCTATTCTTGTTCCTAATATTAAGTGAAACGGTTTCTCAACAGCTGCAATCGGTAATAACATTGTACATACGATATGTTATTAGGGAATATTCTTTGTACGTTATCACAGTCTCTTCATCGTAATGACTGTTCTCCAACCAATACATTCTTTGACAATGATTACTTTAAGACGGAAGAAGATATTAGGATGTCACGTAGCAAGATAAGAACCGGAAATGAATGGTCTGTCAGTGCTTTACCATCCCCTTCTTCGCCTTTCTTTCTTTTTTTGAATACAGTTATTGAGTATCTGATTATACAAATTCTAGTTTAAATAAATAGTTGTGGGAAAATTTCTTGTTTATGCTTTTCTTAAAATCGTGATTTGTTTATTTTAATTTTATTTAAAGTCGTGAAAACTTTCAAGGAAAATTAATAACCATTAAATAAGACAATATGTTTCCAAATTTTTCATTTGCCGAAAATCGACTAAATCCGGAAAAACAAAAACCAATTTAACTCTTTCAAATTTAGTTTTTACTCAAGCCAGCGAAGGTGCAGGTTTAAAATGGATTATGATGCATTGTTGTATATCGATGAAAAGTCATTGTTTGCATCAGTCATAGTCTCTTCTGCTTTTCGATAGGAATCTTGTCATCTTCATATTTCTTACATAGAGTTCCACATGGAGAATTTTCCAGTACGAAAGACAGATGAAGTGATTGTGATATTCTTTGCGTATTTTCATAGAGTGATGACGGTGAGGATTTGTTGGTTTGGGGGGGATGGGGAATTCACATTAACATTGTTCAGTATCTGTGACCGAATAAAAGTATATTATGAGCAGAAGTTTTAATATGCAGGTGATAAGTTGATAGAAAAAAACAAAAACAAAACAACAACAACAATAATCCATGCATGTAATAAACGATTGCCCTCTGAGCTATTATCGTAGAGAATCTGGAACAGCTGTTTCATCCTTGTCAGGAATTATCTGTGTGAGAGCGCAGTAATTTGGTTTTTAGTCTTCTGATCGAGATCAGAAGACTTATAATCCCACTTTGTCTGTCCTGTGGACAAGTATCATTAAAATCTCTTTAAATTATCATTAAGCATAACAATCACAACATTTGCATCGTTTGCATTCACAACAATCACATTGATTGTTGTGATTGTTATAAAGCTGCATTATAAATGTGATTGTCAAAAGGCGCAATTGTTACGTTTATTGGAAATAAACACAAGGGAATTAAAGCAATATCAATGATCAGAAGACGTTGCGAAGCATTGTGATTGTTTAACTAATCTCTTTCCCTACCTTGTTTTTTTTTTGTTATGGGGATCACTTTCTGGAGAGGAAGTGATCTGCGCCGTCCGAGGGTAAATTTGGCTGATGATTCCTAACAAGGATGAAGCAGCTGTTGCAGATTTCCTACGACAGCTCAGAGGGCAATCGTTTATTACGTGTATGGATTTTTTTTTCTTTTCTATAAAGTATGTTATCTCTTTTATGGGGTGGAGCTGTTTCCAAAGGGACATCATTTTTTTGTTGTTGTTCGTTTGTTTGTTTGTTTGGTTTTTTTTTTTGACCGTCTAAAAGAATATTTTATTGTGCGATTTCTTTTTTCTGTGCAAGAGAGCAACGGAGGCTATATTGCACTAGGAACAGTGTATGAAACTGAGAACAAGTAATTGAAAGGAAGATATATATACGCAGAAGAGAAGCCTACTCTGGGATTTGAAGCGAGTTTTAGTCGTATCAGCCGCATTGCAGGCTACGAAACATATGCATAGAATAACGAAGACCTTGGGCTGTCGTCTTGACCGTTCGGGAAGTGACGTCATTGTATTGATATAGTTAATTCATTTCTTAAAATTATTAAACTCAAATGTTTTAATTATTAAAGTTAAAAAGTTCTACACTAAAAGTAACAACCTACAGGAAGCGAAATTGATATTTTATGGAAGTCATAAATAGATGATTTATGGAAGTCATATTGCTGTAACTATAGAAGAGGTCTTTGTTGACAATGTGATTCCCGTGGTTCGTATATGAAAATGATTATTCGACACTTTACATTAATTGAACTTCAAATAAAGAATACGAAATTTGATCTATTGAGTTTTTTTAGATGTACATTTCTTTTAATAAGGAGCTAATTGTTTCTCTTTTATTTGTGGATATTCTTTGTGGCCTGTCATGTGTTAGATTGATTACATTTATGGTGGTTGTATTGTTGGCCTGAAAGGAAGATGGCGCTCACGTGCAAGGTAGGGGAGAAACGGCAAGTTTTTGTGCGAGATAAAGCGCGCGGAGCATGCACTCTTGTTCGCTATCACGTGTAGCAATCCAAATGTCTCGTGGCTTTTATGCTGTTATCTGATTGGTGCTATTCATTTGTTTCTTTGCTGCCCGTCGTCCCCTTTCTTTTTTAGCTCTTTGTTTTGTATCAGCAGACGAAAGATGATGGGAAACCAGAACGGGCAAAGAAGGGAACTTTTCAAAAAGGAAAGATTGGGAAACAGCTCCTCTCCCCCTCCAAAGCACAGTTCAGATCTTTATCGGAAAATATTGTATTCATTTCGAGTTTTTTCTTGACCATTTAAAATTTTTTTTTTTTAATAAATCCCAATGGATAGATCTAAAAGCTTTAATATAATTTTAAAGTAAAAAAAAAAAAAAAAATCAGCAAATATTGATCTGGATCATAAAACGAGTAAATACAACTCAAGGGCAGGTTTATTAAAGTAAACAAGAACTAAATTTTAATGAAAAAGCTATGAAAAGCTTTTTTTTTCTTTTTTATATAAAATAATAAAGGTACTCTGCATCATCAGGTTATTGTGAATAAAATGCGGATAATAATAATAATAATAATAATTGTTGATACAACAAACAGACCTATCTCATTGATATTGCAGTGCCTATCAGCAAGAACATGCAGACAGTAAATACACCGATCTAGCACATGAACTCCAGAAGCAATGGAGGCAAGACGGAGTATGTGTTGTACCCATCATCCTGTCCGCCACTGGTCTGGTGCCTCACACACACCACAGCCTCAGCACACTAGGACTTCACAAAAACACTTATGCACAACTCCAGAAGGCTGTTGTACTCAACACAACACGCACAGTTAGGAAATTCATGGACACAACCACACATCCCTAATCATTCCTGGACAAGTCTTTACACTTGGCAATTTGTGCTTTGGTCCTTGACCCGCCATATTGTCTTTACTGGGGAAACCCAAAGTTTGAAATTTTTACATAATAATAATAAAGAAAACTAGAGGGAGAAAACTCAACTATTAAAGAAAATCTGGACGAAATGAAGAAAGTAAACTTAGAAGAGATCTACGAATTAATGAAGATGGAACCAAAGAGAAAGCAACCAAATAGAGATTGAAACTTGATTAGAGAAATAATCGACTAAGTTATTAGAAAGAAACCTATTCATTTGCTTTTAGGATTTGATTGTTTTTTACCGATTATTAAAAAGTAATTTTTAGTGGTTGGTCAACAAATGAGTAAGATTGTGTTACTCTCGAATTATTATTACTCTAGAGATCGGAAGTTGGATAGTAAAAGAAATTTGCATTGGGCTGAAATAGAAGTTTCTACCAACAGATCAGCATCAATTTTCGCTGTGGAGCTAATCTTTCTATCTATTAACCTTGAAGACACTTGATCTACGCGTTAAGTATATTACTTACAGTATATTTTAATGTAAACTATTTTCTTATTTTGATCCAAAGACAAATAAACAAAAAAATAACAATTTTCTGTTTCAAAAATTAGCAGCTTTGTAATGAGTCATCTAATGAAATAACTCATAATGATTTTCTCCACTCTAACCAAACAGAGGTACTTGTTTATTTGAGAAGGTTACTTGTTTGTTATTCGTATTAACTAAGAGAATCAGCAGACATTTCAGCCGGTGCTTCATTAATTGCTGAGTGAATTACATTTAACTTATTCGTAAATTTATGATTCATTCTTACATTTATCCACTTTTCACTTCTTCTTCTGCATTTCTTTATAAGACAGAATAAACAGCAATTGAGTATTCGCCAGAAAACCAAAATTTTTAATTCCGTTTAGCCGCTGTACATAAAGGAAGAAAAAAAGAAGTTGTACATTAACTGTATTCAATTCACGTTGTCTTTTGTTAGAAGATAGAGCGAACGTGATGAATGAAAAGGACATAGAAGTATATTGCATTACCTGGAGTCTCCCTAAGGAATCGGAAAGGCCAGTAGAAATCGGATGGCTGTGATTCCTCAGGGAAATAAACGACAGATGAATACACACTAACCATAGCAGTGGCAGAATTCCCTTTGATGTCCTTTAGCAACTATCAACCTTCCTTCGCTACCAGCCATCGAGAAGCCCTTTGCTAACATTCAACTTCAATTCAAATATTTAGTCTATTTTCCTAAGGAAAGCGAGACTCATAAATTAAGTCTGTTTTTGCTTCGAAGAACTTTTGGATTGGTGAAGGGATTGGCATTCATATTTATGAATGAGACGAAGTAACTTTTGTTTTTGTAAATATAATGAAAATTTTACAGATTACAGAAATTACAATGTCTTTCTATCTTGTCCATGTACACGAATTCATCTCTGAATCGTCGTGCGCATGCGGTGATTAAAATTGATCAGAGACAAAAGAATAGAATGACAAGAAATAAGGAGAGTAGTTAAAAAAAGCTTTACAGCAAATGGAAATGTTGGATAATCAATCATTGTTGGATAATCAGCTTAGTAATTTAAAAACTAACTAAAAGTTTTCTTTTATATTCTTTTTTGCTATTTTAAACTAGATTAAAAAAAAAAAAAATTATGCTGAAGCTTAAAATTAAGGGCGACCCTTTGAAACCCACGCGGACATTGAATGTGTGCATATGTGTCAATTTCAAACAATAGACAACGAAAAATGTTATAAACATGGAATCTCCGAAATAATAAATAAATAAATTGTTACTCAAGGCTGGGATTCTTATTCACAACCTTCTGAATCCGTCACTCTATCCGCTAATACTACTTCAGTTTCCTTAAAAATACAGTGATAATTGGCCTATTGAAAGGGAATGTCCAAAAAACAAAACAAATCTGCACTCGAAAACTTTAAAACCGAAATTATTTGCACAGAAGAAACAAAAATACGGCATTGCTACGGTATTTGGGCCCCTCAACACGACGGCGAAGTTCGTCTGCCGATCCGATCTTCCGTTCGGAAGTTGTTGTTGGGGGGGGGGGGGGGGGGGGACAGATACGGACAGGACAAACGCAATAGCACTCATATGGTCGCTGAAAAGACATAACAGTTTGAAGTATGCTTGAAGTTAATTACCTATAAACTTCTTTAAATATATAAAATACATAAAATTGAAAACAAACGCAAAATAGCACCTCCAGATCAATGTGTGGGCTCGCCTGCAAAACATTTCTTATGATAAAGCAAAGGATATACTTTCTCGGAAAAGCTCACTTTAGGGCCACCTAGCGCCTTAATGGGGCCCGGACATGGATTCATCAGGAATATATTGATCCTTAGCCATGCCACCTATACGTGGTTTGAATATTACACACAAATTTTGCAACACCCTGTACATATATGCGATGTAAAGCGCAAACTGTTTGCTCCCTTAAAACTTAAAATCTATTAAACCACTTTCATTGCGGCTTTCACTATTATGTAGGAAGTGTACTTGGGATGGTTTATGGCCATATAGCTGTACTACCTTAGATACTGAAGCAGTGAAGAAAAGACATCAAACACTAACTGGGATTGCATGAATTAGAAAAGAGAGCATTTAATCGAAAACGAAGCAAAATTTCACTGCATCTTACAAATATTGCACTCCTACAATTAGCAGAAATTACAATATTTGAACCATTAAGTTAATTTTGATACGGTTTTCCGAGTTTATTTAAAGGGTTAAATTGTGCTTCTAAAGGTATAAATCATCTTTATATCTTTTAATAGGGAATAGGGATAACATGACAATTTTTTTTTTGGTGCCAATAGGCAACTACGACAGACCTTTTTGAAGTCGTATGTTTTTGGAATACAGTCGTATGGAGTCAGTTGGAGTCGTAAGTTTTGAGACATTTAATATTCAAATGTTATTATTTTTTTTGCTGTTATATCTTGTAATTATATAAAATTATGTATCTTATTTAAAATTATAACTTAAAAGCTTATATATAAGTACAAAAATTCTAAGTACATATCATATAGTTCGCAAATTTCTACGTAGGAACACAGTTCCTTATAAATCCTACAAAATCACATGAACTTCGTCTTGAGAAAGAAATCTCCGATGAGAGGTCATAATAAACCACCAGTCAAAAACTGAGCAAAAATTACAATACAAATAATATCTATATATAGTGAAGTCTCACTTATACGAAACTCACTTATACAAAACATTCAGTTATACGAAGAATTTCTCATTCCCCGGCGAAACCCCCATAGTCCTACATGTAATTCACTTATACGAAATATTCACTTATACGAATAATTTTTGGTTCTCCCTCATATTCGTATAAGTGAGACTTCACTGTATTTTCTATTCGTATATAAGCGCAAAAAAGATGCTTGCATTTTTGTTGTTACTTCTGTATCTCCTATGCACCGAGCAACGCCGGGCCCTTCTGCTGGTCTATTTACATATTTGAGGAGCCTCTTTTTTTTTAATTAGAAACATAGGTTAATAAAATTAGAGCGATTTTAAATAAAGTTAAAGTTTTGTCTAGTACTTTTGGGATTATCTGACGATCCATAAGTTTAGTTTCTCTAGTAACTATTTTTAATTAAAAGCAAAGTCTTTGAGGCGTGGGTGTCTTCTTTATCATTAATCATCTACAGTTGTATCTCTTTAAGAGCCAGCGTTTGATTAAACGTGAATAATTTGCAAGTTGGCGTATCTTCCTAGAGATTTTTCATAAAAGGGTAATTTTATGGACGAATTCTTTCCAGCTCCTCGTGCCGATGCTTCATTCGAATCGACCAGGGGTCGGCTGAAGGTCGCCACTGGGGTTATCAGGGGTCAGGGGATGTTAACCAGTTGAAGCACACCAATTAGATCACGTTCCAAACGGAAGTTGAATAAGCCGGGACGCTCTCCAACCTGTGGGAGTAAACGAGGCAACAACTGCCGCACGTGCTTTGCCTTTCTACCACGTCATTTTAATACTGCCTTTGGGGATTTTTATTTTGTCTTAAGTCAAGAGAATGAGCAAGAACTTTGTTGCACTATCCTTCTTTGTTGGATATCAGAAGCGACTGAATTTATTTGTTTGCACTTTTGTTATCGATTTCTAAGAAGAAAAAAAAATCAAATTTGAAAAGTCATTATAATTATAATTCGAACATAAATTAGAGTTAAGTCAATCGCAGGCCTTAGAGTCGTCTATAAACAATTGTTTGCACTATTAGAGGACTGGATAGCTTCGAGTTTTTTTTTGCCTTTTTCTCATTTTTTTAGTTCTCTTTCAATCCCTTTTGTTCGTCCTTTCACGAATTGTTTTTGAGATAGCGAACACGAGACAAGAAAAAGAAAACCACTCTAAAATAGGCCTAACTTCAGACGACATTACGAGTAATGAAAGGAACAATGAAATATATAAACGAAACTTTTTTTTAAAAATTCTTCGTAAATTTTTCCATACGTTTCTTTCGATTTAATCGTGGATTTTTTTTTCCTTTGAAAGGCTGTGTCTCCCGTCCTAATACTTTTTTAATCGACGGATGGCTCTTCTATATTTAAAGAGTAATATTTATATTTGAAATCTTTCCCAAGTGGTTCCTTCTCGAGAAATTATCGCGAGAAAGCGATAAAATGTCTTATCAAAATGGATTTTAATCTAAACAGTGGATTTCTATCTTATTTTTTCTTATTTTTTAAACTATGCATTTTACCCTCCTTTTAGCTAATCCAGTAATTAGTGCGCGGTTAGATTTGATCAGTTAATCCGATTTCTACAATCAAATTACATTTAAACGCACTTAAAGTAAGGTATTTTAATTTCATCATTTGCTTCGGTAAACTTGTAATGAAATTGTCATAATGTTCAACTGATTAATTAAGAATATTTTCTCTTTTTAATGTTTTCCTCAATTTTAATGCCTTGGTTTCCTTTAAAGGGAGGTTCATAGAGTGTATATCGTTATATCCTGCTGAATAACAATTTGAACCAGCGAACGATGTTCTTGAAACTTGGTAAGCAGCTTTTTAAGAAATAACAGAGATTTTACTAGGCCTATATACAAACATATATTTATTGTAACCTCTAATAAAAAGGTAATAATTGAAAAATTAAAGAGTTAATAGTCTTTATATATCATAATAGTTATGTTTTTCGTTAAGAATTTGTGATTGTTAAGAATTTGTGATTATTATATTGTAGAATACGATTCCTTCTTAATATTGTAGTAACGTTTTTAATTGAAAGGTTGAGCGCAACAGTGGTCTAACCCTCTTTTTTTTAAAGAACTGAGATATTGTACTGCAAAGTTGACATAAGGCAGTTTTTCATGTGTTTCTGTTACATTCATTTTATTTGTAAACTCACGAAAAATGTTTCTACTAAGTATATATCAGTTCTAATACATAGTTCAAGGTTAATGATAACCGATGGCGTAATTAACTCTATTTCGATCTCGGAGAGGGTTACACCACTGTTGCACTCAGCCTTTCAATTGTTAGTATGATATTTTAAGGTCATTATAATAAAAAGAATCTCGCTTATTATTGTTATAATGTAAAAGGCTTGAGAAAGAGGAGATGGAAGGCATATCTCCTTGAAAATTCGTTTTTCTGGTAATAAATGTAGTAATGTGACATTTATTTCTGGTAGTGTGGATGATGTTTAATAAAATAACAGACATCTTACTTTTATATTTATCATTTTTTTTTTCGCTGTGGGTCCTTGCTCATTAAGATGCCAAAATTTCGCGTAGAAAAGCATTAGGACTTAAGCCGTCTTAACAATATCTTGACATCCTTCAAAATACGACATGATTTAAAGTATATGGATTTAGACAATTTCATTAAGTAATGGGTATTTTTATAACTATCAATCGTTTAATCTTACTTTAATCTTCTAGTATAAAATATTTGGATCGTATCTATGAACGATCTTCTTTGGGTATTTACTTTTTTTACAAATTCTTTAACTTTGAATTAACAATATTTTTAAATAACGATATCTTGAAACAAACAGACTTATCAGAGGTTGCTGAACACTTGTTTTGAATGTGGATACAAAATGAAAAATGAAGTAAAACTTTAAATGTAGGGAAAAATACAACCACAAGGACAATAATAGAAAGCATTCTTATTAGCAATGTAGACTTCATTAATTTAATACCTTGTTGAACTTTTATTATTTTCTTATAATTTCTATTTTCTTTTAGTGTAATTCAAAAGTTTATGCTTTTCGCAATTGGAAATAATTTTTTATATAACTATTAATGAAACTTCAGTTTAGGCCTACATTCATTTTGTCTTCATAATTATAATTTTTTTATTCCATATGTGTGGTAATTCTATTCATAAAATTCTGCTTGAGTCCACGTTTTATTGCCGTACTAAGATTGAAATGCAATATATGATTATACTAAAATCTATGATTATTTTAGTATGGACGAAATATGGACGATCTTCTTCGGGATATGACTTGAATTCGTTAACTTTCAATTAACAATATTTTTAAATAGCATCATCATATTCAGATTGTTTGCAAATACTATAATATATTTTGTAATAATGCATACCATTATAAAAATCTTTCTACATTTTTTTAAATCTTGCTTTAGTAAGCATTGCGAGCGAGTATACGTGTATACTTTTTCATAGTATAGTAAAACCCCGCTAATCCGGCATCCGATAATCCGGCACATTCAATAATCCGGCATCGGTCTAAGTTTTTTTTTACACTGAATAAGCCTTCCGGGCGCGTTCGGCAGAGTTCGCGGGCAATCGGCTGAGGTCGGGCGTACTCGGCAGTGATGACAAATCTAATAAAGTAACTATACTGTACTGTATGTACTGTATTAAAATATAATACTACATAAAAATATATTTTGTTGTTTTGTTTTTAACATTTTCCATCACTACCGAAATCAGAGAAATCACAATAGAACACGGAAAAATGGCCTGATACCTATTAATAGCCCTTTTGACTCTCTATTTTAGCGGCATTTTCGCTATCCTCGCAATAACGGCTAGTTTTAGACGGCGCTCGGTAATCCGGCACTGCCGAAGTCCCGAACGTGCCGGATTAGCGAGTGTCTACTGTATTCATATTCTGTAATTTACCGTGAATGCATTAATAATAAATAGTTTAAGTAAGGACAAAGGAGTGCTCGCAATGCTTACTTAAGCAAGATTTAAAAAAATGTAGAAAGATTTTTATAATGGTATGCATTATTACAAAATATATTACAGTATTTGCAAACAATCTGAATATGATGATGTTATTTAAAAATATTGTTAATTGAAAGTTAACGAATTCAAAGTCATATCCCGAAGATATATTTATTTATTTATTTATTTATTTATGTTTTTTCTTTTAGATATAGGAGATTTATCCTGTTTGTATTCAAAACTATTACATGAAATTAATTAAAGATTTTTCTTTTCTATTATTTGCAACTGAGGAAACCAGACTTTGTATTCTTTGATGAACTTTTATTGTACATTACTTTTGTTTTTGTAATCTCATAGAAACGATGAAAGGTCATCTTAAAGAATAGGATTTTTCCTTCTGCCTTTCGCTTATTAGATCTGCTCATGACTACGGCAAAGGTTTAGTAGAAGCCAAAGCTTTCGACCAAAACTGAAACTTCAAGCAAAGCACAAGCTCGAATGTTATCGTAATTTTCTAACTTAATTAAATTTGTTTAATTAAAAGTTTTCAATAGGTTTCTACAAACAGCGAATGGAAATTCGAAATATCGGAATTGATGTTTTAAGAATAAGATTAAAGTATTTGTGTTTATTTGATATTTTATTTTTATTTTAACTTTTTTTTTGGGGGAGGGGGGGGTTACTTTGGTAAACTAGTTTTGCATGTGAGTGCTCTTAAAACTTTTAGCCTGTGAATGAATCTTCTTCAAACTTAGCATATAAATTTATGATCAAGAGACGATATAAGCGTTTGTATTTATTTGAAAATTTCTACATCATAATTGCTGTGGAGAAATTTATCGGCGTAGGAGACAAAAAAAATTCCGAAATATAAGGAAACCAATTAACTCTCACTGGCGGTAAAGTAAAAGTCTCCGTTGCAGTTAGTAATCACGTGTTATTGGGTTGAACCCAAAGTTATATATTTATGGTATTTATGGTGTAGTGCTGATTATGGTATCAACCCACATAGAAGTATTTACAAGATGGCGGTCGACACGTAGTAAAATGTTTTCAATAGAAACATCCTGGAGTGGGTGTTACCTCAATTGACCTAACCTCAGCTAATCGGTACGAACGCTTCACTCGGGCGCTGCTTGTGATTTGCATTTTGCACCAATAGCTTGAGCTCGTAGTAAGTTAATAATTTTTTCCCCCCTTGCGGGAAAGTGGCAACAAGGCAGTCGGCGATGTATCCAGGCGCGGTACCGTATTCTGCACTTTAGCCATTATGTTTTTTGTCCCTCATTCATACAATCGTATCCGAACGAACTTTTGGTTCAGTCCAGCAAACTATTTTTTTTTTTTTCAGAATTGGCGCTTGTGATTTCGGTTTTAATCGATTTAACTTCATCCGATGGAAAATTTGAAGATAAATTATTTGTTTGCTGATATTGTAAATGTGGAGATATTTACTTTTAAGTGTAATCGCGACTTTTAAGGTCGGATAAAGGAAACTACAAAGTTTTGTAAAACCAAGATGCAAGTGACTTTGTATGAAGAAATGTAATGGAAATTTGGGAAAATTCCTTTCTTTCAGTGTTTCTCAAACGATGTGCGTTGATGTGCCGCAAGAAAATTCTGTTTGCATTTCTGAGTGCATTTGTAAAAAATATTTTGGTTCATGCTTAGCGAAATGCTCGTATCTAGACTAAATTCTAGAAATAAAATAACCTGGAAATATGGCCTACATTCGTTCTAAAAATGAAGTATTCAAATAACTTTAAAAAAATATTTCAGGTACCTTTAAATGCTTAAAATAGACAGTTTAAATCAGTTGTACATCGTGAGTGTTGAATTCTTTGAGATTCTGGTAAAAGCAATGATAGCAATGAAAAAGTTTGATAGGCCGTGGGGTAGAAAGGAGGTTTGGTTTTCCGCGGGATTTCTGCAAGTACAAGAGTGCACCGTGAAACGAAAAAGGTTGAGATACACTGCTCTATTGAATGAGATCGTTTATTCAGAAACACGGAATTGAAAAAGTTAAGAAGAAAAAATCTTGTTCATTTGAAACGTAATAATCTCATACAATTGCCACAGTGAGATATTCTCGGTCTTTTTTTTTGAACGTTTGAATAGTCCGAGAGAGAGAAAGAAACATGACTTTGATAAATACCAAGAGAGATCAGCATATCCTTTCCGTTGGGGGGGAGAGATGACAGGGGAGTCTTTGAACCCATTCTAATGGCCTTCCGAATGAGACCTCAACCCCCACTTTCTTAAAGTTTGGACTCCGTCCAAATTTCCTGTCTTTTTCTTCCCTTATCTCAGCGCCGCCCTTCGTTAGTAATCAAAAACGTCTAAAGTTTTTCAATCTTTTCTATTTTTTTTTCTTTTTTTTTTTTATCGCTTTTCGGGGAAAAAGAAAATCAATCTTCAATGAAAATTTTATTAAAGGGGGGAAAAAAAAAATAAAAGAATGGGGAATAAAATAGTTTTCTTTGAGTGCTTATGTCAAAGATTAACAGTATTAATGAAAATCTTCACCTTTTATTTTCATGTTTTTTGATTTCATAAAATAAATGAATAAGCAAGTAAAGAATTTAAAACAAGAGCTTTGGTTTTCTAAATCCTAGTTGGCTTCAACTTATTATATGTAGTTCGCCCATTTATCACAACAGCATTGCCAGAATTGCTTTGATTACAATGTAGCATGCAGAAGGGGAGAGGTAATGGTTTTTTATTTAACCCCCCCCCCCCCCGCTCCCATTTGCATTCTAAAATAGAAAAATCTTGGATTTTGGACCTTTTTATGTATTTTATTTTTTTGTTTTGTAAACCTCATCCAGAAAGAATACAACTTTTTTTTTTTTTTTTAAACGGCTAAAACAATCTTAGCATTCCCAAAATCCTGGACCCTTTGACACTTATTTTTGAAAATAAATTATATCATCTTCTCAGTAACAATTCGTTATAGTTTGTTTTTTTGTAACATCAGCGTTGTACTGTTGTGGAAAACGGCAACAATTGTTTTATTGTGCAACTTTCATTTTTGCAAACAATTATCTGGTTTTTAATTCGAATGTAAGATTTTGTTTTAAAGATTACTGTTGTTATATCTAGTTTATAATGTAAAATGACAAACTAAAGTGATAGTATTTATTTAAAATTAGTGTTTTAGTTAAGTTTTGAAAGGAAGTAACAAATCTATTACATCCTTGTAACTCTGACATTTTTATCATTGTTAAACAGAAGTTCACTGGACTCGATTACTCATTTTTATTGTAGGAAACTCAAAGTAATTTCACTAATATACAGTGAATTCAAGTCCTTTTCTTTCGTTATTTTGAAAAAAAAAATAGTAGGCTATATGATGTTTTATATCAAAGAAAGTTTAGTTTTTTTCATTAATAATTAAGTACAGTTAAGTCTAGGTTACATCATTCTTTTAGTTCTTTGTCGTAAATGTAGATTAAACTTATGTTTTTTACTACCCTTCACGGCGAACCTTGCTGGTCATGGAAGAAGCTCTATCTGCCGCGCATTAAGAGGTTTTGGACATGTGGACTTGGGCCACATGTGGGCGAGCATTGTCCTGCTGGAATGTAGCTCCAGAACAGCTCTGAAGGAAGCATGTATCGCTGGCTGTTGAGGGTTCCCTGAATTCGTATCATGCGAACCCAATAACACCCAAAACCATGACATTTGGCATTCGGCCAGTAAGATGTTTCGAAAATGCAAGCTGCAAGCTGGTGTTCACCACGATATCTTCGAATACGCATTCAGTCATCATGGTGCATCAAGTTGAATCATGATTCAAGTTTGCAGTCAGCATAGTCAGTGTCTATGCTCGAGATTCCATTGCGGACTGATGTGTCTGTGGTTGAGGGTCAAAGGAATTCGCAGCAATGGGCTGCGAGCGACGAGACCTCTGTAAGCAAACGACATCAACTGTGCTGGAGGATGAAGCCTGACCTATGATAGTGTTCGACTGCTGTGCTAACACAGTGGATGTTGCTCTGCGATCGGTCACTGCCATGCGGTGAGGTATGTCTCATCCCGTGCAGTCGTGCAATTTTGCGCTCCAGTTCCTGGATTTCTGTGCGTCCGAGTCTCATCTGTTCGTTGACGCCGTGTTTGCATCACTGCATTGATATTTCATCTGTACGGAGTGGCAATTTCACATTAAGAAAATCCAGCTTCTCTCATCCCAACAATCCTTCCTCGAGGGCTCAATGTCCGTCAGGTGTTCATAATGCGACCCCCTTCTTCGGTGAGGGTCTAGTGAGACAAGAAATTGCAACGTCTCGTTTGAGACATTTATTTATATCCAAGAAGTTGAGAGGGTGCTGCTCAGAACAGCATGCGCATTTTGGAGACAATTGCTTGACCCAATCAGATGTACATTTTCAGTAAGTTTCTAGGTAATACCATCAGTCCTTCATGGTATTGAAATTTTCACAAAAGGTAGTATATTTGTTGCAAAGAGACAACCAATGTCCTCATGTTCTTTTAGTCTGCTTATTTTTTGTACTCTTAATAACCCATTAAAAGCCGGTTTCCATTTCTCCATTTGTAAGCTGAATCGTCTTTATTTACACTACTTAATATTCTTATTTTTTGCATTGCAATTGTAATTATTCAGTATTTAGAATATCAAAGGTATTTTTTTTTTTTTAGAATTATTGTCAGTCTGATGAGTTCTTCGTTGTAGATAATATAATTTCTGAATTCGTCTATTTGTTGGTAGTAATTTAACAATTAATTATCGGATTCTCACTGAATTTTTAGTCATGATTAGTCACTGATTAGTAATGCAGTTCAATAGTTAGTCAAACGTAGTATTTATGGATTTAATCAGTATTGAGCAAGGTAGATTGGAAGTAGATTTTATCCTTAGAAAATATAGAGTTTGTTTTTCCTTTTGGTATTTAGGTGAACTTACAAAAGAAAGACAACGAAAAGCTATAATTTCGGGAAAGTAGGTTTTAAATTCTTTCTCAGATTATTCCTATACCTATTTGCTGTTTGAGATCGTAATTCAATTCGATTTATTTGTTTGGAGATGATTTTGTTTGGTTTTGGGTTTTCCGTTTACTTTGACTATTATTTATTATGGTAATAGTAATTCTCTTGAATAATTAAGCCCTGATTGAAAATCAAACATTGGCCTAATGCATTCATTCACGATAAGGGCTTTAAGGCACTTTGGCTGCTGAATATTGAAACTTTTGCCGGAACTTTAAATTCCCAATTGATTTTGCTGTTTACATGAGTTGAATAGACATCCATATTCAGTAGAACATGAATAATAAGCTGGTTTTAGAATTACTGGAACCAGATTGAAATTAATGCGGAATTTCATGTTTGTGGGGTCCTCTGAATGAATTTCAAAACAGTGTTCTGTAAACGTTCCATTCAAAACAACAAATAAACAATCAAATCTCTAATGGAATAAGAGCTCAAATCTTTTTTTTTTTTGGAACGATTAAATTGGTAAATTTCAGAGCAACGGCGGCCAGAGAATAAGGAAGTTTTATCTCAGTTTCAGCAAAAAAACAAACAAACCCTTTACGCACCACTTCCATTTTTAGGGTCTACGAATTTAAATATTGATAAGTCAGTTTGCATAATAGAAAATTCTACTAAATAGATATATGAAATATATAATCATTATAAACAAAAATACTCGAACTACAAATTATTCATCATCACTATATTTCGCAGGAAAATTCTTGTCCTACTTCTTCAGGCTTAGATACAGAAAACGTAGAATATTATAACAAACAGAAAAACAAGCAAAGTTTTAAACAACATAAGTGTGGTAAAGATTACAATGTTTACAATTAAAGATGGTCGTAGATGATAATTAATAACGATTTCATGTACCTATAATTGTTAATGGATTACAATAGCCAACAATTATTGAAAGGTTTCATGATTTTTACAATGGGCTAATACTTATGCTATCTAAGCCTGAAGAAGCAGGATATGAATTTTCCTGCAAAATATAGTGATGAGGAAGAATTTGTATTTTTGTTCAGAAAATTCTACTATTATTTCATAGATAAGTGTTATTAAGAAATGGTCTGATTTCATTTTCACCGCCATTGATATTTTAGAAGACAGTAGGAAAATTAAAAATACAGGAAAATAAAAACTAAATGTAAATGTTTTTTAGTTGCAAATAAAAAACTAAAAATGCAAATGTTTTTTTACGATAAAAACGTGTTGAGTAATGATAGTCCCCGACGTAGGACGGGACTCGTAGGTCTGATGAACCAGCCGTAACTCGAAAATGGTCGCAAGCTGAAAATTACTGCAACAAATATAATTCCAATGACGTTTTAATGTCACTTAACTTCGTCATCAATTAGTGATTTCTAAAATGTGCAAAGTATATTTTCTATTATTACTTAATAACTTTTACTTATAATACAATGTTAGAAATTGTCATGCTACTGAAATGTAATAATTTCGAAATCAATCAAACTATATTTCACAGTTTGAGCATAAAATCCCACAGGAAACGATCTAATTAAAGAATAAGTTTCAGTTAAATTTCAGAACTAAGAAATATATACAGTCGGACCTCGATATAAGGTCATCCCTTGGGACCTCGCGAAAGTGACCATTATAAGCGGGGTGATCTTATAACCGATTCATACGCATTTGTCAATAAATAAGCATTATATAAATACAATATAATTTTTTGTAAAATTTAATACGTACAAAAATATCAGTTTATAAGGTTATAATTTTTTAATTTAGTTGAACCAATTAAAATTAATGGAATCAGAAAGAAATTATTTTAAAAAAATTTTAATTCGGAATAAAGTTGTATACAAGTAGTACTAGTAGGCTCAAGCAAAGTACTGATGTCCAACTGACCTTACTTAAAATAATCTATAATATATAACTGTCGCGATTTTGGTTTCATCTTTTGTATAATGTTTTCTAAGTTTTGTAGTTTATGAAAATTTAATGCTCTGAGTGCTTCTGCTTGTGTCACCGCTTCACTTTCAATATCACTGTCGTTATCCTCACTTTCTAATGCATTGGAATCTAAAACTTGCAAAACAATTTCGGAAATCGAAGCTTGAGAAGTGGTAGCAATTTCATCATCAATTCTCACATATTCACTATCCCCTTCAATATCACAGCCGCATTTCTGAGATCTTAAATTAACACAGGTACAGGAATATCGTCTTCATCATCTTTTTTCCTAGAATTTGAGGGGATGAAGTGCTTTGTGAAAAAGCTGTCCCCTCCATCAGTAGGAGAAATGACGCCGATAAGAGATCGTACCCACGGAAACATTCTTGGAATTGAATCAGTGTGGCACCGAAATCATAGACAAAAGTGACCTTATATGCGATTACGGTATTTAAGACCAGACCATATATGCGATAATCCATATCATAGAATTCCTATTGAGCCGGGACTTCAGAAAAGTGACCTTATATGCGGGGTGACCTTATATCGAGGTCCGACTGTAATAAAATATAATTATTCTCGGTCTTTTTTTTGTTGGTTTGAAAGGAATAATCACTTGTCTTCTTCTCCGTCAGAACGAAAAAGCTATTATGCTTTCAACACAAAATCATCTAAAAGAATCAATATTTTAATCCAAATATATAAAAGGAATTATTATTTTTATTTCTGCCCGCTATTCCTCTGAAACCATAAGACACAGAAATGCAAATAAGATGCCAAATGTTAGGTATAATATTGAGGATGCTCGCATTTCATTTTTCATTGACGTGGACCAACCATATGTCACGTGAGGTAAGGTCAAATCCTAAACCGTTCATTTTTGGTCGCCTACCCTGCCACACACACACACACACACACACACACGACGGGCACGTGACCTTGGATTTCGAGATCATTTTCTCAGTCATCAGGGAAGCCACTAAACATTATGTGGGTTGCTTATATATGTTAAAAAATAATAATGATAATTAAGTATACAGAATGGTATTCAAATGGGCTTTTGATATTAACTGTGGCAGCTGTCTTATCTGAGTTTTTGCTCCATTTCAGCTGAAAAATGTTAATTTATTATCATCGAAATAAGATTATCTTTCGAAAAGAAACGAACTTTTAACTGAAAACTCGGCTTTCAATGCATCAGATTTTCTTAAGAACATTTTTAATTACTTAACATTTTCAGTCGTCGCCTGAGATTCTTTGCCAGAGGTTTCGCGAAAGGTTCTTGAATTCAGTAAAGAGAAGCAGTGGAAATCTCGAAGATTTCGGATCGGACGAGATAGCTACGCGATTATTTCATTTGGTTGAGTTGTCGTTAAGAAAAAACAAAACAACAAAAAAAAAAGCATCGTGGTCGGATGAAAGCGTTGGAGAGAAATTTATTGGGGGATGAAAAAAAGAAAAAAAGGCTATCGTCCAATTTTGTTTAAAAGTCAGGTAAAAGTTCAATCTAAACCCTTACGAACGACTGTAAAAAAAAAAAGTCCAGAGTTTAGTAAATAAAAACGCTATTATTTAGTAGTAAACACAATTAATGATATTTACATATTTTTCTCACTTTTTTTTTTCTGCTTTTTACTTTTTTAAAAATTTTCTTTTTCACTACCTCGAGGCTCCCAAAAGTGAGGTCCTCCCTAACAATGTCAGAGATACAAGCTTTCGTAAAATATCTTTAAGATTGCCGTAACATTCACTTTTTAAAGTTAATTATTCATTAAAGAAAGGGAATGTAATTACTAAGCCGACGGTGAGGGATTGAAAAACTCTTACGAATATTTATGTTTTTTAATGAATAATGGAATGAAATTCCATGGAGTTATTTAATGTAATGTTATTAGTGTAACTTTAATCATATGTTCTCCAAAATCATGGAAAGTTTTATGAGCTAATTTAAATATACAACACCGGTCTTACTTATTCTGTTAATTGCTATGTTTTTTTTCTTTTGTAAATTTATCTTTGCTTATATTCCCTTTTAATCTTATTTTACATTTTTAATAAATGGTCTCATCTTCATTACTAATGTCCCCACTCGTTGCTCTGAAGGGAAATTAGAATTCATTTAAGTGAGTGTCCATCAGAAGGCTTATTTGATTGTGGTGGGAGTCCTTTGTTTTTTGTTTTTTTTCGACTGTCCTCAGTAATTAGGAGGTGAATTCGCCATTTTTCGTTTCCTCCTCTTTGCGGAAACAATAATTTTCGCTGAGAAATGTAATTCCTCCTCTCAATGCCGTACTTATTCTGAAACAGGGTTCTGTAACAAGAAATGAAAGGCTGCGATTTTAATTGGACCTTGGGGGGAGGGGGAATGGCACGGGGGTTGATCGTAAAGTAAAGGGGATGGTTTACAGAAATGGCTCTCAAGGCTTGAGGACTGCACTCCTAATTAGGCCTAATTGTCGCCAGTTGGTATTTTTTTTTCAAGATACCATTATTTAAAAAGTGTAGGAAGGCGTGTTTAGTCATCCGTTTTAAGATCCCTAATATATTTCTTCTAATACCCCACTGTTGGATAATACAATGTAATATATTTACATTCTAATATAATCTTACATGGTATTTTATATCGATCTTCTCTAAAGGATCTTGCCTTTCTGATTTCGTTAAGGGAAGGTAGGGTTGGGCTGACGAGTCCGTAGAAGGACGAAACGGCTGTTCCCAACTCCTTCCCATAATTCTAACCAGAAAGGCAATTTCTCCTTTTATTCAAGTGCTGTTTTTCCTTTCCTTTAGTTAATCTTCTCTAAAGGTAAGTGATATTTTCTTTGATTAATTTAGATCTTGTTTTCATAAATCACCTATACACCATAAGTATTCACGGAATTTTAAATACAACGTGTGTGCATGTGTTTTTTTAATACCTCTCCCCCCCCTTCGCATTTAAATTCTATCTCAGTAGAATAAAGATTTTTTTTTTTTTGAGATATCTTTTTCTGTTGTGATGCGTATTTTTCCTAAGAAGCATGAGACTTATAACATCGTGTGTCTGTCTGTGTGTTTATTCCCTAATAACTTTTGAGTCGATGAACACAACTTCTTAAAACATGGCATAAGAATAAGAAACGAAAATATTGACGAACGTTTGAAGGCTTCAATAATTTGCAGCAAACATGAAAAAAATTTGAAGATATTGCTTAAGATATTACAATTTGTAAATCATGACATATTATTTTTATATTGTTTTCAGGCATTAAAAAAGAAAGAGAGAAGAAGGATTTTTTTTTTTTTTGGTCTGATTGACGGGATAATATTTTGTGAACTTAAAAAATTAATGAAAGTTCTTCTGCCGATGACATCTCCTCCATGTTCGTGGTTCTTTTTGTTTATAGTATCTGTAACTGACAGGTCATAAATTGTTGTTCAGTTTGGCATTTGTTTTTATTAATTGCCTTCCTCATTTATGGCTGAAGAGAATTTGCTTTGTCGATCGATAACTTTGTTATTGAATTATAAAAAGAAATAAAAAAAAAATCCCTATCTTTGTTGAGTTTTTACTTTCAAACATTTACAAAATTGGTAAACTATCAATTGGATCAACAACCTGTATGCCCGGAGGGTTCAGTTTATTTACAATTAAATCCAACTGAGTTTCGAATTTGAAATGATTTCTACTAATAAGAGGCTGACTACGGATTTCCTTCTTCTTGCCTTTTTAAATATTAATTTAGTTTTTTTTTTATCAGAGAATCTAAAGGTCGCAAAATTAAAGGCGCGTGGACAGGGCGGATAAGTAATTACATCCTGGAGACAAAATGAGCCCAGACCGGATCCGGTTTCATTTTTTTCTCACTTACAGATTCCGCAAGGTTCTACAGGACGTTTGAGGCCACAATTCTCAACGCACCTACTACTACTAATAATAAAAAATGCCTTGAACACATTTCTAGGCCGAATATAAAAATACGACATAGGTTTATTTTTCTTTGTTGGTGTTTGCAACTCATCACGTGTTGCGACGATCAGTCTTAGCATTTTCAACAACTGGTTGACAGTGACGAATGGTGCTTGTGCTGAGGGTAATTAATGAAGTGGGGGAGATAATTGGGGTTAAAGGCGTAGGGGTCATTGGAGATACAGCAGTGAGTGAAAGCAAGAAATCCGTAAGACAAGAACGAAGGAAAGAATTAAAAAAAAAAAAAGTCAGGAGAAAAATGATGTCCCACTTTAATCTAATTAAAGAAAGATGACGAGGTCTGATTAAATGTATAAGAGACACACAAATAAATCTGACAAACGCTGAGGGTTCGTTTTTTTTTATTTGCCCGTGTTGTAGTTAATTCCCCTTTGATGTATTCGACGTCATCTTTATCTCGTGAGTTAATCTCGTGCGAGTGACTTGGAGCTCATTTCGTAAACATAAAATGATTACCACTTCGAATGCATTTACTGAAATAGCCAACAAAATACAAGGAAAAAAACACACACACGTACTCTTAAAACATACAGAAGAGAGAGGAGAAAAAAAAAAACCCAACCTCTGCAAAGACATGTAGTCCTGCTCTTTAAAGTTAAAGCTTGTTTATGAATACTTACATATATATATATATATATATATATATATATATAATTATGTGTGTGTTTAAATGATAACTTTTGTTTATTGGCGACTCCAGAAACGTGATTAATTTTAATAGGCTTCTTAATAATTTACACAGAATAAAAAAAAAATTGCTGTTCAGTTTTTGGAAACATTTGTTCTCAAAACCCTCCAAATATATAACAAAATACTCCGTTGAAGGAGTTAGACACAATTTAAAGAGGTTAGCAATTTCAGAAATTATGGACTTAATTGTCATTAAGTATCAAATGTTAAGATTTTTTTTTTTTTTTTATTCGGCAGTGTTTGTAAATTAGGAAAGAAAGAATCATTTCATATTTTATTGACTGATTTTCTTTTTCATTGAATTGTATCCTCCGTTCACCCAAAGAACTGCAAACTTATATAAATTTCATTACTAGTAAAGAAAAAGCACAATATCAAAAAGTTATGACCTGCTAATCAAAAGATGCTTAATTTTCAGTGTATTTATGAATTAAATTTATTTCAGAATGGCTAACTTAAATTAAGTTTTATTTTTGTATTATTATTATTATTATTAATTATTATTTGTAATTTATTATTGAAAATATTGGAAATCAACGTGAGAAATCGAAAATTCGGATATGAATGAACAAAGCTGTAATTCAATTCAAGACTTCTGAACAACTGAATTCTAAATTCAAAATTGCATAAAACTTTACATCACTTGTCGAGATATTTTTTTGTTATTGAGTGGTTGCAGTTTTTGTTGCAGAATGGTAAAACGTGACGGAAATTTTTTTTCCTAAATCCAAATTTTCCTAATTTTTCCTCAATTTAGGATCCTTGAATTGGTGTGTTTGAACATTCTCAACTGTTCTAAGTTAATTAATATTCTGGTTTCGTAATAACAAAAAAATACCAATCTTGAATTTTGTAAACAGATGAGAAAATAGTGTAATGCAATAACTTTCATTTTTAAGATTCTATTCAGAATGTTTTAATTAACATAAAATATATTAATTAAAGCATTCTATGCATTACACTATTTTGTCATCTGTTTACAAAATTTAACATTGTTATCTTTTTGTTATATATTTATATTAGTTGTATATATTTATATTTATTGACGTATTTAATTTATTAGTTCTGAAAGCAAATTGTCATTATTATAGATATGCCTTATTATATGCAACTAAATTTACTGTTTTCAAAGAAATTCAATTCGTTTTGGCTGAATTGAGCCATTTCAAACAGGGAAACTGGTCCTCCTTCAATGTTAGCTGAATTTTGAAGCTCACTGTATCGTTAATGATCCTTGTATCCTCTTGGTTTCAAGAGATGAAGAACTAGTTATTTGTAACTAGGTTTTCCTTTACCTCATTTTGTCTTTTGTTATTCATTTCAAAGGAAAGTGATTTGAACTACATTCTGATTCGTTTTAACAATTAAAATTCCAGTAAAGTATTAAATCATACCCAAAATAGCTTAAAAATTATTCATTGCTCTTTAAATGTTTAAAAATAAGACTCTTATATTCATTGATAACTTATAGATGGTTTTCAAGGATTCTGTTGTGGCAGTAAAAGCAATGAAAAAGTTTGGTTTGCCGCGGGATTTTTAGAAACAAGGTTTGGCCTTGGAATTTTTGGAAATGTGAAAATGCGCCGCGAAGCCAAAAAAGGTTGAGAAGAACTGCATTACTACATGTTTCAAATAGTGTTCCTTGTAAGAATTTGACAGATAATATTTTTAGTAACAACTTGTGAAAAAGTAAAACAGCGGTAACAACTTGAATCTTTTAAAAATAATTTTATAGAAGAATTTGGTATAAATATTACAGATGGTAAAATTAAGCATTGCAGCAGTATTATCATTAATACTTGTTCTGTCTATTTTATATTTTATTCTTGTTTTTGTCTTAAAAGGAATCAGAACACTTTCTTTTACCTTGTTCTGCTTTCTTTCATTCTGTTCCATCCTCTTCTGCGTGTTTTATTTTTTTCCCTCCTGTTTTCTTGCAGTTTTGCCTCTGATTCCATCAACTGAACGATGAGAAGCAGCTGCTTGTGTTTGATTCTTGTTGCCAAATATCTCTACGAAAACCTGCCAAAAGAAACACAACAAGAATTCCCAATCCTAAGACATTTAGTATCAAATTAAACTAAGAAGGTGATATATTAGGAGGTGATCAGGCATAAATTGAAATCAATCAACACTTAGAAAATAAACAAGGAAAGAATTTTTAGCAACACGAGAAGAAAAAAGTAAAGTTAAAGCTCAAAATAAGCTATAACTAGTCTTAACCTTTTTTTTTTTTTATATGTGATCTTTATATTATTTTTTATGCTTAACTTGACACGAATACCTTATCTGTTACTTGATGGTTAATGCATTCTCCAGTTGGATACTGTAACTACAGTCCCTGCAAAACTTGGAAGACAAGAAAAAGAAACAAAACAGGGTGTTGTATTTTCAAACATTCGTAAGGTATTAGCCAAAGTAGTCTACGAAATGATAATGACAGTAAGCTTTAAACATTCCTACGTAGGTTATGTTGACTTATTTTAATAACTATGCTTTCTTTAGACTTGATCTCTATAGATCCAGTTTCTTATAAAATGAAGAGGAGATCAAGTTTTCTAACATCTCCTACCAGGAGAAAATATTAGGAAAAATTCCAGCTTTTCCTAATAATAAATTATAACTTGTTTTTTAAAATTAACTGTGACCGTTAATTTTTGACATTTTTTTTTTCATTTTCTTTTTTTCTTATTTTTTCTTTTTCCTTATTATTATCATCTGTGAGAACTAAAATTTTTTACTGTTTTCGTTATTGCATTTTTCACAGTTTTGAAATGAATCTTTTTCTCTTTTTTTTTTTTTTTGGTAGGTTAGAGTTATTGTAAAATATTTTACAATATTTGCAGATATCCATAAATGCATCCATAGATTTGTACAGATAGACCGATTTTTCATTATACTGTTCTGGTGATTGTGGATTTTTGGGAAAGGCAAGATCAGATACTTAAGAGGACTCTTCTTAATCCCAAAAAAGTACGAATTTTTGCTCCGTCTGTTGAATTATTGTTGTATTTGGAAAACATAGATTTGGAAAAAACAAAACCTTTAGCCAAACGGTCCCGTGAAATGATATCGCAAAGATAACTGCCCTTCAAAACTATTCCTTTTCCACTGGTTGCACGAATCTGAGATTGTATTAAATGCATAATTTAAATACATTGATTATCTGAAAATCTAGATTAACTGTGAACTTATTCACCAAATAATCTTTGGTGTCGTAGGAGGGCTAAAAGGGTTCAGCAAAGTTATTACAATGTTGGGCTTCAGATTCTGGGCATTTGCTGTTATACTTGACATATTTAGTTTTGTCTTCAGATCGGTTGATGTTTCTAATATATTTCAATTCTCGATTAAAAATATACCCCGTATTTTAGAAATTCCAATTTGTATCACTTGCTTTAATCATCTCCAGAACTTTCGAATTCTTGTAGATTTTTGCTTCACTTACTTCCTTCTTGGAGCTGATCTAAACTGAGAAGAACTTCTTTGGGGTCTTTCACCTTTTTTACATTCACCTGTTTGGTTGGCATTCACTCTCTTATTTTTTTCCCTAAACTCATTCCTTATTTTTTTTTATCCCCTGGGATATATTAGGAAAGGAATCCTCCAGTAACCTTGATTCCTTCTTTCCTGTGGACGCTATTTTTATATCTTTTATATAAATATCTGGAATTAGTTAAGAGAGAATAACTACATGTTAAATTCCCGTAATCCCTGTTAGTTCTGAGTGAGGCCATTGTTGTCGTCAACAAAGACCGTCTTTGTTGGGTCGGAAAACACTTGAGTGATGTGTGTTTGTTGTTGTTGAAGGGCAACTCACGTAATTTATTACCGGCACGGAATCCACTTGTGCGACCCTTTTAATAGCCCAATTACGCTAGATAAGGTAGATTAATGGCGAACGTCTTAAACCTGAAGAAGTTCTCAACTTGTTTATTATAAGTAATTGAGTTCTTGATCACTTTTTCGTTACTGTTATAAAAAAAAACCTCCTTTGACTGTGAGGATGATAAGGTCTTAGAGCATTTCTTAAATTTCTCTTTGGTTCTGGAGTCATTTGATTAAAATTTATGCTACTTTAATAAATATTGTTTGGATCTTAGATAAACAGTCTGCTGTCTTAGCTCGCGACTATGTTAGGAAAACGGGCTCATTGTACGGTTCTTTTTGGACATCGGAATGGAATTTTAATTAGCTTATTATTTAAGACATAATAATAAATTATTTTAAAAAAGAAAGAACCTTTGTTGCATTAACATTCTAATTTAGTGTATTCTCTTACAAAAGTTAAGAAAAAAAACTAGATGGCTGTGCGTCGCTTCGCTCCGGAAGCTTCGTATCTATATATTCATTACCACGTTATATATATATATATATATAATGTGTGTGTGTAACGTGGTAATGAATGGGAACCAACATTGTATTTCTTCAAAAAACCATCTGACAACGAGTAAACTATACCAGAAAGGCATTTTATTTACTCTAAACAATTTCAGTTTTATTTTTTGAAATATTTTTCTTATCCAAAAGAATATTTTTCTTATCCAGGGTGAATGGATCATGCAACAATACTCCTGTTGCCTGGCAACGCTCGTACGACATTCCATTGTTGCGGACTACGCCCGTGCACACATATCATTGAGTTGAGCATGCAACAATACCCCTGTTGCCTGGCAACTCTAGTGCGAACATTCCATTGTTGCAGACGTACAGAACGTATTAATACAGAAGATTACTACAGTGGAACCCCGCCATTCGTCCGCCTCGCTATTCGTACAACTCGTTATTCGTCCAACTTTTTCAAGTAAAATTGAACTCGCCATTCGTACGCTTGCTCGCGATTCGGACAGCGTGACCTTGATATTGGCCCCCCCCACGCGGTAGCTTCAGTTCAGTCTCGTGCTAGCTTCCGTATACTACGCATCATCCACGCAAGCTTCATGAAACTTTGTGATATTTTATTGTTATTTTTTGTTATTTTTATTGAAAATAGTGCAGCCATGGGTCCAAAAAAGATTACTGATTCAACTAAGCCTAAAAGGAAAGCAGTGAGAACGACAATTGAATTGAAAAAAGAACTCGTTGCGAAGTTTGAAAGTGGAACTCGTGTCTCTGACCTGGCAACTCAGTAAGGCTTGGCGAAATCAACAATATCGTCTATACTGAAAAAGAAAGAAATAATAATATAGACCCATATATTTATTGTTTTCATAGTTTTTATGTATTTTAAGTTTAACATATTATTACAAAGGTTTATATAAGCAATCATCTGTGGGTCTGGAACGGATTAATCCAATTTACATTATATCTTATGTGAAAAAATGATTCGCCATTCGTACAAATCGCCATTCGAACTGCCTCCTGGAACGGATTGTGTACGAATAGCGGGGTTCCACTGTATTTGATATTATTGTGAATTACTCTATCTAACATTAATTAAAACATTATTATGCTAGCAAATTGAAGCGAAGCGGGCTTTTTTGCTATTCATATCTATCACGTTTTTCGATGATTATTCAACGATAAGATCACTTTAAAAAAAAAAAAAATTATCTCATTTTATTTAAAATTTAAATAATGAATCAAGATATGCATATTTCAATATATATATATATATATATATATATATATATATAGCAATATACTGTATTACATATACTGTATTACTATATACTATATACAATATTAAATCAAGAGATTCCGGATGTGTATATTATGGATATTCAATTTTTTTCCCCCGTTAGGAAATTAGTTATTTTCAATGTTATTCCTTTAGAACACGGCTGATTCTTTAGCTAGTTTTTTTTTTTTACAACAAAAAACAATAAACATTAAAAACATGATACCAATATTTCCTAAACAAAGATAGGTTTTAATTTAATATGTTTACATGTGGAGTTGATTGAACGTGCGTTTGATCACAAATTTGTTCATTGAATGTGATCTCATTCATTTAACGCCGCTAAATAACAAAAATACAGTAAAACCTCGATATAACGCTCCCGCTTATAGCACTATCCCGTTCTTTACGCTCTTTTTATACGGTCCCTGGAATTTTCTACATATCTCTGTATATTTTTACCCTCTTATAACGCTTCAAATTCCGCTTGTAGCGCTTTTTTAATATTGGAAATTTTGTATCGAAAAGAAATGTTTCAGATTCTTTTTTTTTTTTGCCTGGTAGGAGGGAATCTTTGAACGCTGTGAAGTGCAGATCTGTGATACAGTTGTGCAAAATGTCGAAGCGGAAAACCCTTTCTATAAGTGAAAAATTGCAAATTCTCCATAAGTACGACGAGAATTCTACAGAAGTCAGAAGGATTTCGCAGAATCTCTAGGAATCCCCTCGTCCAGTCTGCGAACAATAATGAAAAATAGAGATGCAATTACCGATGCAGGGAAGGGTTGTTGCAAACGTAAAAAAGTAAAGTGTGCACTAAATCTGCTCCGAAAATATGTTAGTGTTGCTCCTAGTGGTGTATCAATTGACGTTAATAGTTACCTGAACCGCATTGAAAATGTCATAATTCATAACAGTAGCACACACACCCGACAAACCACAATTAAAGATTTTTTAATAGGAAATATTTGCGCTATATCTATTGCAGAATCAAGTATCTTTCCTGTAAAATGGTGTCTAAATCTTTCCTCATCTCTTAAATCATTTCCCGTATATAGCGCTATCCCGCTTATTACGCTTGTAGGTCTTGGTCCCTTGACGAGCGTAATAACGGGGTTTTACTGTACTTATATTACAGAAGACCAAGAATGACTTTCATTTTAGCTGTCAGCGCTTTAATATCGTAACTTTAACGATTTGAAATAGATAAATTCACGGTTGTTTAATAACATCAAGATTTTTAAATGGTTATTTATGTATCAGAATAAAAAATCCGATCGTTATCATTAAAACTGTTTCTGATGTTGTTATATCCACATATTTTTGCTCGGAAAGCCAAGTATTGCCCTGATAACGATCCAATCCATTACAATAACGATAACACCTAATAAATTTGTTTTATTCCTGGGAGATCGCTTAAACACAGTCTGTGTTTTGTTGTGAATTCCTCTGGGGATTGATTCTATCTATTTCCGACTGAAATGGCTCATTTATGGTCAGTTAAGTGGCACCGTATTGACATATGGCGTTATAAACCGAAGCCATTAACTTCATTTCACGCACTTTTATCGGTTTTTCTTTCCATAAAACTAGTTGCTTTTCAAGCCTAATTATCCTGCGTCTCGCGTTAGTCTGTATTCTTATTGTTCGCTTTACTTCTGTGTTTATTTTTTTATTGGCATTTTCTATTTTTGTCAGATATTTATTATTGCGCACTTCGGGCCAATGTTAAGAATATTTAGGGTTTCTTTGCTGACGATTGCACTGCAGTAGATGATCTTTTGTTTTTTTTCCTATTTTAAGAGCGCAATCAAGCAATACTGACGTGTAAATGATACAAAGTGAGTAATGTTTTTGTTTTTTGCCAACTTTATCTTAGTAATAAATCTAGATCTTACTCCCTGCGTCAACTAAAAAGAGCAAAACATGTAGATATTGAACAATCGATTGTTTAAGCCAATCTTATGAACACCATCTACAGCAAATGCTTTATTTGTATTATTTACATCACATTACCTGAATTGCAAACTTAAAGTTATAATCATTAACAACCGAAAACAACTTGTGAAAACAAATGTGAAGATTCAAAACAATTTATTGATTTACAAAGAAATAATAGTGTCTTATATCAAACAACCGACATACGTTATTAAAATTTCAGCTTCCTGGGATACTTAGATCCTATCGGGAAGCTAGCACTGTTACACCAATCATGTAATGATAGTTTATCACTTTGGCTTCTTATACAAATACGTGTGTGGATCCAGTTCGGACCGAAATCATTAAGAAACTGTCAATAAAGTTTGAGATTTTTAGGATACGTCGTTTTTGAGTAATCGCGATCCCTCAAAGGACGAACGGATAAACTTAATTTGTCTGATACTCCATTCAAAAGATTTTTTTCTTAAAATCCTTCTTATTTTAATGGCAGTTTTAACATCAGACATTTCACTCTGCTTATAAAAGCTGTGTATTGTAAAAGACGAGCGCGGCGATGATAGACAGATTGTTAACATTCACGAAGAATCTTAAGCCTAAAGATAAACTAAAGGGAGTATTTGTTAAACAACACAAATGCGCCTTTCATGTGTGTGTGTGTGTGTGTGTGTGTGTGTGTGTGTGTGTGTGTGTGTCTTATCTGAGTGTGTTTCTTATAGAATCTGTTTGTTGCGAATATTGACATTAGAATCTGCTATAATCTATTAGTACGACATGAGGTTGTTAATGCGACTCGCTCGTTCTGATGTCATCAACCATTTAAAACACTTATAGCGGAAAAATACAAAATATTTTCGCTTCTAAGTTACATATGGAAACGTGGAATGTAATTAGTAACTTCGAAAGTTACTTGAAATATAATTACATTCTTGAAATATAATTTGATTTTTTTTAAAGAAAAATAGTACAATCCGTACTCATAGATTAATAAAACGAACATTTGCGGGATTGCCGCCATTGAGGCAGCCGGTTACACCGAATCTACCCTTGCGGAGTCGCGTAAACAGTAAGTCTCATTGTACTCTACTTACAAAATGTTTATAATTGATAACAGTCCTTTATCATTTCTTGATTAAATTCCTGCCATATCAGAGACGATAAGACTTTTTTTGTTTGTCTTCATTTCTTTCAAAAACTTTTGAGTTTAGGCCTAATTACTTTTATTATTATTTGTTTGGTTCTTTTTTTTTTTTAATTAAATACTATAAAATTGTTCAAATGATGTAATCGTTTTCTTGCAGAACCAATCTGTTTTTTAAAGCTGTAGTTTTATTAACGATCTTTTAATTTTAAAATTCCCTAAATTCTTTTTTCGGTTTTATTGGGTTCTTTGGTAAGTGGCTTCCGGCTCTTTTTCCCAAAGTTTTACCGGAAAGAATTTTGGCAAACTTTGTTTCTTGAAATTAAAGCTTCAAGGAAAGAAAGCATTTGCTGAAGAAAAAAAGAAGCCACTCCTTTGGTGCCGTTGCTCTACTAGCAAATGGCTATATTGGGCTGAAGAATGCCGCTGCCAGAGATTGAGCGCCTGTTTGTTTATAGGTGACACCTTTGGCGCCACGGCAATTGATGAAGTGCACTGTTGGAACTCTTTCCAAGTGGTGATGAAAAGCACGATTTACATTGTGCCCGGCTCAGATTAGAAACCATCCGATGTGAATTAGGATAATTTATGGAATTTATATTCCCAATTCCATTCAAGTATCCCACCATACAGCGATCAATTTCAACTTTCACCATCAGATCAAATTAAAATTCACTGCGAATTAATCAACCATAAAACAACAACAGAAGCGTGAAAACAACAGAAAATAAAACACTCCGTTGCATCCTCTAGAATTAAAAGAAAAGTTTATGAAGAACTTAAAGCCTACTTTCTCAAAACGCGTCCTTTTTTTTTTTTTGAAATCATTAAAATAAAGGAAAATGTCACCCCAATTGTATATGTCACCATTTGTATTTTGTAATTCTAGCCAAAAAACTGGAAAAGTTTTTTTTTTTTTTTTTCTGAAATTAATTAAATTCACAAATGATTACTCAACACTTAAACAATTTATTACACTAAACTTACAAAATATTACACTTGCGTACATTACATATTTATTTTAATTTTATCAAAGCTTGAGGAAATTAGTAGATCACTAATGGATTTCCAAATTCCACCATTCACACACACATTTCATACTAACTTTTGAACCTCAGTCTACGCAGATGCACGATGATGATGGACGTGTGTTACAGGTGTGTAGGCTTCCACTCAGTGAAGAGATTTTCTTGACCGTTTTCTCTTATATTTGAAGATTTTATGATATCTAGGTTGCATGAAGATTGAGAAATTCCCAAGAACATCAGTCACTGAAACGGCAAATAAATAAATATCCTAACAGTCCATCGTAATCCATTTTAAATTTGCACATGATCTGATTAAAATTAGTTGGATTAAGGCAACTTTAATTAGTAGTACCGAAAGTAATCTGTTTTCAAATGAAGTACATTGTTTTTATTCACCGAATATCTACCTAGATAAAAAGAAAAGTCCTCACTCACTCACTCACTCACTCACGGACTTATCAACGCCCAGCCCAAACCCTTGGACCTAGGCGCTGAAATGTTACTGAAATGTTGCACAGAGGTTACCTTTATGTTATTGACAAGAAATAAGGCCAGATTTTTCGAAATTCCTACGAGATAGGGTATAAAGAGGATTTATATTTTCGCTTTAAAGTTGCCTTATCGATGTGTATAGTTATCGGTATATAGTATAGTGTATATAGTGTATAGTGTATATATAGTGTATATAATGTATAGTATGTGTATAGTATGTTATCGGTGTATAGTGCCAACCCGCAATACATCTGAGTTATCCGGAGAAGGCCACAACGGGCTGGGAACTCGTACATTTTCCGATCTCGATATTAATTTGCTAGATAAATAAAGTTGTTGTTTTTTTTTATGCTATGTATGCAAGGGTTCCGGAGCGAAGCGACGTTACCCGGCTAGTTATAAATATAAAGAAATGACAATATTTCAAGGAAGCTCTTCTAAGTATTTTCTTTCAGCTGTTCATTGTACTTATTTTTATTCTTACTTTCTTTTGTATATTCTGAATATAGAGATATTTGATTGGATTAGTCCGAGTCACGCTATCAAGAGTGATTTTTTTTTTTTTTAAATTAAAGACAGGTCCGTGGATAGTATTTATCAGAAGGCTTTTTTTTTTTGTTTGTTTAAGAGCTGCTAAAATTTCAACACTTTAAAAATATATATTCAGGAGTGATTTCTTTAGCTGTCTAATTAGGACTTACAATTTCAACTTCTTTGTACCGAGAACAGATTCAGGAAAAACAAGGAGATGTAAGAAGCAACAAAGATTGCAATGCAAGTGAATTATTAGCAGAAATTGATCCGAGTTTGTGGGGTTTCTTTTTAGTTGGAAACGATTGTTAAAGAATTTGATTTCACAAACTCATTGAATAACAATAAATATATATTAAAAGAAATACTTCATCTCACGAATTGCATTAATCTTTACTCAATATAGGAAATTTTTGGAAATGAATTTTTCGCTTTTCCTTCTTCAAGACGTTATTACATTTAAGATTATGATTTAATATTATTATGATGGTATAGAAATTGATAATAGATTAATAAATTTAGATATTGTTTTAATAAATAAATATCTAAATTCTTATAAAACAGTAAAATTTGAAAAACTTGTTTATTTAGCGTGTTAAATAATAATCATCTCACAATCTTTTTTTTTAAATGTTCACCAGTCTTATTAGATGTAATTGTTTATTTATCTAATATTATATATATTATACATAAGATGTAATAATATTATAGGTGCTGGAACTAAATAATTTAATAATCTAAATAATAACATTCAATTTGTAACTCTCATATTTAGATATTACGTTTAATATGAATTCAAATTTTAAAAGGTAGAACTGAATATTCGTTTATTGAGCGTGCCAAAACTATAAATGCAAAAATAATCAGTTGTGATAATATTATAATCATTATTGTAGAGAAACTAATTATTTAATGTTCAATGTAATAACGGTTTAAAGAATGAAAACGAGAAATTCTTCTCCGAAAATTTGCTATAAAAATAAAGATATAATACAATTCGTGGGAGGAAGTATTCTTGAAGTAACAAGAAAATATGGGAATTATATTTACAAATGAAATATTAGATATAGTTGTTGTGTCAACTTTCGATTACTGTACGATAAGATATAAAAAAAGTTAATCAAGAAGGAAAAATTAGAAATAAAGAAATCGTTTGGAGGTTCGTGGAAATTGAGAAGAAAGAAAAAAGCAATCAATTTAAAGATAAACTGAGATAAAAAGAGGAATGTGTATCACAGGGAAGGGAAGTCTACCTTTTATTTTTGATGATTTTAGAATTGAAATAGAAATACCTACGTACTTTTTAGTTCCTTACCTTTGGTCGATATATGCCAATTGTTAAATCGTTTATATATTGATTAAAGGTATCTCCGTTATAAGAATCTTACTCGCGTTTCAGCTTCGTAGGCAAATAGTTTTTATGTTACAATGGATGGATGGATTCACTTAACACATTTCGAAACTGCTTTTTTTTTCCTCTCTAAAGCAAATTACAAGCCTGAATGAAATCTATAATATTTTATGGTGACTACCTTGTTACACATTCAATAGACCATTAATAGAACTTTCCTCAGATGTTTTTTAAACAATACTTCTTTCCTTTGTTTAGCTTATTGGCTAATGATTTACATTTTTGCCGAGGTTGTGTTTTGTTTGTTTATAATTGTTGCTTTTCTGTTCTATATCCTCCTGAACACGTGTGTTTTCAGTTCAGCTTCTTTGTTTATCATCCATCATTGTTTTTTTTTTGTTTCGCGTTTTAACTAAATAGAGAAAGAAAGAAAAAAAAAACCAACACCAAACAAATCACAAATCTCTAAATGGAATGTTTTTGTGACTTCAAAGCATTGACTTTGCACTTAAATTAATGAAATCTACTTTCTTGCCATTAAGGACCTTTTTTTTTCCCCTCTATTAAAATAACGAAATCCTTGACTTTTATCGGCGTTTTAATTAGAAGCATTTAACCTTATTTTTTCGTTTGATCCTTAATAGATTCAAACAGTAAAAATTCTCGACGACAAACTTCCCATCAGTCCCAATACTTGTTAAAATACTTTCTACAAGATGGAATTTTCCTTATGTAACTTCTTCCAAAAATAAAGTGGTTCTATTGTGATGTACTGTATCTACTCTGATTCTGCGGAAACTAAAAAGAGTTGAAAATTTCGTTTTTTAATCTAAATATGAAATAAAGAGGCGCTGGTTATAGTTTGGGAGAAACTGAAATGGCCCACCTATTCCCTAAAACTGCTTCCAAGGAATTAAAGCTAACATGTGATGCCTTTAACCAGCCTTAATGACCCAGGGTAAGAGTAGAAACCTTCGAAAAAAGACATTTTTTTCCTTGCCTGTTGAGAGATGTGTCCACTCGAACAACAGGAACTCTTATTCCAAAGAACACAGATATTGAATATCTACAAGTGATAAACACTGAAGCGTTAAAGTTTTGAGATTATGCAATTTTTCTGAATTAGTGGAAAAATTTCTTTTTTTTTTTACCTACAAATGTTTAAAGGAAGACCATGTTAGTCAGTTCCTCTGCAATCCGATAAACACTGACCTTTTCTTCCAAATTTACCTTAATTGTAATTCATAATTTAATGGACTTCGTATTTAGTTTTATTCTTCTGAGTGTCTTCATATGTAGATTTCTTTATATGTATGTAAATTACTTTTAATATTTACTTCTAATGCTATTTCTCAGTCGGACTGAGAATCGCGAAACAGTCTGTCTCCGATTCCGTTTCCAATACCACAAATAGCTCATAGTGAATTTTTGTTTTTGTTAATTGTGTGTGCTTCTGTTCTTTTTTTTTTTTTTTTCATAATTTTTTAAAGCACTTTAAATTTCATTTCTGCTACTTCTAATGTTTGTCTGAGGCGGTGAGAATAAACATGGCGCTCCTGCTTCGAAGAAGCCTATGTTCGCTGTTTTCTAAATTTAGAAACAGTACTACGTAAAAATGTAGAAAAGTTTTTGTAGTTTGTATAATTTAAACTAATTTTTTACGTTCACTCATTTTGAAGACTACAAATACCCAATATAGATCTCAAAATGGTATATTATGGAAATTATACCTAGAATTTGTAAATTGCTACCTCAGTTTTCAGATTACTTTTAATTACGATTCGTCACAAATCTTGAACCTTTCTTCCATAAACTTTTCAAATAATGTAACTAACCCTACTTTTTACTGCATGAATTTTTGGAAATAATTTTTGTCGCATCAAAGAAATGTAATAACGTTGTAGTAAAGTTGTCACTTTAAATGTACATTTAGTACTCTGAATTTATTTATTTATTGCCATCAATTGTTTCTTTCCTTTTTGTAGGCAAGCGTGTAATCCATTATTTGCTGTCCTTTTGTTTTTTGGCTGTTTCCTGTTCCATTCTCTTGTGGGTTCTTCCTCCTCCTCCTCCCCAATTATCTGGCTCATTAGGCTTCTTACACTCGTACATCCCCATCGAATCGTAATTCACACTCCAGCAACGAAAATAGACAGGGGGGAGGGGAAGGGAACAAAAAAAAAGACAGACACACAAAATGACATAAAGAAACATCACGCCTTCCAGATTGGAACGCTTCTGAGAACAGCAAAAAAACACTAAAAGAAGCAAAAAAAGTCACAAATAATAGAAAAGAAATGTTCATTGTTTTGTTACAGAAATAATTACTAGAGTTGAAATAATTCATTCTGTCTTAATTATTAACTAGCGAATTAACTTTTTCGTTGTTTAACTGCAAAGCCTTGATTATTCTAAGGTCTGTTTCATGAGGAATTGCAGAAATGTGCAAACCTTCGGTAATTTCAGAAGGCAGTTCCAGTTCTATTTGCAGAGATGTTATTCATGAATTATGATATTTTGTTTAACTTACAAAGAAAAAATAATTCATTCTCGTTTTCTGACTTCTCTAAAAATTTCAAAAACAGACTTTTAAATTAAAATCATTGTAATTTGTTTATGTTTTTTTTTTCCCTTTTTTTTTTAATTAATTTCCCGTTCGTTTCTTTTCAATTTTTAATTTTTTTGCCTACAAAGCAACAGTCTTAACAATGTTGTGATCACATTTTTTATTTCAAATTCCCAACAATAAGAACAAAAATAGTTGTTGGTACAACTTGAGAGATTTATCCAAACAATCTTTCGCTTCTTTTTAATATTGATGAAAAAAGGAATGTTTTTGAAGGATATTAAGAAAGCTGCTTTGGTTTGAATTACAGCAACGGCCATTTTGAAGATTTTGGTAGTCTACGACTAAGAGTCGGGCATTGTGTACGGTCTTCGTGTAATCTGTGCAGAGGAGGGAATGAAAGAGACATTTGTTGTAGGCTCTTCCTTGGCCAGCAATCTAATTTGGCTCCTGGGATTTTTCTTCTGCTTTCCTTAAATCGTGTTCTTACATGGCGGGTTTGAAGTACGAAACAATAATATGAGACCTCCACCTCCTGAGACTTTCAGCAGAGAAGATGGTGGACAACGTTGCTGTTAACTATAAGGTGCTAAGGATTTTCTGTAACTACAAGAATAGTCATAGCCCAAATGATTAGAAGCAGACCCCACATGGCAGCGCTGTCTCTTCTCAACTTCATTGTTAAGATAACACCCTCCGAAGTCTAAACTCCAAAGCCCAACCTCGGTCGTCAGTTCTAAGTACCATTATTTTTTCGTTATTTTTTCGCTTGTGTTGTCTTGTTGGCTGCAGTCTCCCACTGCTCGCGTTATCTGATAATCCTAAAGACTCCTGGTATTATTATTTATGTGTCTAACGACGTCTTCAGAGGATTTTAACCAACTACTTGAAAGATAAATTATCCCTCGCCGATCTCTTTCGTGATGTAATTTCAATCTCCAACAGTTTCTGTAACTTTGGAAAATCCGAAAGGATTTGTTTATGCATTCATTAACTTATTGCTGACATTGGTAGGCAATGCAACAATCACGTATCAGTGAACTCCAAACCATTCTGAAGGCCGATACTTGTTGATGCTGATATTTCTGACTTTTTCCAAGTCGCAGGCGACCAGTATCAGTACTATTCCGGTCGAATCGCAATCTTCTGAGAGGAAAGGATTAGTCTTCAAGATAAATAGTAAAAATAGTAAAGGTTTATATCAATCAAAATACATAAACATCATAAACGGATACGAATATTTTAAGTATAGTCTTAAAAACATGATCCAAAATATTTTTATTTTATTATTATTTTTTTTATATTTTTTTTTATTGTAGATATCTTGATTCTATTCGTAATCTACAATACTTAATCGTGACAACGGTAAAAAAGTTTTTAAAAGCAATGATTAGGTTTATAAACACTTAATAAACAGCACTATAGATCATAACAGAAGAACTCTTTAATAAATTAATGGCTGGCAAAAAAATAGTTAATTAATTAATTCACACTAATTATTGTTAACTGATAAATTGTTTGGTGAATTTGAAATTAAAGTTTGTTTAGCAATTTTAACTAATCTAAAAAATTGTTTTTGAAATACAGTTAAAGAAACAGAAGCTGAAGAAACTAAAATAAGTCAATAAATCAGCTGAAAAATTAAAACAACATAGAAATTATCTTTATATTCAATTACAGAAGCCATTGTTGATGGTAGAATGTATACAGAACGACTAACGATAGTTCCTATTATTAATTAATGCTGGAAATTTCATGTGCTTATTTTTTAATGTTTATGAAAATTATAAAGCTAATTATCTAAATTAACAATGTAATTAATACTTTTATTTACAGTGTCAAAAGCAAAGTGGCCCCATAATATGCACAATTCTATAAACAAAATAATTAAAAGCAACAGCATATAAATGCAAGACCGTTCCTTTATGTTTTATAGGCAAGCTGTAACCTAGGGGCCGCTAATACAATGCTTAGTGCATCATTTGGATATGTTAAAGAATTTATGAAATAATACGTTTGTAAATATTAACAATGACGTCCTTTTGGCAATTGTTAGTATTATTATATATGAAGCATCACTATTATTACCGTGTTAATTGTTATCGTTATTACTAACACTGCTATGGAAAACGTTAATTTGGGGGTCAGAGTGGTCCTATAGGTCTGATTTTTTTTTTTTTTTTTTGCGTGGTCACCTACTTTTTGATGCTGAACACAATGGTGAAAGTTTCATTCTAATATCTTTAACCGTTTAGCCGCTACAGAGTGTGACAGACAGACAACAAAAAAGCAATAGCGGTTCCCTATGTTAACTGTAACATGGGACCGCTAATAAAAAAACAGCGTGTGAGCGTACGTCTGCAATAATTGAAGTTGGCCTGCTCGTTGCCAGGCAACAGAAGTATTGTTGCATGGTCAACTCAACTGCTCAAATTTCCGACTGTTACAAATGGATTTCAACATTGTATTGCATGTATTTTTAGAATTTAAACTTTAATTTAATTTTAGTTTTTACTTTATTTGATATTATTTGTGTTTTGAATAAATAAAATGTTTTCCGTTACTTATACGAGGCTTCCGAAGTGAAGTGACGGATAGTAAAATAAGATGTCCAGAAAAATATGAAAAATAGTTCAGCATTTTTATTTAAACTTGATTATATATATACTAGCCGGGTACCGTCGCTTCGCTCCGGAACCCTTGCATCTATAACATTAAAAAAAAAACTTTATTTATTTCGCAAATTAATATTGAGAATTGGAGAATATACGACTTTTCAGCCCGTTGTGGCCTTCTCCACTTAACTCAGGTGCATTGCGGGTTGGCGCCACACACCTGGGGTTGCCGCCGTTCAGTTCATCGTCAGTTTGCAAGATTATTCCCTATCCCCTAAGAATTTCGAAAAATCCGGCCTTATTCATTGTCTACATCATAAAGGAAACCTCTGTGCAAAATATCAGCTTTCTAGGTCCAAGGGTTTGGGGTGGGCGTTGATGAGTCAGTCAGTGAGTGAGTCAAGACTTTTCTTTTTATATACAGTATGTAGATTTTCATGAATTTTGTTTTCTTAACATCATTGATGAGTTCTTTATAGATTATATTTGGATCTGTTATTTTCTCATTTTCAACTCTTATCCGATTCGTTCTTTACATATTATTCCTGGTGTTTTGATATCATGTTTATTTATGAAAATATGATATATATTTGTTTTCGTATTTCCATTAATTGTACAGTTGTTTCTTGTTGTTCCGTAAAGATGATTTTTGAAACCATTATTGCACATAAGTTTTACGCATTTCTGTACTGCATTGTTTTTATTCATTTTGAAAATATCTATATTTACGTCGCCAATCAGTATAGTTGGACAGTTGTTTAATATCTTTTCATTTCTTATGAATAGATTGTCTATTTTAGTAACATTTTAGTAATTTGTAATTTAACATTTTGCTTACAGAATGACAGACAGAAAAATGTTTTTATAATATATAATAATAATAGCCGGGTATCGTCGCTTCGCTCCGGAACCCTTGCATATATAGCATTGAAAAAACAAACTTTATTTATTTAGCAAATTAATGTTGCGATCGTCGGAGAATATATGTATAACCTCCCAGCCTGTTGTGGCTTCTCCGAATAACTCGGATGTATTGCGGGTCGGCGTCACACACCAAAAATTCACATTTTTGCATGTATCTTGCAAACGCTGAAGCGTTTGTGAATAAGTGATACATCGTTCGATAGAACTTTCAAATACCAACATTTTCTCAATTTAATGTTGTCTTCTATCTTTTATACTTTTCGTTTAAATTGAGAAAAAGTCAAAATTTGACCCTTTAAAAGGCGCCATCTTGGAAACCAAAAACTTTTTTCGAAAGATTTTTGTAGCATTTTGTTTGTCTTAAAAAGATCTACATTTTTTCCATTTACATAACCAATCTATCTCTTATAGTTTGGTCACAAAATTGGAAAAACGTAAAGTCTTATGACAGACAAAATAACGCTTTTATAATATATATATATATATATATATGTATATTCACTGAGCTATTTCAGAATCTGAGAATGTTATTTATGGTAGTTTTAAAAACTAAACAAAAAATAAATGGATTATAAAAAATAAAATCTTATTTTTAAAACTTAAATTAACATTTAATTTTCGTATTGCGTTTATTTTGGCATTTTAATTGCATTAGTCAACTTAGAGTTAACATTGCTTCAGTTTGGTAATTGATATAACTTTTGAAGGTTATGATTGTTTTGAGTTGATCCTTTCGACTTTTCTAACTAAAATATCAGAATTAAATATAACTTTAGAAAGAAATTGAATAATAAATTTTATAGACATTCCTGTAGCTGTTTGAAATCGAAAGAAGACACCCAAGTGGTTGAGTGTCTCCTGTTTCTTCATTGACAACTTGAAATATGATGTGACAGGTGCTATATGACCACAGGTCATGATGTCATCATTGACTCGGAGTTTTATGGGGTGATAAACGAGACCAACTCTAATCTGTTTGGGGGAATTCTGCAGAGGGATTCCGTTGGATTAGTACGATTTTCGCCAAGTTTTATTTTAGTTTTATAATAAAATCTATCTTTTTCGCCCCCCTTCCCAAATTAAAACAAACAAAAAAATATTACTTGAAGCCAATTGAAACGCTTTCCAGTGTCTATTATGATTAAGTTTACGCCGAATGCAAACTATAAACATTCCATGTCCTAAGATGCTTAAGTTTACACTGAATTTACAATGAAGGAAGGAAGTTTTCAGGATGAATATAAGTATGAGATTCTTCAAAATAATACAAAATAATAATATTATAAATTTCTTCTAAACAACATTCTTCATTTATAGAGAGAGAAATTCGCCAACGGACAACAAATATGCCTTCGCACATTGAGCCAACATCAACGGGAATTCTGAACAGCTGTTTCATCCTTATTAGGAATCATCAGCAGAATATACCCTTGATGATTGGCTCAGTTGCGCGAAAGCTTTACCTAAAAGCTTTACCGGGATTTGTTCGACTGACAATATTTTGATAATTTTTCCTGTACTGGTTGCAGCGTTTTTTCTTTTATTGTTTGCTTTCTACCGAGTCCCACTTCCGCGAGCGGAAGACGGAACCATAGGTACCCACGCATTCTGAGCTCAATCATCGAAGCTAAATCTGGCTGATGAGTCCAAAAAGGACGAAACAGCATTCCCAGATTGCTATCGATGATGGCTCAATGCGTGAAAGGCAAACAAACTAACGAATTTGTGCATTCTATAGATGTTTCTTCCCTTTTCCATATTCTCAATAACAATTATATTCTGAATAACCATAATATCCAATCACATATGTTATACAGATTACAATTAAATATTTTTAACAGCAATTAAGATTATATTTAGATATTCTTAATAACAATTTCTCAATTTATCAATTGAAACCTTTCAGCATTTTTTTAAAATTTTCTTGAAAAGGTTTCAGTAATTGAGAAATTTTTCAGTACATACTAGAATAAATATAAAAGATTTATTTTTTTATTTTATTTTTTATTGCATAAATTTATTGCTTCTAACAATAAAGATACTCTTATTATTGATTGTCTCTGTCTCTTACAATTACTGTAAATTCTATACACAACGATAAGTCATGTGTCTTAAACCGCTGCCCATATTAATAAATTTAATTCATAAATCAACTCAGTATTCTTAATAGAAAACGGAAAAATTGAATTTTTTTTTAATATAAATAGATTACTATAACAACTTTTACGTGCCTAATAATTCAACAATCATCATTTTGTCAGGTCTGTCATCGGTGGAGTTTGTCTGGCTGATGAGTCCTAAAGAAACTGTGTCCAGACTCTCCTCGGTGACAGTTAGAGGTGCGAAATCTTTTTGGTTTCTTTGTGCCTTCCAGAGTTACAACTTTTTTTGATAAATAGATTGCTATTTATATTAAGTTCTTAGAATTTTTAGATTATAATACGAAAATTAATGTGAAGATTGTCATCGTTCAAGAAGATGTACGTCACATGTTTTCACTGTCCGTGCTCGTTGGGATTTGTGACGTTGTATTCGAAATTGAGAATTGTGTCTGTATTGTTTCCTTTTATGCAGTATTACTGAATTCGCATCGAATAGCAACAATCGCATTCGCTGTCTCCAATGTTGAAAAAAAATGTTTAGAATTTCGAAATCATGGAATACCGAAAAAACCCCGGTGCGTCATAATGAAATATAAAATGTTTGTTACTTGCTTTCATTAAAGAAGTATAATTTTTTTTCTGTATTTAAACGTTTTAAAGATATTTAAAATACTATGCGACAAACTTTAATTGAAGTATAAACATTCTTTTCTGTTTGGGAAACCGAAGTATTTCATATTAATTCGATATTTATGTTGGACTGTATGTTACTACAACATCTTTTTGTGGTTTTTTTTTTTTTTGTGATTAAATAACATAAAAAAATTGTAGAGCAAAGGTTCATAAAAAAATAACATTCCCGTTGTAAATACTCCGTAAGCTGTAAATACTCCACTGCATACATAATATATATATATATATATATTTAATTTATAAACAACTTATTTATATTAAAAGAATTTAACGTGCTGTAAAATAGTTTAAATTAAATAAAACAAGAAATGAATTTTCAGCACAAATCTAACCAAATTGTCTTTCTGGTTCGATTATCGGGAAGGAATCGGGAACGGCCGTTTCGTCCTACTTGGGACTCATCAGCCCGATCTCCGCCTTCCCCGATAAAAAATCCAGAAAGGCAAGATACTTAAGTGTATTAAAATAACCCTCAGTCCTATCAGTTATTAGGAAGAGGTTTTTAGTTGTGCAAATTGGCACATTTATTGTTGATGTTTTTTGTTCTGCGGGGGTCACTGCCAGGTGTGACGGTGACCTCCACTTAAGTATCTTGCCTTTCTGGGTCTTTTATCGGGGAAGGCGGAGATCGGGTTGAAGTAGGACGAAACGGCCGTTCCCGATTTCTTCCCGATAATTATTCGATTATATTCGAACCAGAAAGGCAATTTGATCAGATTTGTGCTGACAATTCATTTCTTGTTTTATTTAATTTAAACTTATTTATATATTTAATATTATTAGATTATATTTACATTAAATATATAAATAAATTGTTTATAAATTAAATCAGTTATAATTAAATTAATATTGTTATTTATGCTTATTTTTTAACAAATCCAACATTTAAATTAATATTGAAATTTTTGATAATTCAAATATTATCATTTTCCATCAAATTCGTTGTAAATATTACATATTACCAATTAGATAATAATAATAATAATAAATTTAAAAAAGGTTTCCCTAACTTCTGCGACCAGTTAAGTATATTCAGTTTTAAAAAATATAAAAATAATCTGTTTTTGAAAATTAGACCGGGTGTGTGATAATCCTCTTGGAAATCCGCTGCCATTTTTTGAAATTGACAAATTAAGTTGTGACGATTTTGGACAGATGAATTTCGTTGGTTAAAAAAAAGAAAGAAAGAAAGTGGGCAGGAGCAGCAGCTGTCTTGTTTGTGGCCATGCGATACCCGTTTTCCTCACAGTGGTGACAGCGTTTGACCTTTTGACCAGGAAATATCCGAATCATCTGTCAGAAAAGGATGTTTTGAACCGAAAACGTCTCCCCAATTGCATCCTGATAGATAAGATTTTCATAAAAACTCAAGCTACTACTTTCTTTGCAGCTGTTGGAAGCCAAGATTTAGACGTAATCTCATTTTTATAAAAAGAAATTACGAAAAAGATTTTTCGCTACAAAAATTTCTGGTGGCGAAAAGAAATGAGAAAGTAATTAAAATAAAAGTTCCTGAAAAAACTGAAAGGAACAGTTGCTTTGAAATGTTGCAAATTTAGTTATTTAATTTTTTTTTTAATGTTTTTTAACTTTCGAATGTCATGAAACTCACATAGTTGTGGGGGAGTTTAACGTACAAAAATTGAAACATGAAAAACAAAAAGGGATTAAGAAAATCACGTCGTCAATGTGATTTAAATTGGATTTTTACGATTTAAATATTTGCAGGTTTAATTGGTTTTCAGCCTGTGACAAATAGGAAGGAAGATTATTGGAATTCGACAAACACTACAGTTGACCTCGGTTTATTTTTACGACTTCAGAAACAGAGAAATAAAGCATTTTCTGGGGTTTATCGCATGTTTAAATAAATAAAAGCAGTGCTTACAATGCATTGTAAACCTTGTATTTAAGTTAATTAATTATCGCCGGTATCATTTTCTAATTTAACTAACAATTTTAATAGAAATTGCTTTTGTCTTTTTGCAAACATCTCTTTATCATGGAAAATATTTGTAATCTATTTTCCTGAAGCTCATAAAACCACTGTGTCTGTATATGTGTATCTCTCTAATGACTTTTGAACGAGTGAATGAGTTTTCTTGTAACTTTGGGTTATATTTATGTCCGTGAGATGGTAAAAATCTTTATACTTGACGACGTAATTTTTTCGCTCTGGGTTCCTGTACAGAAATGTGTCTGTAAAGGAAACAAACACTTTCATAGGAAATCCTTAGAAGCGAAATGCCTAGTAATCCGTTGAAGAATGCTTTGATAGGATTACATTTAATTGGATAATTTAAGGAAGTGCTGACGGAGTTCATTTATTTTCAGCAAAAGGAGAATGGAAGACACTGTTTGTATTTCGAAAATATTATATAATTCAAAAATATGATTTTTCCTGGTATTTTTTTTTCCACTTAAAACAACTCTTTATGAGAGAGTTTCTTGTATTAAGTGTTAAATTCCTGATAGTTTTTTAAAAGCATAGGTTTCCAACCTAACAGCTAAACAGCTGTGGTCTGCGACCCATGAAAAAGATTTTAAAAAAGTTGAAATTGTCAACAAAATTTTTCTAATATTATTTCAGTGCTTAATTTAACATAACTTAACTGTACCACTAATCACAAAAACATTATGTATAATGATAAATTCCTAAATAAAGTAATATTTTTCAAGATTTACGAAATATTCAAAACAAAAATTAAAACGCCAGTTTTGGGCTGATTAAAAAAAAAGCCTGAATTATTTTCTTTTTTTTTTTAACTTTTTACTTTAACTTATTTCTTTTTTACTTTTTTTTTTTATAATACGTTCTCGCGACCCTATCCTCATATCCCCGTCGACCTTAATATGAGTCGCAACCTGAGGTTGGGAAGCTACCGTTGATATCGTATTCTATTGCGAACATGCATCATTTATTAAGTTCTGTGTACATTTCTTGAATTAATTTAAAACTTGTTTACTGTAAGCCAAATACTGTAAGTTACATATACGCATTCGGATGATAATCTCGTTCCTCAGTTTCTGCAACTCGAAATCTGTGTAAGTTTGTTATAATTAAATTCGTTAGTGCCTTTCAGTGAACGGACAAGGGATTAATACTGTGGATATCATAGGATTATTTTTTATTTGATTGTTTTTGTTCTCGGGGGCCATTCCTGGGAGCGAGAATGGTTTCCCTTTAACTTTCGCGCACTCTGAGTCAAACATCAAGGGCAAATTCTGCTGAGGATTCTAATAAGGAAAAAATAGCTGTTCAGAATTTCCGTAGATGTTGGCTCAGTGTGCGAAGGCATATTTACTGTCCTGTTGTGATTTTTTTTTTTTTTTTTACCATATTTACACTGACTTTTACAAGACAAATCAAAATATTCTTCGTCACAGGCGTAGCTGATGGCAGACAAAGTGTAATCCTTACCTTTTAACTTATCTTTCTTAACTGACGATAAAAAATAGCAAATTGCTGTAAACTTTTTAAATAAAAACCTGACGCAAACAACAAAAATAACCTGAAATTGCTGAAATAACGTTTTCTTTTTCCGCTGTTTTTTTTTTTCTCTTTTATTTATTTATTACAACTACGAGGGAAACATATATTTTTATCCCAGTCTTTATTATTATTATTATTATCCACGTGTCTTTAAATGCTTTGAAAAGTGCATTATATAAAGGGAAGATGGCGCTGGGGGCGCTTTTCCTTTATAATGAGAGGCATTTCGCCGTGCATCTCATCAACAGACTGAGGTAATGTGATTTGCCACCCCTGCACTGATTCAATTTGTGTAGCTGAATCCATCTTTCTCTTTTGTTGTTGTTGTTGTTCTTTTCTATCCTCGAACCGATGCCGTTGTCAAGGTTACTTTGTGCGAAAGGTGACTGTGCCTGGCAACAATGAATTCTCATAGAATTATAATATAAATATCAAATAAAATATCTTCAAATAATAATTGAAATCTACAAAATGAATTTTGAATTTGTGTGGATATAGTGTACATCCACTCACACATCCGAATAACTTCTACATATTACATAAGAATACAAATTATAATATAGTTAGGTTAAATTATAAATTATATAAATATATTAATTTTCTATATATAAGTTTTCAAACATTCAATTGACTATTACGTACTTAGAATATATAAAATAAGTTGAATGAATTTATATATATATATATATGTATAATTTTATAAATGTATTGTTAATTAGTCAATTTCTTTTGAATTGTTAAATTAACGAATAAAATACTATAAGTGTTGTTTCCTTTAGAATTCAAAGTAAGACACTTCTCGTTAATGTGTCTTAAGTTACTTACGAATTGACGAACTTAGGGAAATGTGTTATTTAGATAAATAGTTTAAAAAAAAGGTTTGTACTGATAATTAAAATCGACTTTTTAAAATTAAATCAGCGTTTAACAGAATTGCAGAAAAATGTTGTAAATTGTCGTTATTAGGTTATTTCATTAAAAAGGGTTCATTAAAAGGGAAAAATTGTTCATAGATTTCTTAAGGGCTGACTTTTTTTCTTATGGATATGGGAAACAACTGGACAGGAAGAGTCTAGTGCGTCTTAGATGAGATTGAGGGAAGATAGCTGTAGCAATGATTTATTAATCTTAAAATTTATTGCAGTGTTCAGTCTGATGCAGCTGAATACGAACTTCTCTATTACAACTAACAAGTAAATTGCGATTGATGTTCAACCCAAAACGAAATGAAGGATGACAGATAAAATGGATTGATTAGAGTAACGTAACATTGCCTGATGCTCAGAACTCACAGCACTCTTCCCGAGGACAGTTCGTATCTGATTTGTATTGTTCCATAGGTAACAATGAAATTGACGTATGCTTTCTTCCTATTTGTTTGTCGTAATATGCAGTGATACAATAGAAACAAGGGAGGGAAAGCGATTAGAAAACCAATCGCAATGCTTCGCAACGTCTTCTTATAAGAAAATATCATTGATATTGCTTTGAATTCCTTATTATTATAAATGTGATTGTTGCGAATGCAAAATGCGCAATTGTTGCGTTTACTGTGATTGTTGTAGAACTGCATTATAAATGTGATTGTTGCGAATGTAAAAGACGAATTGTTACGATTGTTGGGATTTTTGTGGTTAATGATAATTTAAAGAGATTTTAACGATTCTAACCTACGTGACAGACAAAACGGGAATATAAGTCTGCTGATCTTATTAGAAGACTAAAAATACGTGGATCATTAGCTTTGCAACGATTTAACAATGGCCGACAGAAATCAGAGCCTTCGTTTAGTTGATCACATGAACTAATATTACAATAAAAAAAATAATAAATTGATCAATTTTAATAATGCTTTATAAGTTTCAAAGAAAACTACAGACTAAAATTACCTCTGTAGCTTTTAATTTTAAAAACGATCTTAAAAAAGAAGGAACAATTTCATAGTTATATTGAGTTATATTTCATTATTAAAACGAATTTGTAAATAGTACAATTTAACTGAGTTAAAATTTCACTGCAAGCAGAACTGATTTTGTTCTGATGTTTATTTAACCTTCTACTACTGGGTGGAGGATAGGAAACCAGAAAACTTTTTCTACATTTCAAATTAATAAATATAATAAGAAAAAATATCCGTCCGTTCGTCCGTCCGTGATTCAAATATCTCTTATCCTTTCATTTCAGGTAGAGGAATCTTAGGAGCAATTTTAAGTTTTTAAAGAAAGTGTCTTATTTATTTATTTTAGTTCATATTGAATTTACAGGAACTAAGGGATATGGAACCTTCGAAATACTTGCCAGTAATTATGATAACTATTTATCTTAATCTCAGAAATCTTAATAATAGTAATAGTAATAATGTAATCTCCCTGTGGATTTTGGTATAAATCCGAACTTTGATTAGGAGCTGGCAGAATATGTTGCTTGCCACTAATTGAGATAGTTGATAAGATGCCGATATCAGCAATCAAGTGCTTTTCATAAATGAATATTAATTGTCTATAAAAGCTAAAAATTTGCTAATACTTAAGTAATAAACTTAGATTGTTCATTATCTTTTGGACTTATCATACCGATATTCTGAAACTGGCACAACAACTATATTTTTTATTTACATTTTGGTTTGTTCCACTGTATATATCTAACCACATTTGTTTCTAATGCATTTTAAGTTTTCTGTCTGTGATTTGATAAATTGTCCATTAGATTCATTAAGTTGAATTGGCCAGTGTGTTTCTAGAATGTGATTGAAGGCAGGTCCGTTGCTCTCTTTGTATACACAGGCAGTCGTCCATCACCAGTCAAAACGTGTCTTTTCACTCACGAAACCCACATCTCGAAACAAACCCCCACTTGTCTTAATTTGTCTGGAACTAATCAGGATGGAGACATTCCATTTACACCACCAAAGTCTCCGTTGAAACCCAGACACAACACTTAAACCCTAATAACGAATTCCTGTGTAATTTTTAATGTGACAGGTTCTAAATTTATGTTTTCTTTTTTTAATCTTCTCTGAATTTTTCCTGTTCATTTTAATTATCATTTCTTTTGTTTAATTGTTCCGTTTTTATCGATTCTTATAATACAACGTTAGACCACGAATTCTTTCTGGGAAACAGTTTACGTTACAATTTAGCATACAGCGTTGGCGCGCGCTACATTTTTATTAAAAAAAAATACAGTTGAAGCAATTTTCGCATGATCACCATATTTACGTATTTCATGTATTCAGAAACTCACTTGTCAGTATAAGTTTGTTCAAAAATACGTTACAGGTAAGCTATTTTCTGATTTTCCTATAGTAAATTGATACTTTGTTGGGATTCGTGTGTTGGTAGTTTATAAAAGTTTTACTGATATTCTAGGAGTCTAGTTTATAAAAAATTAAAAAAAAAAAAAAATCACATTTTAATATGCATTATATTCAACCTGGGATAAGAGAACACACCTAAGGGGTACGTGGAAATAATAACAATAATAATCTAGAATGCAGTGTTAGAAGGTTTTCTTATTTTTCATTATTTTAAGTAATTTTTCTTAATGATAATGTGTTGAGGCAAGAGAAATTTTATTTAATTATTTTATTTTTCTATTTTTTTCTTTTAATTACGATATATGATAAGAAATAAATAATATGTATCTGTAAAATCAAAACTTATTGCTTAATTACTAAAAAAATTAAACTTTAAATGTGTTTAACTTTAATATTTTATATTGAATGTAAATTGTGTAATTTATTTTAGATATTTGACCTATGCCCTAGATTTTTAGGCACCTTGAGAATACACAATTAAAGATAAATCTGTAGGTACGCGAACATAAAAAAAGGTTGAATACCACTGCATTAAAGAATATTCACACATTAGAATAAACTTTACTTCTAATCACATGTCGTGCTGGTTTAAAAATGACGAATAGGTTTTGAAAAGAATAATTCGTTCTAAATGTTTAAATCTTTGTTTACTTAGGAATTGAGGTTTGTTTCTTCTATGTTTTTATCCTTGTTATTTAGAAAGGGTTGGTTGTCACGTAAAAAAACAAAAAAGGTAAATTTTCGAAATAAAGTATTTAAAAATGATGATTTTCTTTTTAACTTACAGTAGAAACAAAAAAACCTACACCGAGTCTAAACTTGGTGGTGAATGGCGAAGAGTTGGATTGTTAATCAGGTCCGACGTTGGCTGCGTGAGATGTGGAACAGGTGAAGAATTGCGTATTGTGTTATTTTTCGCTTCAAAAAACACACATGGAAACAATTGGAACGGGAATAGATTCTTCGCCCAATTGGGAGATGAATTCTTCTACGCTGTGGTGATTTTTTTTTTTCCTTATTTTTTTTTTCTACTAAAGCATTTCTAAGGGTTGTTCTTATCAGTTATTTCTACAAAATGACTGTTTACCAAATTCTTATTACTTCTGGAAGAGTGTGAATATTGATTTTTTTTTTAATTTAACCACAAATTTGATCTAATATTTATAACATCGTTGAGCAGACATTTTATCCTGCAAAATTGCTTAGCAATTTTTTTAATACTTTATTGCATTTATTTATTTTAACTGTTCATTATCTTGAGCACTTATTCTAATAAATTTTATTTTCCTTATTCTGCTATTTTTATTGTTTATTCTAATAAAATGTAGGGAAAACTGAACATGCACAAGATACTAAACAGTTAATAAATTAACAAATACAATAAAATTTAAAACAAGAAAAAAAAAAATACTGAGCAAACAAGAGCACAAAGTTATGAAATACATTCGTAAAAACCCTATTGCAGTAAGTAAATTGAAGAATGATCAAGTATTTCTCGTATAACGAATATCACGAAAATCTTCAAATAAAGGTGTAATTTTGTAGTGACATCGACTGGAAGTCACTTTCTTAGGCTCGGACTAAAAAAAATCAAATTAAACTATTGTACCTAAAAGCCTTGGGTCCTACCAAATTAGGCAATATTTTTCCTTAACAATAGAAATTCCGATGCTGCGCGAATTATCAAACACACGATATAAAATTATTACGCCATGTTCATACTTGCAGCAGAACCTCGTCGCATAACTTCACTTGTTCGCGGCAAATTCGAAGCTTTGCCATTGTATCTCGACGAAACATCAAAGGATGTATTTACTAAGCTAAGTACGTGAATCACTGATGGTGGTTCACGGTGGTGTTATCTAAAAACCCTTCGCTATCAGTCTGAATTCACGACGAGGTTACGCAATGAGGTTCTGTTGTTCCATCCGTATGAAGAAAGCTAAATTTATAATAGCAATATTAAATATCTGGTTTTCTTTCCTAATTCTTCTCTGTATTTTATTAGCTTTAACAAAAAAAAAAAAAAAATAGGAAACAACATTTCAAAAGAAAATTTATTGGTGAAGATAAACGAAATTCCGCTAATTGCTACAAATAAAATCCCAGCACTGTGATTTCGGAATGTCGATGTTGGTGCCACTCTAACAAGAAAAACTGACAACAACTGTTGATGCAGTGTTTTGTTTTGGGTTTCAAAAACTTTTGCATATATGAGTTGATTGTGTAATTATGCGTTAAATACTCAAAAGTCATTCGAGCATCATTGTGTAGATTATTAACGTTTTTGACGTTTCAAAAAGTATATATCCTAGCAATCAACATTATTAAAAAAAAACAACCCAGCTTTTACATCTGCAGCAGTTGAATTATGCAACAATTGACGTTCGCATGCGTTTTGCCAGATAAGGGATCATTGTCAATTAAACTGCGCAAACTTCCGACTGTTACAAATGGAATTCAATATTGTATTGCGTATATTTTTTGAAATTTAAACTTTAATTTATTTTTAGTTTTTAATTTATTTGATGTGATTTGTGTTTTTAATAAATAAAACGTTGTTTTCCGTTACATATGCGATGCTTCTGGAGCAAAGGGACGGGTAGCCATCTAATCCTTACTGTAAAATTCGAGGACATCGGTATAAAAACCCCATCGCATTATTACCCCATCATTATTGGCTAATAAATACGTAGAGGTTTTACATGTTTTTTATTGTAATCCCATGAATAATCTCCCTTAATATTTTGTAACAGATTGTTCCGTAACTCTTTCCACGCCGTAATTTTGTTATTTATTAAAAATATATCTATTACGTAACTCCATTAAATGGAATGAGAGCTCAACCTAAATTATTTACAAGTTGAGTATTTTATGTTCTAAGCGGAAAAAAAAAAAAAAAAAAAACGTTTATAGAAAGTTTCATTATCATCAAATCGAAATATTGGCCCACCATTGTACTTCATATGAAGAATTATGATTTTTCAATTTAAATTTTGAATTTTTCAAATTTGTTTTAATTTCAAGAGATGTCATTTCCTTCGCCCAAGAGTGGATGCCTAATATTTATAGTATGAGAATAATTTAAAATAATATTACCACTATTTGTGATCTTAAATTTATTACGGGAAGTTTACATTCCATCAAAGTTTTAATTTTTCTGAAAGAAAATCATTCAATACGGTTAAGATTTAAAAAAAAAAAAAGAAAAGAAAAAAAAATGGCTGGGACTTAGCGACGCTGTTAGAATGGGAGTTTGAATGGTGCTCGGCTTTTCTCTTTAATCTCCTGCCTCCCTATTCCTGTAAAATGAAGTAGAGGAATGTTTATTTAGCCTCCGAGTAGTTGCCATAGTGATGGGTAATGCAATTCCAACGGGATTTGTCTCGCTCTCGCGTTAGAATTAATGGCCACGTGACCTCTGAAATCGGTAGATATCTTCGCCGAATTCTGACAGTTCCTGCCATTTTGTAACCAACCGAAACTTAAAAATTACTTCGGAGTTAACATATATGGCCTGAAGATTCGAAACGGTTATAGAAAGTAAATGGAATTTTAAAATTCATTTACTATAAGAAAGTTTAATTTTCCCAGTGGGAAGGGTCCACCCCAACCCAACCCGAAACTAGATTTGACAGAAGGCTAGGTAAACCTTAGAGCTTATCTGAAAGAGAATCCTTCTGAAACCTACGACTATTGATATAAACTAATGCATCAGAAGCTTGAATTTGTTAAGCCACGGCGAATATAGATAAATTTATATTTAAAAAAATCAAAAGCAAAATTCTTGATTTTGATAAAAATCTAGAATTGAATAATAAAAAGTTGCTTCCGTTTTGCTGTTGTGACAGTTTTTGGAAAAAATTTATTCTGTTTGCATAATCTTGATTAAAATTTTAATTAGGAATTTCGAAGCAATTAATGGATTTCAACTAAATTTTTATCATTTTTTTTTTTTTTTTTTTTAATATATTTTTTTTTTAGTTTTTTTAGAAAATTTCATCACAATGCAAGTGACGGACGGACCCCCCTTAATAAAAGTTTTGTTAAATAATTGTTCCTTGACCGGTTCTAAGAAAAGGAACGTAATGATTTTTAAAATTATTCTTAACTAACAATGAAGCAGCGCATTATGTGAAGGTATCATTATCGAAATGTATTGTTGTAAAGATGGAACGTGAAGCGCGCGCCGCTGTTTATTTAATATAGTGAAAGACTTTATTATTTATTTATGCTAATGACGTTATGTCTCCTATTACTTGGATACGAATTATTGGTGTACTTTGAACCGCGTTTGTCACAGCTATTCCTAACGTGTGTCTAATTTGATTGAGTTAAAGAAGGGTTTGTTTCCTCCCTTTGGGTTCTATCTTAAGAGCAGGAAAGGTGGGTGATCTGCATCTCATTCTCGTAATCCCATTACACTCCACTGATCTCTGCGAGCGGGATTTGAGCAAAATTTATTCACGAATAAATCTACATAATCCTGACACTGAGAGGGCGGTTTTTTGTTTGGTTTCATACCATATTGAAAAGCTCTTCCTGTGGGTTCCGATGATACAGTGGCATGTCTCAAAACTTACATTCAGTTAATTACGGTTTCTCGTTTCAGCACGAATATTCTAGTAAAATCAAATAATGTTTTCTAATTTTAATAAAAGTTATACACGTAACATTAGCAAGACAGGCTAAACTCACAATCGGAATGAAAATTTACGATTACTAAGAAATTCATAATTAATGAAAAAACAAAAATTCACCAAGCTTTTCTATTTTTGCTCTAATTAATAAGAAAATTCAATTAATAAAAAAAATGAAAAAATCTTTCGAAAAAGTTTTTGCGTTCCCTCAGTTATATTTGAATGTTACAATGACACGTTTTATGACTGGGAAAAAAATAAATAAATAAAGAAGACATTAAAGAAAATCAGAGGATCGATTTCCAGTGGTTTGTGTTTTATTTATTTACAGATTTTTTAAAATAGATTTAAAGTTACTTATTAATAAATAATTACTTTTATACATTTTTACACATTTTTTTTAGCACAGCCCAGTAATCAACTTCTGCTAAACGCATGGTCCTCGTTTCGAATTCCGTTGTGGGATTGGATGGTTCTTTCGGTTTATATATCTGTTACTTTCGACAACTTGTTCGCGATTCACATCTAGTTCCTGGCGTAGCGTAGCCTCTGTCGCTTTTGCTCCATTAAAAATAAATAAATGAATAAGTCACTTACTGAAATGTTATCAAAGAAAGCTTTGTCAATGAAGCGAAACCGGTCGTTCTGTTTTGTACTTTTAATGTTATAAACTTTTTTAGAAATTTTTAAATCTGTGTATCGGTATTTTATCTTTTAAATTTTTACTTATTTACTATTGATCACTTATTTATTAACGAAGGAATGATCATTTTTTTTGACATTCTCTGAACACGATCTATCTATCTATCAAATTTCGTATCTCTAGCACTTCTCGTTTCTATGTGATGCCGAAAAAGACAAAAAGGAACTATTTGTTTTAAATAACTTTGTTTAGAAGCCTAAGTATTAAAAAAAAAAGGCGATTTTAACAATTTACATTTTTTTTTAATTCTAATTAATATATATTTTGTTTACTAACTAAATGGTAATCTTGTATAGTGGATGTTAAGTATTAGGGATTTGAGTACTTTCTTTTTCTTTTCGTTTTTGTTTGTTTTAGTAATGGGATATTTAGTGCATGATCATTAACTGTTCCATTTGACGTTCGCTGGCTCATTTTGTTCAAGGTCTCATCGAGTGAAAACTGAGTCATTCGTCGGAATAAAATCTTCCTTTACTTTTTACTATTTCAAGGATGACATCTCTCTCTCTCTCTCTCTCTTTTTTTATTTCCTACTAGAATTACAAGTTTTATTATTAGAATTGACTTACGAATTACAATATCTATTTTTTTGTTTTCCGTAGTCTGTAAGGAAATGGAAAAGATGTGGATTCAGTTATAGGACGAATAATAATTCAGTTTAACGAATAATTAACAAGAACATTTTATTGGTTTTCAATCATTATTTTACTATAATAATGAAAACTTCAATAAATTATGTTAAATGGTTTAATGTTTGCTAGTTTGTCTTCATTTTCTCTGGTTACAAATTAATAATATTCTAACCTTGTCAGAAAGCATACTTAGTAACATACACCTGTTTATCGTAATTATACTTACAATGGCGTAGGCGTCACTGAGAGAGAATATCTGGCAATCAAATTTTACTAATCTGAAATTCGGGATAGACTTCATGCAGAAAATTGTGAAATTCAAAACTGGAATCCGTGTTTCAAAAATGATTGTAAATATTTTTATTACAGCTCTTGTTTTGCTCTTGTATTGATATATTTTTTCAGTTCTTCAAGATCTCTTTTCTAAAAATGTATCTTGTAAGTTTCGTTGTATTTTCATCCACTAACCTCCGGATGTCTTTATAAGGGAATTAGAAATAAATTTAACGATGCAATAGATATTTCCCCTGACCTACAGCGCTGTTATCGACCATCAATAAAATTTACTATTATTGGAATGCTCCTTATCGAAAGTTAAGGAAGTCGATTGCCACACACAGGAGAAACTCCTGAAATAATATGGAGCCTACTCTCTTTAACATGTGACCTTTTTATCCTTTGTTTTCTTTTAAAACCAAGGGGGGGGGGGGTCTTCTCAAATTTTATTCTTAAATTGTCATGGTCTTGAATACGAACAACCTACCTTCACATTTCCCATTTGCAGAAGAAACTGATCAAATCCACAAACACTTACAGTTCAGTGGGCATAAAATTCACGTAATTCTAATTAAACCAAAGCGCGCACGTGTTAGAATTCGTTGTTTCTTCTCACGAGAGTTAATTGTTTCAATGCCACTGCCTAAAGGTTTTGCTATTTTCACGGGAAGATGTCTCACACAGAGGTTTCCAAATATACAGAACTTATATTGTATCCTATCTTTAATTAGGCACGCAAAGTTTCAAGAAGATTGGTTCACTAGTTCAGAATTTATCCCTACACGACTACAGCCCCCTCCGTTGTTATTTGGAAAATATACAAACAATTTGTAAAAATTACAAAAAGTTATCAGCAATAAATTTATTTTTAATTTAAATAATATCACGGTGTCTACAGAACCTGGAAATCAGGGAAAACCGGGAATTGTTAGGGAATTTTGTTATTCTGGAAAAAATCAGGGAATTATCAGAGAATTTTTCAATTATTATTTAAAATCAGGGAAATTTATGATATTTTACCAAGCGCGAGCGCCTATCTTATGGGAGCATTCAAGGTCACGCGTCACGTCGATCTCCTCTTTTCCTCCGGAAAGAAAATAAAATAATAATAATAAATTAATATTAATAATAATAAAGTAAAATACTTTTTAAGTATTTCATAAGTACTGTTTTTATAGTAAAATAAACCAATCAAACGTAGTATGTTGCAACAAACATTGAATTCAATTTAAAAGTGTGTGTAATATAGTATTTGCAGAATATTTTGTAAAAGCTCATTAAAATATACTTTTATCATTCATGAAATGTCAATTTGTACAATTTGAATTTATTTCAGAATGCCTGTATTACTTTCTCAGTAGAATAGAATTTTTTTACTTATTCTTTTAGTATACATACAGAAAATAGTAAATATTTACCAAGTAGTTAAAATCATGGAATTTTTCTCTTATGATTAGGGAATTTTAAAAGAAATTGTTCGTGAAATTAGGGAAAAATCAGGGAATTATTCAGATTTTGTAGACACCCTGAATATATATTTTTAAAATTTATTTTTATATCTAATTTTTCCGTCTTTTTAATAAAATTAGAAGCAAAAATATAAAAACATCAGAATGTAACGTAATTGCTAATATTCAAAAATTAAAAAGAAAATAATTTTGTGGTTCCTAAATATTAGACTTTCTTACTTAAGCGAATAATTATACTTAATTAACTATTATTTAACAAAATAAAACCATTTGTAGGTTAATGTAACTAATACAAGTAAAACATTTATGAGATCTAGAAATAAATACAGTTGAAATGAAAAAAAAAAAACCCTGTTAAATTCAAAAAATACCTTTGAATTCGTCTTGTAAAAGGAATCAATTGTGGATTATTTTCATTGTCGTAATCCACACACGACAGATGAAATCCTTGTTGAAAAGAATGATTGACTCAGAACAGGATTGTTTTTTTTTTGCGTGTGTGAGAGCGAGATTGCTCCCTGAGAGTTTTAACAACGATTGTAGTTTTTCTTTTCTTTTAGTAGTTGGTTTCTCCGTTGGGATATGTTAGGACATGACACAGAAATAAGTTTTACTTGAAGAGAGAGCTATCGTTTTGTACCCAATGGGATTCTTTTTTTTTTTTTTTTTTTGCTATTTTTATTCTTCTTTCCTTCGAAAGCGAGACTTATCAAAACTTGTCAGTCTGTGTGTGTGTTTCTTATAACTTCGAAACGCTGGGTGAATCTTCTTAAAACTTAGCATGCACCTTTAAGGACGAGAGATGATCTAACTAATGTTTTTAAAACATTTTCCGTGTGGGTCCTTGAATTAGCGAGATACAGTCACAAAAATTGCCACAGAAAAAAAAAGGATTAGAACCAAAACAAATGAATTTCTATCAATTTCTTATTACTATTAGTAATCTTATGACTAGTCGAATGAGCGTAAATAGGAATAAGATGAATTGATTTCAGGTACCTTAAAGTATTTGCGGATTTAATTTAGTTTTTTTTTTATTCGTTCAGAAAATGAAAAAAATATCGGTTATTTGTATTAAATAAAGAAAAGGAAAAAGCAAGGTTTTAAGGAAGTAAGCCCAGTTTTTTTTTTTTTCAGGAACTTCTTGTCTTTTAACATTTATGAAGATTTTTTATTTTATTAAGATGTTAGGAAGATTATTTGTCGAATGTATCGAGTTGTTTAACGTCAGTATTTTAGTCTTTTTTCTTATGGAAAGTTAGGCTTATGAAAACATTATGTCTATGAGTGTATGCGCGCAAAACTGTTTTAAACAAGAAGACGTAGAAAAAAAATGCACATTGTTTTGCTTTCACGCCATGAGCTATCATCGACGCCAATCTGGGACAGCTGTTTCGTTCTTGTTAGGAGTCATCAGCCAGATTTACCCTCAATGAAAAGCTAAGAAAGCACGCATCTGGCTGATCAACAAGGGACCAAGTCTTAACAAGGGACCAAGCAGCTTCCCATCGATGATAGCTCATGGCATGAAAGCAAAACAATGTGTTTTCTCTACATCTCCTTTTTTTCATGTTACAATATAACTTTGTTTCTTAAATTATTTATTCTCTAAAGCGGTGCGTAATACATCTGAACCTGGGTTCGGATCCTGGATTTGATGGATGTTTCCTTCTTTCCTATGTTTGTCTGCTTTTTTTTTTCTTTTCTTTTTATTGTTTCTAGGGTTTTGTACAGTAGGCCTAGAAAGGCTGCGGTACTAACATACCCAGTCTTAAACCAAATTAATAATTAAATAAAAAACGTTTTCTCTATATTAAAAATCACGTAGTTATTTTATTTTATACATTTTTTATTATAAAAAAGCTTTTTTATTTTATTTTCGATTTTACCAGTAGGTATATTTCATTTAATGTAAGAATACTGGTAAGATTTACAAATTTTATATGGAAATTAATTGTAAAAATTAAAAAATTTATTTATTGATTAAGAAAATCTTATTAATAAACATACTTTAAAATTAAAAATAGACTTTTTTTTTTTCCCTTTTTGCATTCCTGTATTCAGACAAATATTTAAAAGTTGTTTTTTTTTTTATTTCCTGTTTCCTTTTCCGTTGTTAATGTAATATACACCTTAACGGGAGTACATATGTAAGTGCATAGAAACGGATTTTATAATGGAGTTTTAGTTTGTGTCTATTTCAGCGTGCTTGTTAGGGTTGTCGGTGTTATTAGAATTGAAGAAGAGGAGAGAGGGAACAAGCTACTATTTCTGTATCACCATTACAAGTCTCTCTCTCTCTCTTAGTGGTTCCCGAGGTGGTAGAACACGGTCCTGAAACAAACATATCACCTTTGTAGTGGCTGTGGTGACAAAGGCTTTCTACTAGGAACGTGTCTTATCATTTCTGGCTGTGGTAGAACCGCAAGCAAAGGCTTCAAGCATCTCGTGGCTCCAGGGAAACTTACTAAACTTCTATCATTTGTGAATTAACTTAGATTCTAAAAGTGCTTAGTTTAGAAAGGTTTTAACTTTCCATGGATGTTTTTTTACCTGATAATTAGACTAAGATAAAAAAGAAAAATCACAATATTGCGCATGCACGATCCTGTCAAAATATTTTGACCAATGTTCATTGTTACTTCACTATCGACTCTTTTATAGACTTACGTACATCACGTACATACAACTGCTGGTGGGTGACGAATTGTCTAGTAGCCAGTCGAGAAAAATATTAAAGAATGTGCGATGCATGATAGCATCTAGAAAGCCGCCATTTGTTCTCGACCTCTCACTTAGTGTGTTGCTAGAATGTTCCAAGAATGCGGAGAACATTCTTGTCTCACCTACTTTATATTCTACACCATTTGCGTATCGGTGATTGAACATGTTATTTTATGTCAAGATAGGACTGAATAATGTAACTTGATTACAGTTACGTAAGCAAGAAGATTTACTACTAATGTGTATTAGAAAAATTTTGGTGAAGAATTAGATAATACATCGGAAGCGCAGTGGTGCCTCAAAGGAAAAAATACACAATGAAAAACTCACCAATGAAAAACCAGTGAGAAAATCCATGTGCCAGCGAGAGCGGCCTCAATGAATTTTTTTTAAAGCATAAGACTTCAAACTGCGCATTTGAAATGCTAAAAATCAACAATGGATGAGACCAAATTATTCACGAGTGACATCCTGGAACAGCTGTTTCACGCTCGTTGGCGATCATCAGCCAGGAAAAGTCACAGTAAATAACAAGATCTCTGTACTGAGGCTAGTATAAACAACACATCGGAAGCGCCTCAAAGGAAAAAATACACAATAAAAACTCACCAATGAAAAAACCAGATTAGATGATGATAAATTAAAAAGAACTATTTGAGAAATGTGAAAAGATACTAAAACATAAGGTTATATCAGATGATGGAGGAAAATCAAAAGTTACATAATTGTTATTTACTCACATTTGTCTCTATAATGTTTATAAAATCATTAATTTATTGCTGTCAGTTTTAAAGACACCACATATTCACTAGTGACAATTAGCGAATCCTTCAAAAAGTATCTTTTGGTCGATGTCGGAAGGCAATTGGATTCAACGTTGGGGTTTCGATGTTTTGTGCTGCATGTTGGTCTTCTTCTCCAGTTTTATATCAGTGGCTGACAAATTGTTTTTTTCCTCTCGAATTACTTTGAGGAGACTCGATCATCTTCGACAGAGAACGCCTACAGGATCATGGCTTTATAGCTTCTTCATCTGTCTTCTTTGGCAGATCTACTTTGTTCTCACACCCCCTCCACTCAAATCCATCTCCCATCCACAATCCTTCCTATTTCCTTCAACCGGAACGAGTAACTGACTCAGTACATTTCGTGTCCTATTCGAAATAAAACGATAAGAAATACCAAGTGTTCAAGACTCAAAATCCATGGATACATTTTTAAAGTATTTTTACTTATTTATTTATTTATTTAATTTTTATTTTTAATTTGTTTGTTTGTTTGTGATTCAGTAATAAATCTGAATTGGATTGAAAATGAAAAATGGAAGAAGTACTTCTTAAAGGAATTTACTTGCAGGTTCACAGATCCCGAGAGCTTTTACAGAAGCCAATCAGCAGTTTTCTTCGTAAACCTTTTTGTTGGCCAATCATATTACAACAAGTTATTAAGAAGGGGTTACTCTGTCTTCTCGCAGAACTGTGGGATAATCTGATCTTATAAATTGATCAAGAGTGCTAGACCATTCTTTTTTTTATATATAAATAAAGATCTAGCAAATCTAATCTCTCCGTAAGTTTGAAATCGAATTTGTCAGAATTGTTATCTGTTTAGTAAAAATTCAGTCCAATGTGACATTGACTAAAGCGGAAGATATCATTTCGTAAAATGTCTACAAAAAAAAAAACGTTGTTATTGAATAACTCTTGCTGATTCAGAATGTGGAAGTACATATAATGTATTTTTAGGAGTCCCTGTTTCTCCTCTTGGAATATATCGTTTGTGTATGTGAGGTGATCCCCGTTAATCCACAATTCTCATCAACATTGGATAATGAGTTTTCTAAAGAATACAAAAGTTCGAAACAACTTAAAATATTAAAGCTTAATTTTTCTTTCTTTTGTTGTTTTAAAATCGTCAAAAGAACAAAATAAAAAGCTCCATTTTTAATTCAGCTTATATCTTCTTAATCTAAAAAGCATTCATTCTCTATTTCCTGGACTGAAAAAAATTATCCGCATTACTCGTGTGTCTAAATCGGATATAGATTTTTCTAAATTATAATCATAATAAAACTCACACATTGGATTAACTAAAAGGATTTAATATTTGTTGTTTAGATTCCTAAGCTTTTCTGGGGTAATTTTGTCGCTTTCTGGCGCTGATTTTTCGACAAGGATCCAGTTGGTGAAGATTTCAAATAGAATAAATAGTTAGATCGCCCCTGAATAGGCATACCAAGCTTCAAGAAGATCTATCCAGCGGTTTAAAAGTTAAGGGACACACACACACAGGCTGACTGATTTTATATGCCTAACTTTGCTATGAGAAATAGGCTAGACATACTTTTTACGTACAGTGCACCCTCGAACTTCGAACGGTTTGATGTTCGAACAATTTGAAGCTCGAACTAAAATTCGAAAGAGAACAAAAGGTTTTAAAAAATAGACTAAAACAAATGACGGTTTTTTCTCCAAGAAAAAAATTGAATGGTGGTAAATGTTAATGAACTGTCAACAAGTGGATTCCAGATGAAAGAAGGATAATTCACCTTCCAGTGAACAGTTATATCCCTCCTACTATTATTATTGATTGATTATTATACAATATTTTTAAATACTGTGGACTGTTATAAATAAAAATACTTTCAGTTGTTGAAATTAATATACTTCTTTAATCATTATTTGGCAATATGATCTTTTGAAATAGACAATGTTTTATATTGGCTAAATTTGGAGGTTTGGAACGGATTAATTCAATTTACATTATTTCTTATGGGGAAATTTAACTTGAAAGTCGAACCGTCCCTTGGAACGGATTGTGTTCGAAGTTCCACTGGATCTACTTACTTTGGCTGCAGTGGCGTAGCGTGGATTTCATCCGCCCGGGGCGTAGGCCAAGTTCGCCGCCTGTGGCAGCTATGAAAGCCAGTAGTCGAACTCGTTCGAGCTTGAAGTCCTGTTCGTCAATTTCGGTTAGCATAGACGGTGTTGCCAGTCGCTAGAGCGAGCGAGCGAGATGACTAGACTCACTTAAATAAAGGGAATTCCCCGGTTCCGTCACAGATTAAATAATAAAAAGTTCAGTGCTCATTTTAATCGGTCCGAATTGTAGGTGCGACAATATGAAAAGAAATGGTTCACGATTTTTCTTCCCTTTTCGTTTTTAGTTCAAATTACAAGATATTATTACTATTATTATTTATTGTGAAATTTTGCCGCCCCGAAAAAATGCCGCCCGGGGCGGGTCACCCCCACCGCCCCCGCCACGCTACGCCACTGTTTGACTGTATTTAAATATCAAATTAGTCATTTTTGTGTAAATGAATACTAAAGAAAAAATAATTACTTAAAATAATTAAACTAAAACTAAGAAATAGGAAGATAGAAATACTTATTTCTTTACGTACTGGAATTTTGTTCTATTCTTTTTCTTTTTTTGTTCGTGTATGGTATCTTCACCTAATTACTATCGTGCTATACAGCTAAGTTTCCTGCTAATCGTTAGTAATGAAAGCTTCTTATTGTGTAATAATTGTAATGTTTGATATTTTTTTACTCCAATGCTTAAATTTCTCGTTGAATGACTATTTCATTTAATCTTTTATTACTGAAACCCCCTGGGTAAATTGTAAAGCTTTAGAAAATATGTCCGAAATAAATGTCAATGTTTTGAAATATGTGTAGTAAACTCCCGATTATCCTCGGATCTCTCCTATTTCCATTTTTTTTAGTGTACAATAAATTACGGAATCAACAAACATTTTTTAAATCTAGAATAAGGTAAACAATAAAAGAGTTTTTTAAATAGAGCAGATACGTTGACTTTGTCCATAAACATGTATGCCAAGATCCAGAGATCCAAAGTATTGTGGATACACACGAACACCTACTGATTTAAATGCAACAACAGGCTTATTTCCATCCTGCACTTGGACAGATATCTTCCGAATAATGATTTTTTTTTTTTTTATTATTTTCCATTTCTTTGTTGGAAGCATCGCAGACATTATCCTTATTACATTTTCTAATTGAAATTTTTGATCATTAAAGTGTCTTAGAGTGGTAATAATTCCACGCAGTTTAACCCTTGTAAAGGATAAAGTGAGCTTTTGATTGGGTTGTTGGGGGGTGAAATTAGGGGTGAGTGGCATTAAAGTGGCTTCTGCCCCACTCCCACGAAGGGTAGCAGGTGTGACACTCCTAAATACAAGGGCTTCCCTTGAGATTGGATTAACCCAGTTCAGCTGTCCATTATTTATCCAGGCCCGTCTCAATCAGTGCTTCTTCTGTCTGTCTTGTTTGAAGGAATTAATTCCCCCTCCCTAATCCTTGTAATTTCGATTGGGAATTAATCTTCGTTGCAGATTTCCCACGGCTTCCCTCTTTTATGAAGATCCGATAGCCCAAGTGACAGAGTTTTTCCTTTGCTGCTGAATATACATGACATTGATAACTATATTACGAGGAGGTGTTGGGATGAACCAAAAACTATTCTTAGTCTCTTAAGCAAATCAAACCAAGATTGTAGAAAACATTGCTATTATACAGTATTATTATTTTAAAAACTAATAATTAATATTGATGCAGTAAATTTTTTATTGATAGTTAATAAAAAGTTCCCTTGAAAAAAATTTCAAAAAAGTATTGCAATTTATATACAGTAAAACCCCGGTTAACCGAACTAAAGGGGGGGGGGAGCCGTTTCGGATAACAATTTTTTCGGTTAAGCCATGAACATCTAATACAGCTACAGTATTTTGTATTGTAATTACATCTTTAGGATTACAGTAGGCTACATCAATTTACAGTATACTGTACTTAATAGTTTGTAGCATATGAATTACTCATTTGCGATTTTCGGAGGCGTTTCGGATAGCCAGATTTCGGTTGATCCTAGTTCGGTTAACCGGGGTTTTACTGTATATATTTAAAAAAAAAAACAAAAAACAAAAATCGTGATGTTGCCATTGTAAATATCACAATTATAGTGTCACCATTCCTTTAACGTTAATATCTGAAGAAAATGTAATCTCTCCTGTACTGATCACGAAGTTTTTCTAAGCCAGCTGCATTTGATTACAAATTTGATGATTTTTAAAGTGTACCGGTGAAGCGAATATCATATTCAATTTCCACTTTGACATATTTTAAGGACTGCACTATTTCACTTTCCTACCTTAGAGAATTTGCCGAATTTTCACACAAATTTTTGCTTTTTTTGTAAGTCCTATTTAGAGAAGATCTGTTCATTGGCAGACAGATTATTTGGGGCAAATACCCAAATCCTACTTCAGTTTCAAGATCTCCTTAATATCCACTGTACATTTATAAGTGTACAAGACACACATACACCCACCATACAGTTGACTTTAGATTCGTACATTTCGTTAATATCTAAGAGCGGATAAATGTTGTTTCGTTCATCTAGATTGACTTGAACAAAATAGTTTCAAAAACATTACTTTTACGATTTAGAGGGGGAAAAAAAATCTAGATTAAGGAAAGGAAAGTAGATTTGAAGTTCTTTTAGGAGTAAATTGCTTCACATAAGATTGTCTACTATATTCTCTATCCATTGGAGACCTTCAAAGAAAACAATAAATTGATGTTTTGTGAAACTATGTATTTGCATCACAGACATTGCTTCCACAGTTAATCATCAGGAAAGAATCATTAAAAGATAAATGACATTTAAGTTGATGAATTGTTCTTGTTTTGATATTTCTGTGGAGAAACTCAGATAATATTAATTGAACGGATGGAAAATTATACAGATGGTTTTTACAAACATAACATTTTATTTGACAAACCTTTAAATAATAACCAGTAAGTGAATAAATAACGTTATGAAATCATAATATTCATTGAAACGTCTAATGCTAGGTAGAACAGCAGTGCAAGTACCACTGGCATATTTTTGCCTAAAGAAATTTATTTTTAGAATCATCTTTACCAATTTTGCTGAATTAGAAAATGTGTTATTATATGAGAGATTACATTAAGTTGGTTATAAATAGGAATATCTCTCATTTTATAGAAATGAAATTCTTCTTTTTCGTCTTCTTTCTTTTTGTATATTGTGTACTCACTAAGTGTTTAGACCAGTCAGATGAAGTCATAAAGTGTAAGAGAGCGAACATTTACTTTAAAAGAAGGTTACAGTTGAAGTGAACAAATTCTGTGCTAACTTCAGTAACTCCTTGTTTAAAAATACAAGGTTTGCTTATGTTTAATTATCGAACTGAAACGTTAACTTTTTTTTTTTTTAATTCTTGTTTCAGATGCAAGAGCTTCCAAAATTTAAAGAGGGGTGAAATCAGCAAAATCCCTGGATCCTCTGTGACCCCTAGTGCCCCTGGAACCCCAACCCCAATACGTCTACCACAGTTTCAAGGGGAAATATTTCGAGAAGTTTTGTACTATATCTACACAGGAAAAGTAAGTATTCAACCTCTAAATAGTTTAATTCTGTTCTAAGAAGAAATAAAAAGCAGAAAGACATTGCCTTGCCTTGCGTCGTAGAAAGATGATTTTCTATTATACAGTGGAAGAGACGAAGGACAATTAGAAGGAAGACTGACAGGACGAATTTACTTGAAATGCCCAAATCTTCACTGGTCATAGTTTGCACCTGTTGAACAGGATGATTTTAGAAATCTGTGTTGATTGATAGCAGATGATGTTGACTTATAAATGTAGAGAATATTCTAAAAAATAGACATTAATAATTACAATTTTAAAACATCGGTAAAAAAGGTAGAATAAGTTTTATATTGTTTATTGTTTGTCTGTTGAACTTTTCTTTCAATTTTGGTAAATATCACACCCAAAAATCTCAAAGCCAATGAGATAATGCTTTTAGTAGAAAATTCTTGAAATATTTAAAAAAGGCAAAGTAATGCCTTCGTTATTTCTAGATCACCTTAACAATGGATTTTAATTATCCCTATTCATTAGTAAGATGATTTTGTAGAGAAAAAAAATCAATTTAGCACTTATTATCACTCTATTAAGGATCTACAGAATTAGATGTTATGCACATAAGAGCCAAAATAAAAACCATCACTAAGTAAAAAGGAGAATTTCATGCCTATGAGGTGAAGTCTTAAGAAGGCCGTTTCATCATTATTATGAATCCTCAGCCAGACTTACCGCCTCATGACAAGCTCTGAAGGCATAAAAAGTTATGAAACCAATACCCGCTCCCGGATATGAGCTCCAATGAGAACAAAGAAGAAAAGAAAAATACCTGTTACTTAACAGAATTTCAGAAAATGTTCTTCAACTTTCGGGCACAAGTGGCAATTAAATTACAAACAAAACGCCACAAAAATATAATAATCAAAAAGGAAATAAGTTGAACGTAAAGTTTTAGTTGTTAAGGAAAGGAGGAACGTCCCAGCATGACGCCAAAGTAAATAAAAATTGATACCACGACTCCACTTCGTTGACAAGCTTTAGGCATGAATTTTTGTTTTCTTTGTTGAATGTTGGGAAGTTTCCCCCTTTTCTTAACAAACTGCTCGTTAAGCCTATTTCCTTTATGATTACCGTTATTAAGAGTTCAGATGTTTTCTACTTTGATTTACGGTCTTTAATTCTCAGGGAACTCTAAGGTCTTCGTAATTATTCTGCATAGCAGCCTTACAGCCTTGCTATTATCTCCAGCGTTTACCTTTTTAATATTAAATGTAAATTAACTGATATTTATTTTATCCAAGATATTTATTTGGCCTGCTTTTAAGTTGAGAGGAGATTTTTTTTTTAATCATAAAATTTGTTTTTGTACTTTAATAACGACTAAAGAGATAATCAAAGAAAAGCGTTAAGTTAAATTAACAAACCCATGTCGCAGGGTGGATCGTCCTATTGACCAAACCATTTATTATTATTATTATTAATAATAATAATAATAATAATAATAATAATATTGTATGATTTGTAACTAACAGTTACTAACTAACAGTTTTAATTCGTACATTATCTTGTCTTTCTTTTTTTTATGGTTGGGTAATTTTCTTGTACTTTTTTGTTATTTTTCTCCTCGTAGGTTATTCTACAGGATAGTACTGTATTTGAAGTCCTTCTTACTGCTCAGGAATTGGGGGTGGAGGAGCTTCGTTTATCCTGTGAAGAACACATTGCCAGCACTTTGTCAGTTCACAATGCCTGCACTTTTTTGGCAGCTGCCATTGAAATGCAAGACAGAACAGCAGGTGAGAAGGAATTGTTCTGTCTATCTTTAATAGTAATGAAAAAAAGAATTTCTTAAATTTTTAAAAGCCAGCGTAAAATATTAACAAGAAAAAAGAAAAAAAAATAGAACGCTGTTAATTTTAATATTTTATTCGTAGGTGATTTTTTTTTTCATTTGATTCAATAGCTGTGACTCCTGTGAGTAATTGAAATAGTTTGAAAATTACTGGAGAATATTTACTTCTGACTGTAGCAACATAAAACAGATATATGTGTATTTACCCTCATCATTCAAGGGTAAACAGACACGGTCCCTTGCCTAGTCTCAGCTGAGAACAATTCAAGAACGGCCGTTCCGAAGATGAAAAGATGATCTAGAATCTACATATTTAGTATTTTTGTAAATCATGATTGTGGAACTGCCTTTGCCTGTTCCATTTCCTTTGGCATCTACCGTAGATTTCTTCATCTCTTTTTTTAATCATAGTTTTGTGTTAGATTTTACAAATATATTTCGTTTTGTCCATTAAGAATTTAGTCCTATCAAAATTTAAAATACCCTGATTTTATGTTTGCATTAGTGGTAGTCTTTATTCCTCCAATTCTACGAATGGTTGTTGTATATTAATTCCCTGAACTGATTATTCTACACATTTTTTTAAAAGTGTTTACTTTAATGAACACTACCGTATTAAAATATCTGAGGATCACTTTGTAAAATGTAGAATTGTACAATATTTAATATTAGGATAAAAGGTGAACATTCTGAGAGGTCATTCTAAGTAATTCTAAGTTTGTTTGGCGTAGGTGCTCGTACCTTGATGTTCCTTTACGCGAGCACTAACATTCATTCAAAGATATGTCTAGATATCATTGCACTTTGCAACTCTTTCAACTTCAGACAGTAGAACGCATTGAGGCGAGAGAGAGTAGGACGTGATTCCATTCCAATTCAGAATACTGTACATTCAAATAACTCGAAATAGGACAGATGTTCCTACACTTTTTTTTCTTCCAGTGACGATAGTATGACCTCCCAGGACATACCTTTTCTCCTGGATATCGTCCATAATAATAATAAATAGGCTAATTATAAATTTTATTTCAAAGTTCGAAAGAGAATTGCATTTTTTTGTTTTTTAGTTTAATAAGCTTGAATTTTTACTGTTCAAGTTTATTTCTATTAAGTCATTACCAAGTTTACAAAATAAAAATGAATTATAGAAGAAATTAATCAATTGTTTAGTTTTCAAGTTTAAAAAAACAGAAAAACAAAAGAAAGCATTCCTAGAAAAAGTGCCATGCTGTCGTCGGCCGTAGTAAGAATATCAACACTCCCTATCTTCCCTTGGATGTCGTAATAGGCGACAATTTTACATTGATATGATTAGTTCCTTTGATTTCAACTCTGAGAGAGATATTTCTTCGTTTAGATTTCGGCTACTTGCCTGTAATTCACAAATTTTGCAATCAAAAATAAAACAACAGATCTTATTCTTCAATAAATAAATAAAAATAAAAAGGATTTCTTTTGCCACCCTCTTCTAAGTTTCTTATATTGGGATAAAAAATAATCTACAAACGATGAGCAGACCTTCTTCAAATCTTCCGCAATTTGAAAGAAGAACTATTGAACATTGTTGAACTACAAATAACCATTTCGACAACTGATGAGTTTAATTGGAACGAACTTAAATCAGATGCTTTTGCTCACAAACTCCCCCTTTTGAATGAGAATATGGTTTAACTAGAGTAAAATTTGCTGTCGTCGAAAAATGATTCTGAATTTCCCTTTTCACTCTTGATAAATGTACGTTTTCATTTGGACTGTCCATTTGTGGCTTCTACAGGATTTGAGTAGGGGGTCATTTTATCAGCAGTTAACACTTTGCTTATCTTATCGCCGGAGCCATTCTCCAATGAACCATCGTCATTATTATAAAGATAACAGCAACGAATTCAGCAATTTCTATACATGAAAATAGTAACTGTTTTCAAGAGCTCATTACTACTTGCGAATTGCTAATTCAGAGCTTTACCTGTTCCATTGCCATTTGGAACAAATTTATTAAAACATTTGCCTGAGAAGATAATCATAATAAAGCAATAAAAGAGAGCCAACAGAGGAAGAAACAGAATCATTTAGGATTAAGATTCAATATTGAGAAAATGGTAAATATTAACTATTAGAGGATAAAGATAACCAAGGAGGAAGCTAATGCGAGTTAAAAATTATCCTAATCTTAATAATTTATTTTAGTAGATTAAGAGCCGTGTAAGGGGGCATTTTTTTAGTTAAGCTTATAGTTAATTTCTAAATATGAATTGCGTTTTAAAGTTTGTATTATATCTAGTAAATATTGATTAGCAGGGGTGGATTTAACTTCGCTGATTCGAATGAAAGTCGTAGAAGATAGGAAAGATCTGGTGTTTGATGGAAGAGATGGAACGGGAAATGAGAATGATGATGATGATGATGATATCAGTAGAAGAAACTGGTAGATGGGGAATTTGCACTCATTGATAGATTAAGATACGAGGTTCAAAATTGTAAAGACATTTTATTTCTTGTATGTTAATTGCATGCTTTTATGATTTATGTATGATAAAGTCAGTGATGCCCAACCTACGGCCCGCGGGCCATATCCGGCCCGCGAAGGTGTTACATGTGGCCCGCTCTTTAATTCCTGTTTTTTTCTTGGTTGTTAAATAGGAGATTCCGTTTTTTTTTTTGGTTGTTGAATAGAAGATTCCGCCACATTGTGGCCCGCGAGATTCACAGCAAAGTCAATTTTGGCCCCCATATTACGAAAGGTTGGGCACCACTGACAAAGTGAATTAAATAATACTCGAATATTATTAAATAATAATATATATGTATATAATATTTTGAAATTTTTTCGTTTTTTAATGCTATATAGGAAATTTTAAAGAAAGTTATTAAGTTTAAAAAAATAGATAAAATTAATTATACATGGAAAATGAACAAAGCTTAACTGAGGCTCAAGAAATTAAATGAAATAAATATTAATTTAATTTTAATGAATTCATTATTTTCAACTATTAGAGATGATTGTAATTCGGATAATTAGCCCAGACAGTTTCATTATGATAACTTAATAATTAAATAAAAATTACTGATGTTAAGGAATATTCCTAATCAAATTAGAAAGAAAAAGAATTATAATTATTTTTTCTTCCCATCAGATCTTTCTTCTCTAACTTTTCTTTCTCTGAGTCACTGTTATTTGCTAATCATTTGAATCTAACGAATCAAGATATTTCAAGGAAACAGCAACTATCTTGTTAAAATATATTATTAGTGTAAAAAATAAAATCCAATTTCTTTTACGTCAGAGCAATGAAAATACTTTATTTAAAGTTTAGAAAAGTTAGAAATAAAATAAGAAGACGGAAAAAGAAAAGAAAGAAAGAAAATAAAAGGGGAAATGTTGTGAAGATTAAAATAAAATTCAATAAATTTGTTTGTGTAAATTACATAATTGTAAAATTAACAGCAATAATAAAGTAAATTAATAATAAAGAAAAATTAAAAAAAATTAAATATGAAAGCATATCTACTGATAATTAAATTTTAAAAAAGTCATTTAAAATGATTAAAAGTATGGAGTTCCAATGTTTTTTCAAATTTATACTGGAACTTGAATCCTGATGCTTTTTCAGGTGATTTATACTCTTTAGTTTTCGAATCTTATTGTTAATGTATAGAATATGTCTCTACTGCAAACTTATTTAAAGTGAAACTGGTTCTCTGGGAAGAAAATTTAATACAAATAAGAATTCAAGTTCTTGCATTAATACTCTTTGTACAATGACACTTCCGTTCCTATAAATCTCATATAGTGAAGACTTCAAGGGAGTAAGTTGTGTATTTTCGTATCCTTAAGGAAAATATGTTTATTACGGCTTTGATCGTATAATCTTCCTTTTATTCTTTTCTACAGAACGTGAGATGTTTAATTCCTTCACAATTATTATATTATATAAAAGCGTTATTCTGTCTGTCATTGTCATAAGACTTTACGTTTTTTCAATTTTCTGACCAAACTATTAGAGATAGATTGGTCATGTAAATAGATAAAATGTAGAGCTTTTTAAGACAAACAAAATGCTACAAAAATCTTTCGAAAAAAGTTTTTGGTTTCCAAGATGTCGCCAATTTTTAAAGGGTCAAATTTTGACTTTTTCTCAATTTAAACGAAAAGTATAAAAGTTGGAAGAGAACATTATATTGAGAAAATATTGGTATTTGAAAGTTCTAACGAACGGTATATTAGTCATTAACAAACGTTTCTGCGTTTGGAAGATATATGCAAAAATGAAATATTTTTGCGGCAACCCCCCCCCCCCGTGTGAGTGCCAACGCGCAATGCACCTGAGTTAAGCGGAGAAGCCCACAACGAGCTGGGAAGTCGAGTATTCTCCGATCTCCATATTAATTTGCTAAATAAATAAAGGTTTTTTTTTTTTTTTTTTAATGCTATACATGCAAGGGTTCCGAAGCGAAGCGACGTACCCATCTAGTTTGTTTACAATACAGTTTTTAGTATGTCCTTTATCAGGGAAATTTAACAATTTCCTATCAAAAGAAATTGAAATTTCACTGGTAGTTTTAGGCTGTTGATTTCACTGCAGACTGAAGATAGGAAAAGTATATTTGCGTTTCGTACTATAATTGGCAAAATTTACCTCAATTTTAGTCTTTCTTATTTTAAATATTAATTGAAAATGTTATAAAACAAAACAAAACAAAACAAAAAAAAATTCGTCTGTGTTTGAAAATTAGTTTCATAATTTCTTTTCAAATACTTCCATGTATTATTTCATGTATTGTTCTTTTTATTACTTTTCCTTTAAATACTTTTTTTATTATTATTGCAATTACTATTTTATTTATTTTTTTCTTAAATAGGAGCAAAAGGGAGTAGATCTTTTGTTGATCAGTTTGTAACATTCATTGGTGAAAATGCCTTAGAATGTGTGAAGACGTCGGCCTTTCTTGCTTTGCGAAAAGATGCTCTGACCCATTTGGTATCATCTGATTTTGTAAGTGGAAATTTAATATTAAGAAAGTTTAATATTCAGTTTGAATATTGAATGAACTTCTCTCAATTACTTGTTCATAATGATTATTTACTATGTTTAACATTTAAATATTCGCAGGCGTACAGGATGCACTTTTTTTTTCCCTAAAAATTTGCCTTAAAAATGGGTATATCTTACACCCCGAATGCATGTTTGTTTGTTTTTTTCCCATTTTATTATTCCCCCCCCCCCCCCCGAAAAAAAAAAGGAAAGCCCCTGAAAGCAGCTGTGTCTAATGCTGTCTAGTACAGTAAATATCCAGTCGTCATCGCTGGAAATTTGACTCTGCTGATTGGATAACTTTTACTAGCCGCTGTAATCTGGAGGCCATTGATCTTTCAGCTACCATTGATCAACTTATTGACGAGGTCACTCATATCATTATTTGTGCTGCCAAAGCAACAATTCCACAAACATCTGGACGATTCCCTCTGCATCCCAAACCTTGGTGGACTAGTGACTGTACGTCTGCACAGAAGATTAAGCAGAAAGCTTGGAACATTTTCCGCCGTTATCCGACTTCTGCCAATCTTTTGGCTTTTAAGCGAGCACGTGCTTCTGCTCGTCGTATCCGTCGCATTGGTCAGAGGGAGTCGTGGCAACGTTTTGTTTCATCACTAACTTGCACTTTGTCTTCAAAGACCCTTTGGGATAACATTCGTAAGATGCATGGAAAGTACAGATCTCAATCTATGCACATACTGAAAGAAGATGGAAAAGAAATAGCTACTATCTCCGCACAAGCTGAAGCCCTTGGACGTGCTTTTGCACGGAATTCCAGCCCTGCACTTTTATCTCCTACTTTTCAAACGATTAAAGACCGTGCTGAAGCTATTCCTTTAAAGTTTTCTACTTCCAACAGAGAACCATACAATCTCCCATTTAATTTACAGGAATTATTGTTTGCACTAGACACCAGCAAAAATACTGCCTGCGGCCCTGACGGAATTCATTATGTGATGTTGCGACACTTATCTGTTTCGTCGTTGCATGTTCTTCTGTCCATCTTTAATAAAATCTGGTTGGAACATTTATTTCCTGATAGTTGGCGACGAGCTATAGTCATTCCTTTTGCCAAACCTGGTAAAGACGCCAGTGATCCAAATAATTATCGCCCCATTGCCCTCACTAGCTGCTTATGTAAGACGCTTGAACGAATGGTAAATCGCCGCCTTCAATGGTATCTTGAAGCCAATAAACTTCTCGCTACCACACAGTGTGGTTTCCGGCAGCATCGCTCTATGGTTGACCATCTTGTACGTTTGGAAGATGCTATTCGCACTGCATTTGTTAATAGAGAACACCTCGTCTCCATTTTCTTTGACTTGGAGAAGGCATACGATCGCACCTGGAAATTTGGCATTTTACAAGATCTTCATCATTACGGCCTTCGTGGTCACATGCCTATTTTCATTCGCAATTTTCTTGCGAATCGTACCTTTCAAGTACGTCTAGGATCTACGCTCTCTACATGTTATCCTCAAGAACTCGGAGTACCTCAGGGCTGTGTCTTGAGCGTTACCCTTTTTTCTGTAAAGATTAATGGCATCATTTCTGTTTTGCCTTCGTCAGTTCACCACTCTTTATATGTTGACGACTTACAGATCTCTTGCAGTTCTGTTAATTTGCGTCTGATTGAACGACAACTGCAGTTAGCTCTACATCAGTTGCAGACTTGGAGTGTTTCTAATGGTTTTACTTTCTCACAATCCAAGACTGTGTGTGTCCATTTCACTCGACGTCAGGGAATTTTTCCTGATCCGCAGCTGACTCTTGGTGGCGTCTCACTTCCATGTGTGTCTCAGCATAAATTTTTAGGCCTCATTTTTGATAAGAAATTGACTTTTAAGGATCACATACTTGACCTTCGGAAACGGTGTCTTTTAAAACTAAATTGTATCAAAGTGCTTTCGCATTCCAAATGGGGTGGTGATCGCTTGGCCTTGTTGCGCATTTACCGAGCCCTTATTTGATCCAAATTGGATTATGGCTGCATTGTCTATGGCTCTGCGCGACCGTCTGTCCTTCGGACACTTGATCCTGTACACCATCAGGCCCTCCGCTTCTGCCTAGGTGCTTTCCGTACTTCACCGATTCCCAGCCTGTATGCAGAGGCTCTGGAACCGTCCCTGCACTTTCGTCGACAAGTTTTGTCTCTCCAATATTTCGCCCGTATTTCTTCACTTCCCAATAATCCTGCTTATCAATGTGTGTGTCGTCCTCGTCAACGACGTCTTTTCACCAATCGTCCTTCCATTATACCACCGTTTGGACATCGGGTGACGACTTGGCTCAATACACTACAGCTCGCTGACCTTCACATTGCCACTCTACCTACTTCACCATCCGCGCATTGGAAATATCCTCTCCCCACCTGTGATTTCTCTCTTCGTACTTTTGCGAAAACCAACACTCCCTCGACAGTCTTTCAGTCTCTGCATCAAGATCATTTGTCCCGTCACTCTGATTTCAACATCTTCTATACCGACGGATCTAAAGGTGCAGATTATGTTGGAGCTGCTTTTTACACTGCTACTTTCAGTCGTGCTGTTCATCTTCCTTCTGAGGCATCTGTTTTTTCTGCTGAGCTTTATGCCATCTTCCTAGCTTTACAGTATGATTTGCAGGAGAAGTTTACGCACACACTTATCTACAGTGATTCTGAGAGCGCTTTGCGGGCACTGTGCAGTCACACCCTGAAGGGTCACCCTTTTGTTTTATCCATTTTAGATTTTTTACAGCGTTTTCACCGTTGCACTATCATTTTCTGCTGGATCCCAGGCCACATCGGCATTGTCGGCAATGACCACGCTGATTCTCTCGCAAAGTCTGCTGCTAGTTTACCCTTGCGACGGATCTCCACTCCGGCCTCTGACATCTACGCACTTATACGTTCTCGTCTCCGATCTGCCTGGCAACACGAATGGGATGCTCTTCACGGCAATAAACTTCGTCTTGTCAGTCCTTCGTTATCCTCTCCTGCCACTCGACTGTTTCCAACTCGCCGGAAGGATGTTCTTCTGGTGCGTCTGAGGATCGGCCATACAAGACTGACACATAGCTACTTATTGCTCAATCGTTCACCTCCCCAGTGTTCTACGTGCAACGTTGTTTTAACCGTCCATCATATTTTAATTGACTGTCCTGCTTTTACTCAACATCGTCGTCAGTGCTTTTATCCTCTTTTTAAATTTCATGTTCCTTTTCATATTTCATTGCTTTTAAATGATAATGATCTTTTACCCATTTCATCAGTTTTATACTTCATTCATCAATGTGGCCTTGCCACTCTATTGTAATTCTCCGATTTTTTACTTTTCTTCTAAATACCTATCATTTTACCTATATCCTATTATCTTACTTTGCACACTACCTGTTCTTTTCTTGTTTTTGTCCTTTTTAGCTAGATACATGTAGTTAGTCTTCATTCCATTTTCTTTTCTTTTTTACCTTTCTTGGCGCAGCTTAGCCGCAGCTGCTTTTGCGCCATTAAACACTAACCAACCAACCAACCAACAGTAAATATCTCTTATCCTTGTTGAAAGGATTTGAATGCTTTTGAGCAATCATCAGTTTTGGTTGATGGAACCATAATGTAGACATTATTCTAAGACTCAAAAGACCTCAGAAAAGTGAGTTTGCAAAAATTCCAATGAAAAGTAAACGAAGAAACACCACTTAATGCAAAATGATTAATAACAGTTTAATAAAAACTTAAATGATTGTCCACTTTCTTCAAATTATTTAATCAGCTTTCAACAAATCCTGAAGAATAATTATGTTATTATGAATTTCTTTCTGATTACTGTTCATTAGTCAGAGTAGCATGATCATGTTTGTTTTTTGTTTTAGGTTTTACTGAAAATGAAAAAACTATTTACACTGAACATTTTATGATATTTTGCCTTATTGTTCTACAACAAAGAAATGCAATTTTTAGTCTTTAGTCAAAAAATGAAAATTTTTAATTTTAAAAATTTTTAGTCAAAAAGAGATGAAAGCAACTTAAAATTTTATTGAAAAGCTGAAGAAGAAAAAAATAGCAAAATAACACAGCAAAATTATACTTATTTCGTAGTATTTATTGATTAGTGGATACAATTATTCAGTGACAATTTTCTGAAAATGTTTAAGATTTACAGGACCATAATAAATTTTCCAAACTCTTGAATTTTAAAATTTATTTATTTTTTTGCTTCTAAAAGAAAATTAAATGATATTATAAAGTAACAATACAGAATAGAGATGTGTAATGAATAAAGAGATGTAAAAGAGTTAAACTTTTACAATGATTTAACTTAGAGCTTTCAACTTATAATGTCGAACTCCTTTTTAACTTTTATTCATTATAAATCTTTATTCAAACGTATTTACTTATTTTTAAAGCTTGCATTGGAAGAAGAGGATGTTTGGAGAGCTGTCTTAACCTGGGCCAAACATCAGGCAGGAGTAACTCAACCAACAGCACATTGGACTGAAGAGGAAAGAGCTAGAGTTTGTCAGGTAAATGGATTTCCTAGCTTACCTCAATTGCAATGGGGATTTTTTTTTTTATTGGATAAAATGATATATCACCTTATCAAAACAGCAGCGTTGGCTACTTTGGAATTCTCTTTCATATTTTTATTTTTGTGAATATTCATGAAATTCAGTGAAGTAACTACAACTTCAAAGCTTCTTCATATGAAATTCATAGCTACATGAAAGATAAATAAAGAAAAAAGGAGATAGGCCTAATGTATTAATGAATAATAATTGGGAGAGATTCATTCAGTTGAGTTGAGCTTTAGTTAATTCTTACAATCTTCACCTATCTATGACTATGATTTCAAGGTGTATTAATTGTTACTACATTTAACATTAAAGCAGCTTGTTTATCTGCTATATGTGGGTGTTCCTTGGTTACGGGATTATTAGTAATAATTTCTAATTAACATTCAAATTTAAAAATTTTACTTTATTGTATTTCAAATATATTGAGACCCTTAACAAATGTAATATGATGAATCACACTCAACCATTTGGATATGATTACTAAAAATCTAAATATTGGTAATCTGTAAAGCAATGTGTTAATTGAATCAGCCTTTAATGTTATTATATTTCACCTGAAAGTTTCTATGTTTCAGAGTTCATTTACCTAATGGAAAAAAAAATCACATAATTTAAATGAATCTAAAAACCAACTTTTCTTTGAAACTTGACAATAAATCTTAAATTAAATTGGACTAAAAGTATTTTTTTATTACAATTAAAATTACACTTAAAATTATAAAATAGTATAGATGAAAACATTTATTTTGACAAAAGCATTTATTGGAATCACCTGATTGAACCCATTTTCCTTTTCAAAATCTAGTTTAATGGTTTGATTGCATATATTTGATGGAAGTAAAATTATTTTTCTATTGTTATTTACACAGTATTATTATTTATCTGTTGTGATATATTAAATATTTATATACCATTTGCAATAACAGATTTGCTGGTTTTTGAATTAGTATAAATTCCTCTGTTTTTGATAACTCACTCATGTTTCTAATCTGCTCTGAATCTTTTTATTTGTTTTCCATCATTGCCTTGAATGACGATAATTTCCAGTAAGTAGCTTGCTTCTTCCATTTATTTCTTCTTTTACTATAAATTCCTCCTGTAATTTGATACATATAAGTTACGCTTTTTTTTTTTTACCATTTTTTTTAATTGCAGTGTTTTCTTTTTGTTAACTCTTTGTTGTTTATTTTACCAAAACCACTTCAGCATTTGTCAGGTGTGATTGGACATGTGAGACTTCTCTTGATTGACAGCCAAGTGTTTGCTGAAGAAGTGGAACCGACAGGAGCTGTCCCTATGGAATTATCTTTAGAAAGGTAATGTTTGCTGAGGAACTTTGATTAAATAGCAAATGGAGTAGACAGGTGTTTCTGGACGAGAGAGTAGAAGCACTTGACAGGTTTTCCATCTTATTGTTAATATATAATGCCTTCTGTTGATAATTGTTTATTGAGAAACAGCATCTATTAAGTTTACTTTTCTTAAAAGTACAACAATTCTTAATTTTATATTTCAGCAATTGAACACAAAATCTTTCAAACAGAAAGATCAAAAAAGTTAGTGTAATATCCTCTGAAAGATCCATCACAATAAAAAAAGAAAAATTAGTTATGGTAAGAAATATCTTTCTTTAGAAGGAAAAAAAAAAACATTAAAAAATGTTTTCTTAGTTTGAAGAATTAAGAGAAGAATGAACTTAATCTATCAGTATTATGCATTGGATGACTGAAAAAAAAGCAATTGACTTTCCCTCCTATAACTTGTATTAAAGAACAAAATCTCAAAGAAGTATGAACATTTACCTATTGTATTTAATTTTTTCATGAATTGAACACTTTATTTAACTTTTAAGTATTTTTTTTACTTTTATGTATTTAGTTTAATGTCTACATTCATTAAAAAAAATCCTTCTCCTCTATTTTTTTTTTTAAAGTTGAGCTTGATTAAATTTTGTTTTAAGACTAAAAAAAAACTTTGTAACCCACATTTTCATCATTCATTTAATTATGGCTTAATCAGTTATTAAATTTAATTTTAAAAATTAAAATAAGGAATTATAAATAAAATTAGTAAGGGAATGCTGTATTGCACTGTTTGCTTTCATAAAATTGTAATTCACGATAAAGATAAGTAATGATTGCTTTAATTACTTTGTATAGATATCGTTTTGCTGCTTTGCCAAGTAAATTTAATCACCCACAAGACAAAAGGATGCAACCAAGAATGTCATTGAAAATGTTTCAAGGCAGTCAAGTGTTGGTAGGCGACAAGCTCCATTACCAACGAATTCTTAATGCCTGGTAAGAATATATTTAAAATACTCCCACAGTTACGATGGTATTACCAACAATGAGATTCATTCATTGCATTAAAATTTTCATATTGGTTTTAAAAACATATTCTCGATACTGGTACTGATTGTGTGTGTCTCAGAAATTTAAAAACTTCTCAATATGGTTTGGTCCTGAAGGAGGAGTGAGACATGATACTGTAGGTCCTTTTTTTGAGGGATTTCCTCACTCCGGGATGAGATATTATCTCATCCTGGAGTGAGGAAATCCCTCAAAAAAAGGACCTACAGTTTCTCAATATGGTTTGCTTGAGACAATGCATTAATCAACTCAGAAGATTTCTGCATATTAATATTACAAGTCACTTATTTTGAAAGTAAAGACTGAAAATTAATTTCTAGATTTAACATGTGATATATAATTCATAATAAGGCATCACAGCTTAGTAAATAATAAAAAAAAAAAAAGTTTTTGAAATTTATTAAACCATTCTGTTTTGTTATTTTAGATAACAACAGGGTTTTTTTTTTTTTTTTTTTTTTAAGGTTAAGGTAAATTGGTAAAAAAAAATTAATTTGGAAGAGCTAATCTTTTCAATTTTAGATTCTGTAACCAAACTTTGCATTAATGAATGCATGCAGCAACTTCTAAAACACAAATATAGACATTCTAAGATCTATTTTATGACCAATATTTCATTCAGATGGTTAACATCTTAAGTAATATGTTTAGGAATATTCTCTATATATGGAAATATTTCATAGATATTGGAAAACAAAAGTAAAGCATTTCATTTTTATTTTTAAATTCTGTGATTTTGCAGTTTCAAATTTTGAATCTATCTTTTTATTATTATTATTATTATTATTATTATTATTATTATTATTATTAAAATGTTATTATATAATGCTTTATTCGATTCGAACATAAATTACGCTGCTAACATTTGGGCCAACACCAATGACAATTGTTTAAAACCTATAATTAACCTGCAAAATAAAATTTTAAAGATAATTTTCTTCAAGTAAAATGTAAACGATAAAAGTATAATATTAAAGAAAAGACTTCAATACAGAATACTAAATCCCAAACAAAAATTCATATACAACATACTAATTAAAAACTATTATAAAATCTTTGAGCATAAGAAAGAAGAAAAACAAAAATCCTCATATAATCTAAGAAGCAGGAAAAATATCCATCTTCCCTATCCACTAATATACAATGACTATGGTAAGAGGCATTTCAACTATATACTTGAAAATATATTCAACACTATAGATGAAAAAGAAATATATATAAAAAATGGAAGAATATCGTATGTTAAGAAACTATGAAAAAAGTGGCTGATAGAATGTAATTAATATGAATTTCTTTTGTTTCAATTGTTTTCTTTGTAATTGTAAATCCTGTTTGTAATGTCTCACTTAAGTATTTTGTTCAATTTACTACCAATGTCCTTAATATTTATTGTTACTAGTTCTTACTGTACTCGACAAAAATAAGCTAAACATAGGTAACTTTAATATACATATGTAATAATTATATATAGGGTTAAATCAGAAAATTATTTTAACTTTTAAATCATGTTACTGCCTAATTTAAAATTTTTTGAAAATTATCACCTAGCGGTCTACCTGACAAAAATCACTTGTAAAAACAATACTATGTAAGTAATTTCATATTTTTTAACAATGTATTCAAAATTAATTAAATATTTGTAGTATACCTATATTCAGAACCTGTTGATAGGAATTTGTCATTCCTAACGGGACTGTAACTTTTGTATTTAGAATCATAATAAAAAAAAAAAAAAAAAAAAAAAAAATTATTATTATTATTATTATTATGCGTTATTGGAGAAATTAACTAAAACTACTGTTCCATAATCCATTAGATAAAAAGTATAGATAGTGAATTTTTTTTTTTAATATTTTAGTGATTTGTTGGCAGTCGTAATAATCCTGTCCATATCTACACATGTAAAAACACAAGTTTCACAAGAAAATAATAATAATTTGAAGCTGTATATTTTTTTATTTTCATTAATAAAATTACTTAAGAATTTCAATTGTTAAATAAATCATTTCATACCACTAATTCCTGCCTTTGAATGAATTAAATCCTACTTTTTGATATCCTCTATTCATAATTTTAACAAAGGGGGATTTAATTGTAATATGGAATTATCTGTTTTATATGGAAAAGTACTAATATATGCACACCTTACTACTTTTCTTCTTTACACAAGGTATGGAAATCACAAGCAGATGTGGCGACTTATCTACAGAGCCTCTACCCATGGATACACAGCAGAGTCCTTTCATCGTCATTGTGATGGAATAAGTCCTTCTTTTGTTTTAGTGATGGTACACAAGATTTTTTTTGCATTGACTCATTTTTTTATATTAGCACAAAAGAGAATAACTTTCTTAAGAAAAATGCATTAATTTAATCATCTGAATTTAAAAGATTTGATTTGATTTATAAGAATAACTCATTTTCATTTTCAAGGGCACTCATGGTCATATTTGTGGAGGCTTCACTGATGTCCCATGGGGAAAAGGTTCTGCCAAAGGACGATACATCGCTTCAGATAAAGCGTTTCTATTCACTTTAATCAATAATCAGGATCTGCCTCCAACTAAGTTTGATATTGTCAAGAAGATGTTTGCTATTGGACCTCATCATGAGTAAGATTATTCTTTTAATTTCAATTTCATTTTTTTCATAAGCAATATCAATAATGATTCATTGTTAGTAATTTAGTAATAATGATGTTTTTGGTTTTTTTTAAATCTGATTGTAATTCATTGCCATACAAAAAAGAAAAATGTCTTTTCAAGAATTTTATTGCATTTCAATTACATTTCAAATGTAAAAATCCTAAAATCCTGCTGCCCTCTTTTTGTTTTCCCTCCACATCATAATTATTAAGAATCAAATCTATTCAAAAAAAGGGAAAAGAAGTTTTCGTTTTTTTTTATTTACTGGTGCATTAGCATTTAGGTGAAATGTACTGTACGTCAAAATCTTGTTATCTTGTTATAAGTAAATAGGAATTAAAAAAAAATTGCAAATTGAAGGTGTTTAAAAGACTTCTTCTGTCTTTTCTTTAGGTTTGGGCCTATCTTTGGAGCTGGTGCTGATCTGTGTATTGCTGATAATTGTAATGTGAGCATGGAGAGCTACTCCAACCTTCCCCATTCTTACGGTGGAGAAGGAGCCTCTTCAACTATTCTTATGGGAAGCTACAATTTTAATGTGTTGGATTACGAAGTATTTACAATCCATGGAAAATAAATCGTTTTGGTTTAGCATGGATTCGTTTGATTTCTCAAGAAACAAGAAATGGCTTCTGTCCAATTACGAAGCTTTGGCAAATATAGATTCATAGCGTTTTTTCCTAAATACTAAACATTTTTTTTTTTTTGCTTTTAGTATTGCTAAGTTGTAACATAGAAATTGTACAACTTCCTACATACTGTTTAGTAATATTTCATTTCTGTTCAATAGCATTTCTTTCATTGAACAGAATTGCAGATGATGTAGCTATATTTACTCAAGGCTTTTTCTTAAAACAAAACAAAAAAACTATCTGAAGTAAATCAAATTTAAATTTTACCTTTTTTTCTTTCACTTTACATCAACTCTGGTTTTAAAGCACAAATTCAATGACAAGTAAGTTTTTGTATTCATTTATTGAATCTCATTTTATTTTCCATGTTTAGGCTTGTTTGTTTTTTTTAATTGTCTTTTGTGATTATGATTGTAAATATTGTTTGTTTTGTGATTCGTGTACAATTGTAAATAATCATGAAAATACATTCCAATTGATCAAATGTTATCACCCTAAAACCAGCAGATTAGAAAAAGAAAAAGAAAAAAAAGCTGTCAAATCAAAATTCCAGTTATGTCCAGTATTAGATGTTATAAAATTTTCCAGAATTGTAATTTACAAGGAACTATTAAAACCTTTTATATTTTTTTTAAATTAGTAATTCCAAGTTTTTCGGAATAGTTATTAGTATTCTTTTTATATAGATGTTTTATATACAATATTTTTGTAGTTATTTTTTTTTTTTTTAATTTTCTGAATTGCTTTTATTCTTTGTTAGATTCGATAAGTTTTGGGAATCATTGCTTTTAAATATGTAAATAATGTTAAGGATAAACAACACGTTTTTACAAATAGTTAAAAAAATGAATTTTTCTTAAATATATATATTTTTTTATTATTTGTTATCCATGCATTATTTTTTTTAAAAGAACGTTTTATGATGTATCATTTAAATAAAATTGTAAAAAAAAATATATATTGTTTTCTGCCATTCTTTTCGTATTAATTACTAATAAACGGTTTCTGACGAAGTAAGTTAGTTTTAATGTACATTTCTACATTTGAAAATCGTAATTCTTAATATCGATTTGAAACAATACAATGTTTGACGTAATATAAGGCTGCACTTCCTGCATGGCAGATTTGTTTTCATTGATGAATGAATAATGGGTAGTGTTTGGTAAATTACTTTTAAAAAGTAACGGAGTTACAATTAGTTTTTTCAACCAAAAAAAACCAAAAAAACAACCAATATTCTGTTAAAAGTATTTCAAGAATTTATATTTTTTAAACTCTATTGCAATTATGTATCACGTTATAAAAATTGATTGATTGTATTACAAATTAATGTATAGAGTTAGTTTTTTATATTTTTTTTATATATTCAGGAATTTTAAGTAAATTTTTCTTTTTAATTTAAATGTACTGTAGAATAGTCTTCTCAATCTTTTTTTGCTTCACGGTGCTCTAACAAGTTAGTTTTTCAAATTAGTACGAGTTCAAGATAGTTGTTCAAATTATTTGTTCTTATTATGTTGGGAAATTTTATTTATTCAATAGCATTCGTATTTAATCAGATAATCCACGCTTATTTTTCATTCCTATATTTTAAATGATACTGTCAAAATTTTGGTTTTTTAATGCATTTCTAAATTAATTAATTTCTTAACAACGAATTTTATTTTACCAAATTTTTATTTAAGCTGTAATTTTTTCGTTCATTGAGATATTTATTTACTTAAAATAAAATAATAAATAAAAGAAACTGAATAAGATATTTTATAAGACATTAATTATGTTTGATGAATTAGGCTGAGCTTAAATAAACCCTTTATTTTTTTCCATTAATTAAATCTTAATTCAACACATTTGAGGAAGTTTTTGATTTTGTTTCTCCTTTAAAACACCATATATTTTAAAGTGAAATTATTTTTGTCATTTTTCTTCTTTTTATCACAATTGAAAAAATGTTGATCCTTTTGAAGGCAATTTGGAAAAATTAAAGAACATGTTTTTCTCTAAATTTTGACGACATATTTTATAGTTTTTATTACAATCAAAGAATGGAAAGAAATCTGTATTAGCTCACAGACATTCGGATACATATTTCTTTATCAAAAGATATTAAAAATAAATAAATAAACAAGCATCTTTCTTATTAGCAAGCAATATTTATATGAAATTATAGATTTATTCAATGTGAAACATCGGCTTAGTCTGCAGGGTTATTCTACCAGAATCCTCGATGGAAAGATCGCTTCTTAGACGTAAATGTGAATGCCAAGTTTCACATTTAAAATTAAAAATTATTAACTTTCAATAATAGTTTACTTCAAATACTTTTCACTTGCAAGCGTCTACCAAGGCAGTTAGTTCTTCACGAAGGTTTTAGAATGACGTCACCGCAAACAAAGGAATCGTAAGTTCGCAATAGTAATTTGTGTTTTTTAAATGTATATGTCATGAAGTTGAAACGCGTTTTTTTAAATTTCTTACAACATTACTTTTCACTAGACATCTTTGTTTCGAATTAAAGTTCGAATTTATAATGCTAACTGTTTGTCAGTAACCTTCTGCATTCAAGTAAACCATTCAAGAGACTCGTAAAAATCGGTGTTTCTTCGTCGACGATTCAAACAAGAATGACTGGGATAAGACCATAGATGAGATTTGGGTTTGTTTTCTAAGATAATCTTCTTAGAAAAGATCTGAGCTACACTAGGCCCCGATAACTGATACGGCGTTTTTGAAACAACCTCCCAATAGCTTGATGGGAAAATAAACCAAAAGAAAAGGACAAAAAAAGTAACGCGTTTTCGTTACTCCGTTACAAATAACAGTCACTGAGTTACAGTTACTCAGTTTAAAAAGTAACGGCGTTACCGATTGTTTTAGTAGAAAAAGTAACTAATAACTAGTTACTTTCCAACCCTGATAATGGGATTATTACAAAGTTCACCAAAATAGATTATTTTAAGGTAAGATTTACTTTCGATTGCAATGGAACGATATCTCACCAAATTAACAGCTAAAATGTTTTTTAATTTAAAAAAAAAAAAATGACACAAAACGGAGCTAGAAATTCTCATAGGAATCTCAACAATGGATTTCTATCCTATTTCTATTAATATCTCATTGTTTTAAAGAAGGAATTTTAAATTTAGCTGATCCATTGATTGAAATTAATTTAAGTAAATAACACCGATTTACTTAATTTTATTTTCTCAGAAAATGGAAAATTTGTATTGTTTTTATTCAGTAAAAATTGGAATTGAAATATAAATGCAGTTTTCATTTCACGATTTAAAAAAAAAAAACAAAAACAAAGAAAAAGAAATTAAGGAAATAAGTTTAAGTTCTTTCAACATATTTGCTAGCAACAAAATACAGTATAAGGGCTTATTCTGTTGTACTCTTTAAATAGTGGATTTGGTTTAATAGTAGGTAAAAGCTAGAAACCAAATTGAACTAGAGATGATAACAGTCTAAGCCCAGCTGATTTCGAAATAATGGAAGACTTTTAGAACAAAATCCATTCGTTAGGTGATTTAACCTTTAGACTAATGTGGTTATTCGATTTTAGCATTCTAGAATCCTTAAGATAATTAAAATAATAATAATAATGTAATTGGATGTAAATCCTTATAGATGTAACCCATCGTCACTTCAACGAAAATTATGAGTCCTAGCCTCATATTTTATTATTTTTAGGATTTGAAGAAGAAATGTGCAACGTGAACAAATATTTCGTGAAATAAATAATAGGTAATAAAAATACTTTGTTTAATTACAAAGTATAATTTTTAAACACCTTATAGTTATTATTTACATTATTATTATTATTTTACATTTTTATTTTCTTTTATCCATTACAAGTTTCATTATATTGCCAAATAGAGGCTATCGACTGCCTTTCACTTTGTAATTCAAGAAAGAGATTCTTCCATTGTTGTAACTGTATGAGCTTCTAATTTATCTAGAATGTCATTGTAAACCTTGCCTCTTATTATTACATCTTAATGTAATAGCAAGCAATTTCATTTCTTTCTGATTACCTTTCTTCCCTTTGTAATGATGCAAGTTTTGCTGCCAAATGTGAAGAAAGAGATTGACATTGTTTAATACAGGTTGATCAGAATTTATTTTATTTATAAGCATTGAACTGTGGATGAAAACTTATATATATTTTGTTTCTTATTGTTTCTCTCGTTTCTTATTCAGTGTTTTTATCAAACTCTTGGTTCACTAACCTTCAAAGCAGTATTTTTCTTTTCTCGAGCGAAAATATAACAAAAACAAAAGTTCCGAAGAATTTATTTATTATTGTGTTTAAAAAATATTGCAATTATAAAAATAATAAATAAATTAATTAATAAAACAAAAAATGTTGCGCAAATAATATAAAAGAAACACAATTTAATACAGTGTTTCTTTACAATTAAATTTTGTAATATTAATTATTAAAATTAGTGGAAATTTTTAATATAGTGTTTAATAAATTTCTACTAATTTTGATAATTACTACTACTAATAATAATATAATTGAAAATAATTAAATCCATACTTCTTAAATAAATTATGTAACCGAATTAATTTTACCAAAACAAAACGCGCGCAAACTTTAAAAGATTTACTTGAATGCATAATACAGTGCAACTTGGATAATTCGAACGTCTTTTAATTCGAAATCGTGGTTAATTCGAAGATTTCTCTTAGTCCCTTGAATTTCTTATTAAATGAATGTTAAAAATTCATGGATAATTCGAAGTTCAACTTCCTTAATTCGAAGTTTTATTATAAAAAATTTCGAGCCATAACGACTTTTCGGCGTTTCATCATTAAGAAATTCGACACGTGACAACTGAAATCCCCTTCCCGCCACTGTTCGACACGTGACGCTTCAGACGCTATTCGAACTTCCTGCTGTCAGTGTCACCATGTCTTTCAGTAAACCAAGCGTGTACAAGAATTTAACATTCGCTGAAAAGGTCTCCGTCATTCGCGAGGTGGAAAAGAGTGTGAGGAAGAAATGCCAAATCGCCAACGAGTACGGGATAGCGCCGAATTTCGTTGGTACATTGAAGGACAAACCAACGTAAGTGAAGCTGTTTTCTGTTCACTAAACATGCTTGATGATTTTGCTAACCTTAAGCGACTGAATTCTACAAAACAATCAGACATTGCACAATTTTTTGAAAAACTATAATTTTCTGTATTGGATGTAGCTTACATAATATAAATCTTACTTTGTTTACATACATATAGTGTTTAAGTCTTTCATACCATGATCTTTCTGAATAAATATTTACTTATTGACAGAATAATATTTTCAAGCATTCATTGGACCTGAAATTAAAGTTATAAGATTTAACTTGTTTAATTCGAAGTCTTGGATAATTCGAAGTTTTGTAGTGGTCCCTTCAGCTTCGAATTATCCAAGTTGCACTGTATTAAAACTGACAGAAGTTCTTTGTTTGCAGTCAGTGATTTTAATGTTTCGATTTAATGACAAGGTTTTTAGGGAATATTTGTTACCATCACTGTGATTCCTTCCACACACAACACTTTGGAAATAAAATTTTTTGGGTCGTCCCTTGTCCACACATTTGCATGTCAATTTTCAAGAAAATCCATACACTGGCTCAAAAAAAGGGATAGAAAATTTTGTTATTAAATTAAATTAAATTAAAATATATATTTTGTATATATTAAAAAAAAACAAAAAAAAAACTAAAGCATAATGTATTTCACTGCAATTCGAAAGTCCAATAATATAACTTAGAAAGTTTAAACACACTAAAATTGATTAAAAAAGAGTTTTTAAAAACACTAAAAAAATAATACCGGTTTCGCAATAGTCAACGCTATGCTTTCTCATTCGCAGAATGAGATTGGCTATTGCGAAACCGGTATTATTTTTAGTATTTTTTAAAAATCTTTTTAATTAATTTTAGTGTGCTTAAACTTTTTAAGTAATGAGCTGTTACGCACGTATGGTTTTATTGATCTTAGTACAATAATATATTTTGATCTATAATCACACCCCGAATTACGTCACTTCGATTTTTCGGTTCTGACTTACATCCGATTAACATTCACGTGCATCGTTATTTATTTATTTATTTATTTATTTATTTTTGCCATTCAGATCTGTCAGCCTAAGTAAGAAAAAGAAGCTTAAGTTCAGTATGGATTTTTCTTTTCTTCACCTTTTTATAAGATTTCGAATAGAAAAATTGAGAAGCGCTCTTTGAGTCCTAAAAGCTACTGTATTTGCTGGATGGGACATGGAAAGGTTTTACTGTGGTTGCTTTAGTACAATTATTTATTCCCATCTTCGTCACATGTATTTCTATTTCTTGTTTATTTATGCAGTGTTTATCTTAGATATAAATGCGTTATTTAGGTGTGTTGTGCACCTATATGAGATTGCAGCGCAATAGTGCAATTCTACGGTAGTTCTTCAACTTAGAGGATGTTTTTAATTTACGTCATCCCTCGGAAGTAAAGTAAATGCCTGTAAGTGCCTGTATTCTACTAAATATTATTTAATTTCAAATTTCTCAATGCAAGCAGTTTTTATTTAACTTTTTATCGATTAAACAAAGTACATAAAAATTCTCGTTTGACTTTCACAAAGAACATCTTTGGGTTGGAACAAACGAAATACGAACAGTATTCAGATGATGATCATTTTCTGACCTTTGAATTCATTGGTGCAAGTCGTCTTTTTTTGGAAACCTCCGCAGTTGTTCACTAGATGTCTCTGAGCACAAAGACACGCTGAAGTTTGAAGAATCGGATTTGCATATACAGTGTACATAAGATTATGTGACGTTTCTGACTCGATGGTCAGGTTTCTGTAAAATGCGGAAGTTGTGCAAGTGTCTAAGGATAATGTATGTAAGGACTTATAATAAACTGATCAAAACAAAAAGATCAAAGAAAACATGCGAATAACTCGTCTTTCAGACCATTTCCATTCCATGACTCACTTGGAGGTCACAGAATGACCTCAACTAATCTCAGTACATCAGGTGAATTGATCACCAATATTCCAATCATTTTTTTAATTTTTTGAAAGTTAATTTTAAAAAAAAAAATATTTGGAAGGCGAAAATGGAAATAATAGAAATTTCAAGAGGGGAGACCCGCGATCCAAGCCGAGCGTCAAGGATGGGGCAGAGAAGTCAGATCGCTTCTAAAGAGAGGTAAGGGAGAAAGCTTAATCCCCAAATTGGCGGCGGCCCGTCAAATGATCGACGTATATGTCTCGGCCCCAACGAACGGTGTCCGAGACCATAAAATGGGCGTAGCTGTGGGGGATCCGCAGGCGACGAAGAACGGCTTCGTTCGCGGAGTCCCAGCCGCCTAGGGCTCCAACAACGAAGGCGTCGACGCTGATGGTGAAGCCGAGGACTGTAGGTGTAGCAACGCAGGAGTTTATGCTACATAACAAACAACCTTTAATAATGCGATACAGACTGGCGTAGCAGCAGGCGAGCGCGGCTTCGAGATATGACAATTCAGCTTTACAGAAAAACGACTATCACCAGTGAATTCAGAGGTCAGAAAATGATCATTCTCTGAATTTTGTTGCGTATTTATTTGTTCGAACCCAAAGGTGTTCTTTGTCAGCTGACTTTTATTACTTTTTTTGAATAAAAGATACTTAAAGAAGCGGTTGTTATTTGATAATGAAAAGGTGATAAATTAGGAGAAAATTGGAATTAAATCTTGTAAAAGTAGCTCGACTTGTGATGGCTACATAAGTAAGTTTAGATCTTGACAGGCGGAAACTAACAAAAAAAACAGCAACTGAAAAACCAACGGCTATCTCTTTGTTTGGTTTGGACCAGAGCAGATTAATTTCAGCTAAAACCTGCTGCCATATTTCCTTTTAAGCCTTTAAAAAGGCTATATATTCTTTACTAATTAATTACGTGAAGAACTGACGCTTAAGCTTAGGATTGTTTTACCTTAAAACCCTAACTTTTAAGTCTTATGGGTTCCGTTTAGAATAAGAAACTGAATCAGTTCTCATTGAATCCACTCTCATGGAAAAGCGGTTTATGTTAATGTAGAACAAAATTTACACACTGAAAGTAAAGATTTTAAAAGTTCTTCACTAATTTTTTTTTTTTTTTTTGTGGCTACCAAAGTCTTAAGCAGTTGATTTACTTTCCACTGGAATTGATAGAATTTAAGGATCTTTTTTAAACTTATTTTCAATATCCCATTCGAATATTTTGAGTAGTTTTAAAGCTTGCATGTCTTTGCGTAATTTCAATTGTGTTAGTCATTCAACAACAAAGAAAACCAATCCTGTAAAGTATCTAATAAAACTATTCTATTTGAGAGATACGATGGAGAGATGTTAGATTGAAATGACAGAAATTACTGATCTTAAGTCCATTAAATTGTTACGAATTGCAAAATCAAATTGTGGTGGCCACAAAAGTGATTCAAAAGTGTTTCAGTTGTGAATAGAAATCATGAAACTCCACAAAATGTCTTGAAATTCGTCTACTAGTCTCTGCTCCCTAATCTAAAAATCTTTCGTTATGTGTAATGTTCGTTGTATAAACTGTGCTTAGATGCATCAATGCAAATACATTGGAGAGATGATGGGTCAGTGATATTATGAATTTTCTTGAGATCTTATATCCATTGCTGTCCTTTTGGGGTTCCAAAATTTTTCTGGCAAAACGTTGTCTAAAAGGTTTAGCGATGGCATAAGTAAGGCAGTTTCAGAGCAATAACTGCATTTATTAGAATCTTCTCGACCTGGTTTGGTAAAAATATAGTTTGTAAAATAGCGTAACGATAATTAATAGCGTCAAGATATTTTATTAATAACTAATGATCGTAATTCTGCAATTATCTACAGAGGATTCATCGTCAGATTCACCTACTAGGAGTGCCAGTTCATTGAGCTTGATGAAGATTTATGTAGATTCTTCTGGAAAATATTCTCCAGTACAGTCGTGCAATTTTGAGGTGAATGCACAGTGATGTCGAAGGGCACAATACTTTTGGTAGGGCAGTGTACAAAATAAACTCTGCTTCCAAAGGATAGCTAGCATAAGGCTATCAAGCACTGGCTGAACACTATTATACTAAGGTAATATTATATTTCAACTTCCTTCTAAATTGTCTGTTACAAATCATCATAACGAAATTCCCAAAACATGATCTTTTACACTTCTCAGTTCGGCTTCGAAAAGCCGTGAAATTATTTGATTGAAAACCTGCCGGAACAAATTTGGAATTCAAATATTGAAGCAATAAATATTTATTTCAATTTTACATTTGATAGATATATTCGAAAGTGCCATTGACGTCCCAGGTGACAAAGATTAGTCGAATAAAGAAGTCTCCCGAATTTTTTTCTTTGCTCTTCTATTCAATAATTCAGTAGGAAGACCCTTCTCCTTGCATTTCTCATCGATATTACACCTACGCATTTCCCCTCTTTCAGAGCAACAGTACAGTGGAACCTTTCAACGGAAAAACTTCCGGAAGAAGTCATATCTACTTTAGTTCAGTGCTTCTGTAACTGGAGTCCATAGAATAGCTACCCATGGGGGGAGAGAATAATAATAAAAAAAATAGTATTATTAATACTACTTTAAGGTGAAAGATAAAAATCTTTTTCTTTATTTGAACTATTTAATTATTATAATTGTTTTTAACTAGAATTTACTTAAGTATTAGTAAAAAATGTAGTTCCAGAAATGAAAGATCTTGAATACTACTTTCCTCCCATGTTACGTCATGAAAATAATAGAAAGGAAGTTTAGTTTTAAGAGTCAGTTTTTAATTTTTTGTGCTTTTGTATGTATATTTTTTGTACTATAATCTTTCTGTACTTGAGAATATTTTCCAGTAGAATCTACATAAAATGTTGATCAAGATCAATGAACTGGCACTCCTAGTAGGCGAATCTAAAAAGAAATCCAATAGAGTGATGTCCGGAGATCGTGGTGGCCATTCCAATCCATTGGTCCAGAATTCTTCACGTGCAGATTTCTCGAAAAGAATTTCAAATACAAAAATAAATGTATAGTACACAGATTTGAATACGAAATTTCAAAAATATCAAAATACTATTTCAAGGATTATGGAAGGATATAGACCAGATATGTGCAAGAAGATACAACATCTACACCTCACTTTCCTAAGGAAAAACAGACCAATTAGTATTTACCAATGAACTTGCGTTTAATAATAAGGAAAAGGATAAGATTTAAAAGTGACCAATGGGAGATCAGTAATCAAGTTCAGGTCGCATGATCAGTTCTGTGAATGTAATACTCGGAAGAAAAGCTTGTTCCATTTTCTAGATGAATCCTAGGGTCCCCCAATCTTCTGTCGGAGATCAAACCCGACTCTTCCAGCCGAGTCAAATGCGTTCCCACTTTAAACTCCATCGCATAGCTACTGATTTTAAACAAGTTTTAAATATTATCCAACCCTTTAATGATGTAAACACGGTAACAACTGAAGCTATTGAAGTGGCAGTTTTGGGTCACGTTCAAGTCGATCCTACGGCATTTGGCTGCTGTGTCTGGTATTAACCGAACTGATAATTTAACAAGAGAGATGTATTTTAGAGGACCCTATTGATCCAAAGTTAACTGAAATGGAGAATGATCAGCAGTGCATCAGTTGCTGTTCCAACAGGGCGGAACTGTTCGATAGTATTTAGATCAGCCGTGCTGGCGTGGTCGTGCGGTCTCGGCGGCGGCCAGCCGTGGCGTCCAATGCGCCAGTACCTGGGTTCGAATCCCGGTCGTGGCATGGTTGTTTCTTTCGTCTTCTTCTGTGTGTTGTGTCCGCTGGGGACCCGAAATCTGCTCTGTAGGTAGTGGTCCCCATTTGTCTTCTATATGTTACAGGCTATAGTATTTAGATCAAAGGTTTCTGGACCAATGGATTGCAATGGCCCCCACACTTATCGTTGTTGGATTTCTTTTTTATGCGGTCACAAAAAATAAATCTTACGCAACGTGTTTGGAAGATTTTCGGCAACTGTAGTCACCGAAAGCCGTAATAATATTAGTGTACAAATGCTCCAGAATGTGCGACAACAAAATCTTTATTATTGTTTGGAAGCTGATGTTCAGCTTTTCCAACATTTAATAAAATGACACATAAAGAACTACTTTACTATTTTGTTTTGTTTGATGTAATTTCTCGATCACTATTGCTTTCACTGTGAAAACAATACATTTCAACATGAAATTTCTCGATCTTTACAACCGTATTACGACCCTTTCCATTTATAATGTTCGACCCCTGCTTATGAATGAATTGCCGCGATTAAAAATACCATTGACCCCCTTGAAAATAAATTTTCGATTTCCAAAGCAATTTCTAAAGCGTTTTCCAAAACAATGTGCGGAAATGACACCAAACATGGCTTTTCGGTGACCCTCCCCCACACGTTTGTTTATAGAATGAAATATTATTCAGTGCTTACTTACTTTTAAAGATTTTTTTCTTAATTTCATTTTTTTAATTAAATGAAAAAATAACATTTTAGAAAATAATTAAATATCATAATCTCACTTGCCGCCGATAATAAACAACGACAGCATCTTATTAAACTTTTATTTGTGAACTTTAGAATTAGTTTCACGTTATAAAAAGTGTTATGTTTTATCTTTTATGGCGTTTTCTTTTTTTTTGTTAGGGTTGATAACAATCTCTTTTTCTTGTCTTATGCGGGGGTGGGGGTTATCTCTTGAGGCGAAAGAATAAAAGCGAGGGAGAAAACAATCGATTCACGGCAGACATTTGTAACACTGTGTCTCTGAGAGACGCCTGTGTCGGAGACGAACATCCCCCGCCCCCCTCTTAAGACTTTAATCATGGCATCACTGTATTTAATAGCAGACCCCTTTGAAACAGTGTTGTACTGATCACTTGTAGTAGATTATTGTTGTTTTTGCTATCGTGAATGGATCTTCTATAAGAATACGTAGATCGGTTACAAATTCTTTATACGCTGCCATAACTTATAAAAGTTGTGTAAATTGTTTATCTGTTGTATGATTGAAGATTCAAGGCACCAATGACCTTTTTAATAGATTTAGCAATAACTGTATTTGTGTCGTCATTTACATACGACAATGCTATCCCTTTACGTCGCGTCGCCCGGAAGCTGTAAATTTATGGTAAACAGAAGAGTTCAATTTGCCTTGCGAGCATCTTGTGCATTTCGTTTTTTATTTACTATGTTCATATTTCATTCAACTACTTAAAGATGTGCGAATTAAAGATATCAAATAATCATCACGTACTTAAATTATTTCCTTTAATTGTAGAAGTTTTGGACATTTAACATTTTATTTGTTTCCACTTATTTCGAAAAACAATGACAGCATTTTTTTGAAGGGAAACTAAGTCGTCAAGAATCAGAACTTCTGTAAAAGTCAAGGAAATCTATCGACGCTCTTTTGAAGTTAGTTTGGTTTCAAAACCTAAATCAATAAATTGCACTTTAAAATTATAAAATTTACTTTAATTTTTAAACAAATCTTAAAAAAATATAGGATATTTAAATATGATGAATTAGCTTCCTTTAATTGAACAACCCACCTCACTTTAAAAAATGGAATGTCCGGAGATGGCGCCATTTTTAATGCTTCGTGTGGTAACAACGGCGGAACCGTCTAAAGGTAAGAAATTTAATTTATTAACTAAACCAAATTAAGGGTAATTACAGTATAGAGGTGAAAGAAAATGCATTAATTCAAAAACAATTGTGCATTCTTAAGGGAAGTGATTAATGATTCAGTTATTATTAGGAAATGTTTCGTCGTCATTTGGAATTAATGTCTCCAATGAAATCCACACAAAGACTTAGATTATTGTAAGTGAATCAGGAAAAGGAATTAAATCTGTGATTTTTGAATCAAACTACTGAGAATACTTTAATAACCAAGATATTTATAAAGTAATTAAAATAAGCAAATAAATTAGTGAGTTCTCGGGTTTCAAAACTAATTTCGGTAAAAGTTTACGGTACAGAAACCGGTCCGGAAGTTGATGTAGGATGTGTGAAGTTTCGGTGCGGGAAGTTGTTGTTCGATGTAGAATCATTGTTTTTTGAACGGGAAAATTTTTTTTTCAAAAGTTAGCAACAGATATATCCTGCAGCTGACGATGCCTCACTTAGCCTAACCGAAATAAAACTGCAAAGGGTGAATCCAGCAACCTAACGTTAGCGGTAAGACGCCCATCAGCGCTGTATCCTCTCGAGCCTTTCTATTGGCTTGTACCAGATACTGCACTTTAGCCCAGCATTTTTCGAAGGAATCAGGCAATTAGGTTTAATTAATCAAGGGCTCATTTCTTGATCAAAATTGGAAGGAAATTGAAGAAACTTCTAGAGCATATTCATTGGGTGCCACATCGAAATCAGTTGATGCTATCTCAGAACTGTAGCTACCAAATATGGCGGCTTAAGTAAAGATTTGATGGCTCGGCAATGCCTTATCCGATTTTTTCACTTTTTAAAAATCAAATAAAAGCTAATAATTGGTTCTATAATTTTTATTCAGTTCGCTTTTATCGAGAAGTTGAAGGTTTTCGTAATTACATCGAAAATACGGAAGTTTCAACTAATGTGCGCACACATTTTGCTGTTTTTCTGAAGAGCAGTAAAGAGAAAATAAAAACTGCCCGATACAAAACTAAGGATAAAGTCTAATTTGATTTTTTTTTTTTTTTTTTTTTTTTTTTTTTTAAATCTAGAGATTCATTGTTCAGAGATGGTGTAATTTGAATACAAAACGGCAAACGAAATACGTTAGGTGATACCAAACTATTAAAACATTGCTGTTCTTGTTCCTTTTTAGATTCTTGACTAGTTTTTATAATTAATTACAACCAAACAAAAGGTTAAAAAAGTAAGAGATTTAAAATCGGATGAAATTCCGTCGGAAGTAGTTTAAAAAAACCTAACTCACTTCAGAAAATGGAATGTCCTGAGATGTTTTAAATGCTTGTAGTTTTATAACAAACCTCCCCGTCTAAAGATAGAACATTACTTTTCTTTTGAAATAACTTTAATGTTGGGCCGCGCGGTTGGCGTTGTCACTAAGTCATCGGCCTCTCACCTCTGAGTACTGGGTTCGGTTCTCATGTGGGTTTCGTGATGGTGGACGATCCGCGCTGGGCAGGTTTTCTCGGGGTTCTCCCGTTTCCCCTGCACTTCTCCCACCATACTTTCTCAGTCTTTCTCTCCATCTGTCGTTATTTCTGTGGGATAGTACAATAGACCTCCGGTCGCAGTGGTTGGTTTCTCTGCCACCACATTCACTACATAACGTAACATAACTGTAACGTTATAATTAATAAACAATGACGTATTATAGGATGTTACAGAAAAATAAAATAAAACCTTTATAAAGCAGTATGTTAATGTAGATACAAACTTGAGTATATTTGTTGCAACCTTAATAAAACATCTACTGTAGCAATTATTAAGAAAATCGGTAGAGAAAACAGACAAGAAATGTGAAAGTTGAACGACGTATCAGAATTCATTCGCAGTCAATAACTGCTCTTTAAAATGTTCAATTTATGGAGATATAAACTGTGCAATTTCTTGATGCTTAAAATATATATTTAAAATATTTTCAGAAGTTTTCTTCGATATCTTTTAATGCAGAAATGTTTTAACTGATATCAATTCGAAATTCTTAAGATTCAGGTTTTATTTATTTAATTTTTTTTAAATCCCCCCCAACCCCGAATAAGAAAAAAAAAAGTGTTTAATTGAAGGACATAGCTTTTTTTATTTTGTTCTTTTTAAATTTCTGCTCGACTGAAGATAGAACGCGGCTGAGCATTACGAGACACAGAGAGAGAGAGAAAAGAAAAAAAGTTGAGTGTATTTGTCGTGTGAAGACAGTTGATTGTGATCCTTCAGACGCAGGAAGATCTCGTGAAGGCAGTGACCGGAAAACCCCCGAGGAGGCAACAGAGCATTCGAGAATCTTCTTCACTTACGACAATGATTGTGTTTCTTTTTTTAAGATAAGGATATCTTCCGCTGACGACAAAGATGTAACCATTTTTTTTTTTTTATTTCTTCGTGAAAGCATTATGATAAAATTTAATAATAATGATGATGATGATAATAATAACAATAATCACAGGAAGAAAATTGCTTCCTATCAGAGCAGTTGGAGCTTTGTTTCCTTTATTCGTCATTTTTCTTTTCGTTTCCATATCTATAAATAAGAATAAAATAGAAAACTTCTTTTATCAAAATTTTGAAGTTCAAATAAAAATGCTTATTTCTGTAATTGCACGAGGCTTCATTCGATCAGGCAGTGAAGGTCAGCTATTGTCGGTTAACTATTTGTGGATGTACTGCGAAGGTCAAAGACGTAAAAAGGAAAATAGTTTTACAGTTTCGTTAAAATAATTTGATTTTCATGTTCTTATTTGTAACTGTCCGGCTACCATCGCTTCGCTCCAGAATCCTTGCATATGTAACGTAAAAAAACGCTTTATTTATTTAGCAAATTAATATCGAGATCGGAGAATATATGACTTCCCACGCCCCTTCTCCACATCTCTACCACTTGAAACCTTCCGCAGCTGGTAAAAGATCACGTGATGATTAGAAATTAATGTTATATTCTAAATTAAACTTTAAATTGTAAACTATATCTAACATATTAGTTACCCATAGCGTATAGTTACCGCCGTAGACATCGCCTAATAGAATAATAGTGTTCCGCGCCTGCAAAGAACGTCCTTAAACGTACTCGATTTAAAACTGCGGTGGCGCCATCTATTGAGAGATTTGCCCAAAGTTTTTAATTTTGGGCAGTTTTGGAACGTTTTCCATTCATCCCAAGGGAACTACTTGATGGACCGGGATGAAAAGTAGCCTATATCCTTCTTTGTGTCATAGACTACTCATTCCGATCCGTTGCGCCGTTAAGGCGTGATTGAGCGACATACAAATTTACAGATTTTCATTTTTGTATATATTAGTTAGGATTATCCATACGGAATAGTTACTCACACATCTCCGTTTGATTTAATTAGTTTTTATTTTATTATAAAGGAAAAGTAGAGATTGAGCTGTACATGGAAATTGGACAGTCAATGATCGCACAACAATCTCATTTTCTTCTCAAGAGATAAATTTAAAATCTGTTTTGTAATTTCAGTTATAGTTAGTTGTATGTTTTATAAAATATGATTGTTTCTCAATCCTTACAGTAGAAGCTGGGTTTCTTATGTGTGTTTTTTTTTTTTCCTCTGTTCTTAAGAAGTGTTGATAGAAAAACAATTTAAAAGTCCAAGATACACAAAGAGAGGAAACCTAATATTCCAAATTATTCTTCTGTTTCTTAAGTCCTTCAGTGCTGGATAGATTTATGTCGTTTTTATTGCAGACGAGTTACAAATACTTACGTCTCTTTAATTTCTAACTACGATTAAAAAGAAAAAACGAACTCAAACTTTGAATTAGTTTAAAATAAAAATTTGTTAGCTTTGAATTGAGACAATTTTGTTTGTAAGACTAACAAAAAAGGAATTATCAATTTGTGAAATATAATATCTTTTGATGTGTCTTTTCGTTTCACGCTTCATTTTTCTAAATTAACTCCATCTGAATTAGGTGTTTTAAGTGAACATTTGGATAATGAATGAAACTATTAAAGAACTCTAAGGTGATTTCCCCCATATGAAGTTTGACATTTATTAACAAACTTATTATTATTATTAATAAGGAACAAAATTTACTTTTCGATAAAACATTTGATGACCCTTGCAATGACACCAAGGTAAATTTGTTGGCATATTTAAAACACAAAGAAAAAACTGAGCAATTTCAAGAATTTAAATTGGGAGGAAAAAGAGCCAACCAAAGAGATATATATTAACTCTCATAAACCCACAGAATTATCCAAAGAGAAATAGATGTGTTAGGAAATGAGTTCACAACCAAATCCCTTGGTATACGATATCATGTACTAAAACCATAACCTTAAATAATATACCTTTAGTAAATGGTATCTTTCACGAAATGTTTTCAAATGATAATATGTGCATTTGAAGAATGTACAAGAGCTATTTTTATTCATTTCTTACATTTAGAAGAAGTTAAAGTTTCATTTTACCGAAGAAAACTCCTTTGTTATTCGAAATCTAATCGGGTATTTAATAATAAGCGATTGTTCGATAAACAGGAAGGTTTACTCATCGCATTTAGAAAAAACCCAAGGAAAGATGGATTCACTGAAATTGGGTTTAATATTCATTGAAATTCACATGAAAACTTCAAGTAATATGACGTGAATATCGTATCGTATTTTTACCTAATAGTACATCAGTCAGAACAAAATCATCTTTCTAAGAAAAAATTTAGTAATCGTTTATTTAAAAAAAAAAAAGTGTAATTTTCCCCTGAATATAGAAACAAACTTTTAAAACTGGTGAAAATAAAAATTTATTGTGTTTTTTTACTTGCAAGTGCGAAAGAGTTTTTTTTAAAAAAATCGTCTTTTAATTAATGATTTCAAATTTTCTTTTTGATTTCAAATTGCCTTCCATTCTTTCTTCCAAAAAATATAAAAGTAAATATTTAAAAATAAATTGTGGCATTTTTAGTAAAAATAATTAAAAATAAACAAAAAGAAATTATTATAAACAATTTCATACTACTTTATATTATTATTCTATCGAAATGTATATCTTAAAATGATTTGATTGGAAACGGTTTTTACTTTGTTATGTTTGTAAATTAGATAAAAAATAAAATAAATGAAGATCCGATTAAACATTAAATAAGTGCAGTAGAAAGATTCGTGATGCGGAGATGATCAGGATCCGAAGTTTTGGTCGAGCCGTTGGTTTCTTCTATACATTAAAAAATTGCATCCGTTTGTTCTTTTGTTGATGGATTCCTGACAATTGTAATCGAACAATCAGTCTTTTCAAAGCTTATCTACAATTTTTAAATTCGACTTGTCAAAAAAACAAACAAACTCCTCTTTGTTTGAAGATAATATACAATCCTGTGTTGTGTTTACGTTGTATTTTTCAACTTTAAGCAAATCTAATACAAAAATTAAAGTCTCTTATCATTGAGATAGTTAAGATCAGATGACAACCTCTGGTGCCCATTTGACAGAAAGCTGGGTTCACCCTAAGCCACGTCCTGTTAAAGATTAATTATGGAATCATCCAACTTACGCCCCTCGATTGAACCTGGCGTCGTAGTCCCTTCATTTCAGTTTATCTACTGTAAATTTCATAGTTTTTTAATAATTTGTTTATTTATTATTTTGAAAAAAAATTATACTGTTCGTTTTGAAATGCGAGACCCACGACAACACAGACGATTCTACTCCGCAAAGGGATGATACGCTGAGATGGACACTTTCCTAAGACCTGTTTTTCTTTTAGTACCTGTAAAAAGATATTTTATTTCTGCAATAGTATTTATTCTTTCCATAATTCTTTCCCGAAAAGCGCAAATAGAACCCAGCTACTATTTGCTATAAAAAGTAAACATCCCATCTTCCTCGCCCCCATTTGGAAGAAATCGCAGGGGACCTGACGCATGCGCAAAAGCGCTGAAGGCTCTCCTAAACGAAAACGGACTGTATTACAGTCCTTGTAGGTACTCATGTACCTGTGATGTTGATGCGGAGAGTAGTTAAGTACAACAATTACTTTAATACAGGAGTATCATAATTACAGTAATACAAATATTCCAAAACAAAAAAAAAGAAATCAACTAAGAAAAACTTAAACAAAAATATAAAACAGTAGTTCTTTTACTTTTATTTGTTCCAAATTATATTTTTGTTGATTATTTTATTTTCTATTAGAAATGTTCTGTTTTGATTACAGAATTCAAAACTTGTTAAAAATTTACTCTGTTTAAAAATTATAACTTATAAAAAAAGTTAATATTTAAATATTGGTTTAATGCTTAAAAGATTTATTTATTAACAGAAATAAAATTTTAAATTTGACTAAAAATTTTTCAGTCTTTTAAGTTTGGTAAAATTTCTAATTCTGAATAGTAACACATTATTCTTAAACATTATTTATACAGTGGTTTCGTTTTTCGTTAAAAAAAAAAAAAACAACAAAATAAAACACTATTTACAAAGATTCTAATTTTTTTAGGGAAACTTGAAACTTTCTTCTTTTTTTTTTCCCTCCCACGGCATCCATTCATCCGTTTTGAAAAATAAAATCTTCTCTTCCTAGCAACCAAATTTACCAACAGTTTTGAGGTGAGATCCTTTTGAATCATCTGAGCCTCTTCTTTTGAGAAATAGAGGCTACTGTTCGTAAACAATATTACGTGATTGGGATTTCTCTTTCTTATTGGTTTTCTGCTCGTGCCTCTAATCCCATTACCCGTGACTTGCCCGTTGTGACTCTTATCATCATTACGCCAACACATTGAAGAAACATTCGCCCCAAACTCGATTTCTTGGCGGGCTCTTGCTTAACCTTCACGCTTCTCTTATTGTTTTCTTTTTCCCGCTTCTACAGAAACTGCATGTGTTCTTAAAATTCTGTGGAAATGCTGTTATGAATTTTTATCTCTTGTTAAGTTTTTCATTTATTAAGTGTTTTATCATATAAGGACTATTTCTACAAATCCTTGTAAAGTGTTATTTTTTACTCTAACATCTTAATAATTTTAAAAGTAACTAATTACAATCGTGTTACACAAGAAACAACTACCACGGAATTCTCAGAGCCATTATCACAGATAAAGAAACAACAACAAAAACGTAGTTTCACAAAGTCGTAGTTTGGTTGAGACGTTGGGTTTAATTTCGAAATGAACTGAAATAATAGTTGTTCGCATTATATCCAGGAAAGATCGCAAGTGTAAGTAAAAAAATTAATATATCAGACATTACTTAAGATACCAAAGAGCAAATGAATTTAAGCATGAATTATTGTCAGTTACTCTTTACATTAAAACATTTAGGTTTTACTGTTGTAGTTGGAAATCATAATTTTGAAATACAGAATCCCAAAGAAGATAAGCTTTTCGGAGAAAAAGAATATTGGCAAATGCAACGAACATTCTAGATAGTCTTAAAACTCTGACAAACTTTACTGTGTTGCTATAAAATAAATATGTAAAACCTCTGTACATATACCACTGTACGATAATGTACAAATTGTATAACAGATGAAAAATGAATAGATGTACGGGAGATGAAAGTTGGATTCATTATCACCGGAAATGAAACGAAACCCGTCTAATTCCTCAACTGAAAAAAAAAAAAAATATCTCGCAAGACTTCACAAGATGTCGTGGAGGATATTATTAAATAATGTACTTTTCGACAAAAACTTCTGTGCTTATTCTATAAAAAGCTTTTGATATTGGCAAAAAGTCCCTTGTTAATTATAACGACAAAGCTTTCTGCAAATTTAACGATAGAAACCAATTTGATGTTTGGTGTTTTCTAGACTGATTGGAGGTGATAGAGGGTGACAGGATAAGGTAGCCTGTCTAGTTTCAAGACTGGAAATCGAATAAGAACATTTTCTCACTCTTTTCTCTTCTGGATACAATGATTTCCTGTTGGCGCAGCAGAACTATTAACATTCGCGCAATGAAGTGGAAATAACAATATCCTATTTGCCATTAGAACTTTTGATCAACCTTCAGAATTCAGCAATCAATGTTTTCCATATAATTATAAAACTCAATTGTTTATTCTATAAATCAAACAGTAAATTGTTGATTTTGCTATTTTCAAATCTCAAAATGTTTTTGCAACAACTAATTAAAACGGAAAAAGATTTGGATTAACATTTTAAATTTGCAGTATGTATATAAAACTTTTTATTCTAACTTGAAGTCATTTTTCTGGAGCCATGATTATGTTGACAATAAGTTGAGGCCCCCCACCCCCTTTCCCATCTTTCTTTTAGTCTTTATTTTTCAAGGAAAAACTGTTATTTAATGACAAAGCTATTTCAAAGAAACCTAATATTGGTTGTTTATTGTTATTTCTTTCTTTTTGATCCATGACTTTCATTTCTTGAAGAAAAAGAAATCTGCGGATGAAAAACATGATTGTATTTGCACTCAGAAAGTACAGTTGAAATGTCAACGCTTATCCCACTGAAATATCGTTAGTCTTTGAAAGATGCTGTTGACTGAAAACATTTCTTATAATGTGATATAAAAGAGCTTCAGCTAAGTTATATTCAGTAAAACCTAAAATAAAAAACAAAACAAAACGGAAGTATTAAAAATATTGGACAAACCTGCTAGAAAATGCTTTATTTTAACACAAATTTATTAAACTATAGCAAATTGTGATCAACATTCCATCGCCATCAGACTTCGGGGAACTTCGCCATAACCACATATAGAACATGACATCTTTTCTTTTTACCAAAACATTCAAAAAATGTGAGATTACAAAGTAAAGAATCAAGCTGACACATGTGGCAGTGTAAAGTAAATTTCGGCCTTTTTTTTACTTTTTATAAGTTGGTTAAATTTAATAAAAGTTGATTGGTTAAATTAAAAAAACAACAACATCGGATTATTGATCCCTTTGTATAGTATAAAGTAATCTAATTAAGTTTTGAATGGAAATTCATCATTACATAATTGAATAATGGAGAAACCTAATTCTAATTTTCAAATTTTCAATAAAAAAAACAGCTTTTGATGATTGATTTTAATTGTAATTTGTTAGAGCGAAGTTTTGATACTGTATTAGACATAATCTATGCTTGGGAGGAAGATCACTTGTATTTTACTGTACTTAAAAATAAAAGAAAGATATATTGATCTCCATATACAGAGTGATTCACGAAGATATGCAGAAACTTCAGGAGTTCATTCTACATGTAAAAGTAAAGAAACAAAGTTATATAAACATAGGTCCGGAAATGCTTCGGTAGCGAGTTACGGCTAGCGAAAGATTTCGCCCATAATTTAGTACCCAGGGTGAAATGAAAACTTGCTGGAAGTCTGGGAAGGTAAAGTAAAGTAAGGGGCGAAATCAGTGGTTTCTTATGGTTGTTGACCTGAAAAATCGAATGAAACATGTCGCAGAACTGTATCTTCCTTTGTTTGTCAGCGTATCCCACGTGGAACCTACAAAAGAGGGATTGCGAAACAACGTTTTGTCCGTTTGATGTACAAGAACATTGGTAAAGTTGGTGAGACACATAAAAGTTTACAACAAAAGTTGTACAACATTTAATTCTGAAGAAAACGGTGCAAATACAGTATACAGAACGTGATTAGATGGTCGAGTAAATGAACGTTTCGTCAGAACAAAATAACACCATGTTGTACATATGGCCGACAATAACGTTGTTAATTTCCCAATAAACAGTAAATGCTTGTTACAACTTTACATGTGACATTTATACAGTAATTGTAAAAGTAAAAATGAACATGTGGGTCGTAAAGTACATAAATAATTGTCAAGGTTTACGCGTCAAAGTAAACTCCTGCGAGGCGCTACTTCCCCGTATTAATGAAGCATTTACGCAGTTAAAGGACAGCCCTGCTGAACTATGAAAAGCAACAAGAGCAATCGTTAAACTTGCAGAAAAATGCATTGACGTTGATGGAAACATTTTTGAGAATTTACTGTAATTTTGTTGATTAGGTGTAGAGTAATGTTTTTTTAGTTCAATTTACTTTGCACTGTTCTCCATAACAGCTCATTTAATCGAACATGTATTCACTTTCTGTATACTGTATTTGCACCGTTTTGTTCAGAAATAAATGTTCTACAAAGTTTTGTTGCACAATTTTGTGTGTCTAACCTACTTTAACAACGTTATTGTACGTCACACGGAAAACACGTTGTTTCTCGATCCCTTTTTTGTGGGTTCCACGTGGGATAAGCTTTAAACCAATGGGAGATACAGTTCTGCGACATGTTTCATTCCATTTTTCAGGTCAACAACCATAAGAAACCTCTGATTTCATCCCTTACTTTACCTTCCCAGAGTTCCAGCAAGTTTTCATTTCATCCTGGATACTAAATTATGGGCGAAATCTTTCGCTAGCCGTAACTCGCTACCGAAACATTTCCGGACCTATGTTTATATAACTTTATTTCTTTACTTTTACATGTAGAATTAGCTCTCGAAGTTTCTGCTTATCTTCGTGAATCACCCTGTATCTATATATATAAAAATGAATGTATCTTTCTTTCTTTGTTTCTTTGTCCTTTATACACTCCTAGGCCCTTTGACCTATCTGGACCAAACTTTGCAGAATTACTCTTTAGGACACTGCGGAAAAGATAGGCTACCTTAGAACCCGGACCCACCCCCCAAAAGAGGTTGAAAAGGGGTAAAAGCCCTGAAAAACCCAATATCCACCTGGTGGTGAAAATAAGAACTACACAAATATTGTGTAAAGTGAAAAATTCGCTCTCCTATGGGGGGCAGGGACACCACACTTGGGTGGGAGGAAGCCAACACAAAGGCTGAAGTGTCCCACCCCGACCGACACCGGGACCTTATATTTAGGGCCGCTTCTCGGGCCCCCAAGTCAATTGCAAATAAGGAAAAATTCGCTCTCCTATGGGGGGTAGGAACACCCCACTTGGGTGGGGGGATGGCGACACATGGGCCTAAGTGTCCCACCCCCGATCGACACCGGGACCTTATATTTAGGGCCCCTTCTCGGGCCCCCAAAGTCAATTGCAAAAAAGGGAAAAATTCGCTCTCCTATTTGGGGCAGGGACACCACACTTGGGTGGGAGGAAGCCAGCACAAAGGCTGAAGTGTCCCACCCCCGACCGACACCGGGACCTTATATTTAGGGCCCCTTCTCGGGCCCCTCAAGTCAATTGCAAATAAGGAAAAATTCGCTTTCCTATGGGAGGCAGGGACACCACATTTGGGTGGGGGGATGCGACACAAGGGCCTAAGTGTCCCACCCCCGATCGACATCGGGACCTTATATTTAGGGCCCTTTCTCGCCCCCCCCCCCCCAAGTCAATTGCAAAAAGGGAAAACTTAACTATCCTTTGGGGGTAGGGACATCACACTTGGGTGGGGGGGGGGATGCGACACAAGGGCCTAAATGTCCCACCCCCGACCAACACCGGGACCATATATTTAGGGCCCCTTCTCGGCCCCCCCCCCAAGTCTATTGCAAAAAGGGAAAACTTCACTCTCCTACGGGGGCAGGGACACCACACTTGGGTGGGGGGGATGGCGACACAAGGGCCCAAGTGTCCCACCCCCGATCGACACTGGGACCTTATATTTACGGCCCCTTCTCGAGGCCCCTAAGTCAATTGGAAAAAGAGAAAAATTCGCTCTCCTATGGGGGACAGGTCCACCACACTTGGGTGGGGATGGCGACACAAGGGCCTAAGTATCCCAACCCCGATCGACACTGGGACCTTATATTTACGGCCCCTTCTCACGAGCCCTTTCTTTCTTTGAGTGGCATTGCAACGCATGCCGGGTACAGCTAGTATATCATAAATAAAATAATAATATTAAATATTCTATATAATTCATATGTATTTTTATATTAGATTTTCTAATCTAATCATTACCAATTAATGTTATATTCTAAATTACAATGATGTGGATGAGAAAGAAATTGAAATCGAAATGGCAGAGGAAAGCATTCGGGTGTATTGCGGGTAGCCACAACACAGTTCATACACCCACCCCCACAATAAAAAAAAGTTTATTTTTATTTTTATTAAAAGTTTATTTTTATACTTTTACATTGTCTTCACTATGGAACCTACCCACATGCCAAATTTCAAGTTTGTAGCCTGTTGCGAAGTATGCTAATCATTTCGAACAGAAATACATATCTACAACTTTCCGTTTTAGATTATTAATAATAAGGTTGCTTGTCGTAGTCCCTCCATTGTCTTCTTTAATAAGATGTAGAGATTATGAATTCGAATGATTTCGCAGGTTTGACTAGACAATAATATGGAAACGAGCAATACGGAAACCACGATATTCTGCGTCTTCCTGATTAACAAAATGGCCAAATGCTATCAATTCTGAATTCAAAATTACATTTTGGGGTTTTGTTAGATAATGTTTTATTTGTTATTTTTCATTTGTCTTAGAATTTCGTAAAGGAAACTTTCGCATTTTCAAGAGCTCCAGCGCCGTCTGCTTGTGTTTAATTCATGCAATTAAGATTGTTGGTCGTAAATCAAGGCTGTCCAAATTCCACTTTATTTCTG
>JAFIDM010000001.1:88893381-88960583 GCA_023159025.1 Thereuonema tuberculata
GTATTCATTTGATAGATAGACAGATTTATATTTCCGAACAAGACGAGTTCGACGTAGAAGTGAGGTGTAATAAGTATTATCTAGTCGATAAGATCTTGGGAATCGAATGTTACATTAACATTAGAACATTTTAGTTTGTCGAAGAAGACATCTGATTTTAAATACAAAGTAGTATGAATAGAAAGGACGAAATCTATATCATTTACGGAAATCAGATTAATAGGACGATACCGATCGGACGAGATCGACGAAGAAGATTATCCAAGAATTAGAAAGAAACTAAGGCTAATAGAACATTAGTATTCGATTCATGATGATTAAACAAGGATTTCATATTTAGTTTGATGTTTTTATCTGCTTTGAAAGAATTTTAAGTTTTAAGAATACGAAAGAGTTTTTCCATTCACATAGTTTTATACTTAGGTTGTAAATAATAGAAATTTTATAAATGTGATTTTAGTTTTTATCTGAATTCAGAATATTATTTACAAGTACATTTTTCAAGTTAATCTACCTAAGGTATTAAGTTCAAATATGAGCCTCTGTATTTTGGGTATGTAAAGTAAAGACTAAGTTAAGCAAAGTTGAATTCGTATTCTTCCACAAATGTTGCCAAATAAGTTAAAGTAAATTTTTCAGCTTTAATCAAATGAGTTCAAATAACAGATAGAGTAAGATAAAAGCATTAGAACAAATTCACAAATTTTATTTGTATTTGGATACTTTATTTATGCATTATCCTATAAACAAATTTAAAAAAAAATGTGATCTAAATATGACCTGCAAAAGTGATCACCTAACCATAAAAAAAAAGCTGATTATATCTTTCAATAATAATAATATCAATAATAAAACTTCACTTTTTCGAAAGGTTACCTAATATTCGATACGATATTCGAAATATATTCCTATGTACGATAAAAAAAAATGCTATTATTTAGCTAAATATTCTCTAACACTAAACATGAATTAAAATATGATAGGCTATATTTTTAATGACAATAAAAAGCGTTTCCTTTGAATGAGAATAATCTGAGCGTTATTGAAAAGTGGAATTGGGAAAAAAAAAAAAATGTAATTTCATTAAAATCCGCTATCAAATGTTTCCTGTCAAAAGAAAACAAAGAAGAATTTGAAGCCTACTTTCGTCAAATATGTGCTTCAGTTTGTCTTTACTGAAAAAAAAAAATAAGAAAAATATTTAAGTTATTGTTGGCTTAACTTTAAGACTAACAATATGCGCACTAATTAATGGATTAGCTAAAGAGGAATTGAAATACACCGTTTAAAAAAGTGAAATATTACGAGAATAATATTATTTTGATTATTTACTAGGCCATCCCCTTGCCCCCCTCCCCCTGGTAAGAATCCAAGAAGAATCGATTCCAAGCGGTTATGGCAAAAAGTGATATTTTATTCCATTTTGAATGAATTCATTATTTGATAGCGTGCGAACAAATAGAATAAAAGTAGGAGTGGATATTGGGAGACCAACAGTAGTCCAATGGTTAGCGTTCCTGACTGCGAGAACGAACGTCCCCGGTACGAATCCCATGCAAGGCGAGAAAAAAGAAAAACTAAAAATAAAAGAAAATTTTATAATCTGACTTTCTCAGCAAAGGAAACTAATAATTAACAATTGCGCCGGACAGACAGAGAAATAAAAGATTTTAGTAATATAGATTTCGCATTCTTACTCTAATTTCTCGAATATTATCATTAGTTTAATAGTTTAAATAAAACATAGATTTTGTAAATCTAAATTTAACTTTAAGTCTAAAGTTAGATCATCTCTTAAATAGGCATACTATGTTTCAAGAAGAGTCATCCAGCGATTCAAAAGTTATTCGTGTGGTGGACTTTTCTCTCGGGAAATGCATTTCTTTGATTTAAAAATAAAATTTCCTTCGGTGTACATCTACAGCGCATGCGCAATCGCGAAGAACAAATTCATTTCTTTTTTTTTTTTACAGTGGAGGGGTAAATAAATGGCAGAAGACAAAAGAGGCATTGTTTTAAGTTGTGAAATATTATTGCTTACACAATAAATAAAGCGTAGCCAAACAGACAGAACGTCTTTTCAAGACAAGATAAGAGCTCGGTCAAGAAGAGGCTTTTGTTTGACGACAGTTTATTAAATTCAGTTTCAACCCAAATGAAAACAGCCGTAAATTAGCTTCTCTTTCCGTGAATGACGCAACTGTTTGTCTTTTATTCAACTTGTTTTTTATCTTCACTCACGACTTCCATCAAAGGACAACGTTGCAATAAAATACTCATCGTGTTTTTTTTGTTTTTTTTCGAGGCCGATGATGAATAGTTTAAGTAAAAAGGAATATTTCTAATCATCCAACATCAAAATATTGTCTGTCACTTAAAAGAAATAAATAAAAAATCTATTTTAGGAAGTTATGTTACCTTGAAATTCGTCTACAAACGCTAAGGAAAGGATTCTTCATAACTACTTCTTTTGTTCACTGATGATTGATTTATGTGTTAAATAGATTTGTCTTGTCTTTATGTGATCTATTTGTTTGAAAATTCAAATTAGTCTTTATTGACAAAGTGCTTTTAAATTTTTGAAAGAACTTATTTACTAGTACAGGAAGTCTTACAATTCAACTTTTAACATTTCTTGTCCGATGTTTGCGCATCACGCTAATACAAACTGAACTAATTTTCATAATACTGGGTACTTATTTGTGGACCACTTTTAAATATGGTTACTGTTATATCTTAGTTCTTTCTCTATCCGTCCAAAACAAAACAAAATCTTGATAATTTTCGAATTTTCGGGACGCCATTTCACAACGCAAAACATATATCTCTTAAGAGCAGTAGCACTCTACAGGAATAATGTAAACTTACATTATTTTTAGTAAAACACTTAAATAAAATTCGCGGTTGAGATTTATCAAAACGTATTACTTCAAAATCTTGCAACCTTTTAAGATATTTTAACTTTTTTTTTTTTTTTTTTTTTTAGTGAATATAAAAAGAATTTTTTTTTTTTTTAAGAGAACTTATTTTTATCCCCCCCCCCCCCTAAGTAGGAATATCCAGTACAACATCCAGTAGATTAGTGTTCTAAGGGTTACTCACTTTGCTGTTTCCTCAGGGTAAAAGATTTCTAAACTACTATCTTAAAATTTTATTTAACATTATATTGTTTCTTAATAAGTTAATTCCTCATTTCGAAAACATATTTTCAAATTACATTACAACTATATTTTCTTAATAATTCAAGAAATAAAGAATTAGAATAAATGAAAGATAGTACAAGAACGTTTTTCTCATCCAGCTATAATTCCTTAATTGAATATATTATAGTACTGTATTATCTATCTTTTTTAATATTAGGAATTAAAAAAAAAATCCCTTTAGGACACACATAAGGAGGATAAAATTAAAGTATGTTGATAACAATAAAAAATAACAGTTTCGGCCTGTTTTAAGCTCCACAAGGCCATCATTAGCAGAATCATAAATCAGAATAATTATTTTTTAATAAATATTTTTTAAAGACTATTACTAATTTTTCTTATTTTTTCATTTTAAATATTTGGTCTGTTGTTGTTTTGTTTGAGCCAATTTTGAATTAAAAATTTTCTTTCTTTCTATTTATGGTTGAATTTAACCACATACGTGAAGTTATAAAATGACAAACTTCAAATCTTTCTCGTAACTCAAATTCGGAATGAATATTGATGTGTCATTCAGATTTAAAACGCATTATTTTGACTGTAATCTGATTGGATGATACAGTTTTGGACAGCGGAGAAACAGATGATTAGTGAATGGGATGATGACAATTGTACTGAATCTAAATAAACGTTTAACTAAAAAATCGATTTATGCATTTTTGAAGTTTATTATAAACGCATAAAATGTCAATCACTAGAGATTCATTTTCAGTGTTGTTGATAAAACGGATCGGATTTATTAACTAGCTCTAATTCTTTGGATTAAAGGTTTCCTTTTTGGTCTCGTCGAGTTGCCATGGTAACAGCAATGAGGGGAGGGCAATGAAGAGAGGAGCCGATATCCTTCACCCCCCTCGCAAACATTTCAAATGGAGCAAATTTAGGAGCTGAAACGTATAGTTTGTTTTGAGTTCAAAACTGAAAACTCTTCAAGTTAATATAAAAAGAATAAACTGGGAGAAAAAAATGATGGTAAAGAGTTATTTAGTTATTAATTTTATCAATATGCCATTTTAAAAAAAAATGTTTTTTTAATTAAAAGTTGTAGTTCCTACTAAAAATGTTATTTGTATTGTTTTGTCAGCTACGATAATTGTTGAAAGGGAAGAGCCAGGGGAAAGATTTCATAAAGACATGGAAAAAATATAAGAAAAAGAAATTTCAGTGATGGATGATTATTGTGCAATACTTCAGTAAATTGAAAAAACAGAATTTATCCATCTCAGAAAAATCTAGAAAGCACAATCTTCGTCCATTTTAAAGAGCAATATTTTAAATTGTAAATAACTATTTACGTTTTAATTTCTTTATTATAATAGAAATATCGTTAATATGCACTTACTTGGGGATTTTGATTAGGCTTGACTGAACGAATGAACACTTTTTTTCTAATCTTATTATTTTTTATCTCCCTTTTTGTAATTTATGTATTAAGTAAAAAAAATTCTTATATAAAGATCACAGCAAAACCTGCAAGAAATTATGAAAAAAAAGAAAGAAAAACTCCAGTAAGTTACAAACTTACTCGTTTATCCTTACCTTAGTGTCTCAGAATTATTTTTCCGTGGCATCTTAGATCAAAGAAATACCTAACAGTTCTATTTATTAATTAGTTAGTCCCAAACAAATTAACAAAACTCTGATAATTTCGTAAGCGTTTTGTTTTGAATAACTTAGTGGCTGATTCGTAGAATAATACACGGAAATTGAAATAAAAAACAACAACAGTATTTCTATTCTTTATCGAAAATTTGAAAAATCCGCTGCTGTGACTGTTTTCACAGCTTTGGAAACCACTTGACAAATACATGTATTTCTATTAACATTACTTTATGGAAATCAGAAATTTTGCTGCTGTGTTCGAATATGGACAACGGAGACCATTTGGTAACATGTGACAATTTGCAATTCAAAATGCAATAATCACAATATTTATTCCAGATTTCGACGAAAGCACATAAATTAAAGAAATATAAAGAAATATAATTGCCTATTCAAGTTCGAAATTAATCAGTCATTTGTTTATTAACATGGACGATTTTAAAATTTGTTTATTGTTTAATCATTTGTTTATGGTTATCCTTATTTCTTTATTTCTGTTTCGCTGACATCAAGAGTGCTTTTTCCAAACACGAATTCTGTGGATGTTCTTCTGGCAATCTTCCACATCTTTCCAAATTCTCTTTCTTCCCATGTGGTCCGTTCTACAAAGTCTCTTATAACGGCCAAATTAAGAGAGTTGTGCCACCATCAACAACAAAAGTTGGCCACAAAAAGAAGTCGTAAAATTTTGATGACAGCAATTCTTACAAAGTGATACATTTATGGCAGGAAATTTATTATGAATAAGATTTGGCCAACAACGAAAAAGAATCAAACAATGAAGAAACTTGGGACTTTGTATCGAGGTGCATTCGATAATGGTTTAACTAAATATTTTTCAAAGGTTTTTTTTTTTTATATTTTTATTTTAAACGAAAGCATTGAAAAGAATGATATCTATTTCCGACATGCTTTTACAAGATCAAAAGATCTAAAATACGTCAACAATCATAAGAACATAATACTGAAATTGGTATTATTTTATCTTATAACATTATAATAGATATTTGTGATGCCCAAGTTATCGTTCATTGTTGTAACTAAATGAATGATGTAATGATTAATAAAAAAAGAGCCGATACAGAACCAAAATTAGAATATAGCTATAAAGTAATGTACGGAAATATAAAGAAAGTCAATAGTAATAGTAATAAAAAAAAATCAGAAATTAAAGTAAAAAAAAAAAAAAAGCAAGTTGATTAAAATATCAATAAAAATTAAAACGAAGAAATATGAAGACAAAATAGTGAATGGAAAATGTGATACAATGAAAATTGAAGAAAGGTATTTGAATTAATAATAATGAAATTGACTTTATGATTGAAACCAATATGTCAGTTAAGCGTTTTAATATTTGCGTTTTGCTGTAAAACTTATCCGTATACATATGTAGCCTATATACAGTAGAACCTCATTATAACGGACATCGCTTATAACGGACAGTTTTTTAAAAATATATAATAATTATAAAGGATGCATATGTTTATCGGACGAGTTTTACATTTCCAAGCAAGCGATTAAACACGATCATTTAATGAAAAATTTTTTTTAACGTGCCCGATGATTCAAAGAATTGAGTAAGCAAACGAAGGCACAACGCTACAAGGAAGGATTCGCAACTTTGTAGCGTTGTTCCTTCGTTTGCTTTCTCAATTCTATCGATCATTTAATTTCGTTATTGTCTGAAATTCCACAAATTGCCGCACACACTCATCAGTTTTTATTCAGTAGCCTTTGAGTCATGACGTTAAGTACTTTTTATAGCTAACTATTGTCCTTTCATTGATGTACACCCTGATGCATTACACCGATATAGAATTATTTGTTATAAACCGGACTTTCATTAAAACGGACAACCTTCAGCCCTAATTAGTCCGTTATAATGAGGTTCTACTGTACAGCCTATATAAAGAGAAGAGAAAAGATTAACAAAAGAGAAAATTATATATACAAAAAGTGTCTCAAAAGTGATGGTCCAAACGAGCTATGCTTACAGGGAAGGTCATTTCCAATCATTTTCACTCTCTTCATGACAGTTCAAAAGTTTTTTCTGTGCTTTTACCCCAAAATCGCCAAAAAACAATGTTAAAAAAAAAAAAAAAAAGAAAAAAAAAAAAGTTTTTTTCTTTGTATATATTAAATATATAAAATAATATTTAATATATATAATAAAATATATATATATACTGTATATTAAAAACTGGTTTATACGTATTTCAAGGGGAAAATTTTAAATTACGCATAACTGAGAATTACTTACAACTCTGGTTTAACTTTATTTTTAATTAAACTTAAATAAGAACACTCGTAATTAACATTTGTGCAGAAGGTATATATTTTTCAACAAAAAATTATTGATATGCATAATTGTAAAACTGTCAATTAAAATACTGTATTCATTTTCATAGAGGTTTTCTGATTTCGTGTTTTAAGAAACTTTAGGATTGAATAAAATACTGTAGCTATAACCATTACACAATTATACTTCTAAGATAAATGAAAAGCAAAGTATTACCAAATTTTCACTAATTTTTGCATCACATTGTTACTTATTTTCCATATCTGCAAATTTTCCCTTTAGTTGACGGCTGCGCTTTACACATTTTGAGCCTAACTTTTAACATTCTTCTAAAATTGACTCCTTACTAATGACTGCACATAATGTAGTGTAACTTATATTTAAGCTATTTCTGCTTTTGATTTTTGAGGGTTGTCTTTCACTTCCCGAATAAATCTCACTTTTTCCTCTAAAGGAAAAACTTTAATCCTTCTATTTAACTTTTAATCCTTCTATTACATATGGCTGCAAGAGAGAGACTGAAGTAAATGAAGGGAACACATGTTTCATCAATGCGAAAATTCATTCAGTTTTTGTCTCTGACCGACCTTTCATTAAAAGCCGCCCAGAAACCTCATGAACCTCACGATTATATATCGATACCGAACGCCGAGCTGTATATCGGTGCACCTGGATAATATCTATAGTTGAAAATACGTACAATTCAATCTCTTTTTCAAAAATATACTACGCATAAAGGTAAATTACGTGTAACTCAGTTACACTATATCTCGGGACTAATTTATATGTAATTAAATACAATTTTCGCCAGGATCGACAAACAATTACGCACAATCCAGAACTACGCACAACTGGGTTACGTATATATATATATACTAAGCTTCTAATGTGCTTGAAGCATTCAGTAAATTACACATTTTAATACCGAACATTTAATACATTAACATTTATATTAATAATGTATTAAATGTCCGGTATTAAATGTGTAATTTACTGAAGGCTGCAAGCACATTAGAAGCTTAGTCAATTTAAAATTACCGGAAGATTAATAATGAAGGAGGTAATTAAGCCTTGAGTTATTTTAAAGATTAATCCAATGATATATCTTCCATTTAAATCTAAGCCTTTACCGATATTGTTAAAATATCAAATTATTTACAAATATAAAAATAAGAACCAAGTTTTCTTTCAAGAAAATGCAGACAACAACTTAAGAGTTCGATCAATTCGGTGAAATTTCGTTCTTGAAATTTAAGCAAACTCTAAATAAGCTGAAATCGGATCGTTGGTCCATTAAGGCAGTTGTTTTAACCTCTGACTCGCTTAAATATGTTTGGACTTAAAACTAATGGAAATCCTTCAAAGCAGGACTTTCATTAAGAGGTTGTTTTTAGGTTTTTTTTTTTTTTTCTTTCAACGAAGAACGAAAACCTCTTTGATAAAAATAGATTGGCTAATTTGTTCTTGTTTTTCTTTTCGTATCATTTAAAAAAAAAACATCAAGAAATCTCGAGGCTCTTCTCTGTCTCACGTGAAATTCAATTCAGTCTAAAAAAAAAAAAAAAATGAATCCTTGAATTGAGGTCGATCTTGTTTAATTTCTCCTATTATTAAAAGTTTAGAACGAATAGAATAAACAAAATTAAAGAATTTATTTTCTCAGGATTTTATTTCAATATGGTAAAATTGAGTTTCAATATTATTGTTGTTAATCGGTCGATACGTAATAAGGGAATCCAGGACAGCCGTAACGCATTCATTTACCACTCATCAACAAAGTAATCACAGAATAAAAAAACAAAACAAAAACAAGACATTTTAAAGCTGATAGGATTTAATTTTGTTAATATTTCACTTATGTAGGCGGAATCTTACAAATCCAAATTGAACATAATTGTCCTTTGTTTTTCTATTGTTGATCTTTATCTATCTATTTGTTTGTTTATCTTTTTTGCACGAGCATCACGTTAAAAACAGCTGAACAGATTTCCATAAAATTTAATTTGTAGCTTAATCATAAATAACCTTAAAATCTAGACTCGTTTATTTTGGTCCATATCCCTCCCATCACTCGAAAAAAAATCCGAAATCCTTCCCAAACGGGTGGACTAATTTCTTAAAAATTTGTTGCTATTATTTGTGGTCCAATTGAGAATGTGAACACCATTATCTTGTGCTCGACCCACCCTCACTTCAAATACATAGTCCGGTAAATTGATGCTCCAACATTACATGCTCAGGTCCCATAATGCCTTAATACCTGAAAGTAAAACAGGTATTTTTTCTATTTTTGCAATTCTTTTTGAATATACCTTAGAAGATCGTAATGAGTTTCGATATAATAATTCGGCAGATCATGGTATTAAGCAATTTCAATGGGCTTTTTATTATAAATATTTTAAAACTATAAAAAACCCAATGCAAAGATGTTGGCCGAGTTATATAGCGGAAGTTATGTCAGATCAACAGCTTCGTGTGTTTCCCGTCAACTACGAACGTTGAAGATCTCTCCTCAGCACAGAAACGCTTTAGATTTTTGTTTGCATTCATTTGGTTATGTTTATTGTTAACGTAAATTCGATGTCCTCTTTTTAAACCATATTTAAATTATACCATACTCAAAAACTTGCCAAAAGCTGCGGATCGAAATTACATACATTTTTACAATTATAATAATTTTTTGGAAATTATAAGGAGTATATATTTAAAATATTTTTAACGTGTGCGAATGTAATTTAAGTAAAAAATTAATTAGAAACAGCATACAAAAATTTTAAAAGAAATTTATACATTTAAATACTTTCAAGTACTTCTGCGGAACTGAGGTTGTTGCAGAGGAGTTCCGCAGAGCAACTTGAAAGCCTCCATAAGTATTTTAATGTTTTTATAAATTTCATTAAAAAAAATTGTGTGCTGTTCCTCATTAATTTTTTACTTACAGGTATATTTTATTAAAATTACATGCATACTTTACACAATTAGATTAATAGGTGTTTTTTTTCCCTTTCGACCATTCTGAGCAGATCGAAATACATGCTAAGGGCTCGAAAATAAAATACATTTTTGTTTCGTTCACTTAGGGACCCTCAACACGAATAAAGTACAGTGAGATTTTTCTGTAGTAAGTTTATATGTTCTTAGCAAGTTTATGATTTTGTATGTTTTACAAGGAATATCAAGATAAATCAAAACCTGAATCATTAATTTATCTCTCAAATATTATTTCTTCCGTACCTTATAAAATTACTTGTAAGTTTTTTAACAAATATCTCAATTAATGTTAGTGTTCATTTTTGTAAGTTTTTAACTTTTTTTTGCTTCCGCGAAAACAATATTTTCAATAAATTCAAGCCTTTGAAAAGTTGAAGTTTCCAGAATATTTCAAAATATAATATCATCACATTTATTTTTGCTGCAATAGAACAGATAACTGCATTTATTATTTGATGGTTAAGAAGGAGTAAGAAGAACTTGAAGCTTATTTCCTTACAATGTTGGTTTTGTTTTGTTTTCATTGTTTTATTTTAAAAACTTTAAATAAAACAAAGAAGTATTTCTTCGTATTTCTAAAAATTCATTAACCCTCTTATGCGCGAATTTTTTTTAGAGTTTTTCATTATTTTTATTTATACCAAAAAACTTCCCATGCAAAAGAAGATGCTCGTTTCAGCTGGTGAATGAGACAGGCAGCTTCCAATACCTTTTATTTTAGCAAAAAATTAACAAAAATACTCCAAGTAATACATTAAAAACTTACATAACTCTTTATTTCGCTGAGACTTTCGAAATATAGCCAAGATGGAGTTCTTTTGTTTTCTCAATAAAGAGTTACGTAAGTTTTTAATGTATTACTTGGAGTATTTTTGTTAATTTTTTGCCAATTTGAGAATTGAATCTCGGGTGAAGAGGGTTAACGATCAAGAATATGGATTCTCTTCATAGATAATTTTTCAAAGAACTGGAGTGTTAATGAAGATGGAGTTTCTAAGATAAATTTATTTGAAGACGAATGATTTTGTTTGAGGATGGAATTTCGTAGCCAATATTTATTTTTCGATTTGGACATTGGTTTTAAATGAAAAGACAATTTATTTTCTGCAATTTGGACATTGGTTTTAAATGAAAAGACAATTTATTTTCTTCAATTTAGACATCAGATTTTGGACGAAAAGGACAATTTATTATTTTATTTCAAGAAAAAGGACAATTTATTTATTTATTTTTGAATGAGCATGGCACGTTTTATTGTAATAATGTAGGGTGCATGTCACGTTTTTTCGTTCTGTTACGAATTTTTCCATATTTATGATTGTTAATAGTTAATTTATTTTTTATTATTTGGGGAAGAAGACGATGTTTCTTTTCCCTAAGGTGTAAGGCTCGTAAAAGAAAGGTCGCTGAGACTTTCGAAATATAGCCAAGATGGAGTTCTTTTTGTTTTCTCAATAAAGAGTTATGTAAGTTTTTAACCTTTTATTTTACTTTTAAATCAAAACTAACATTATAATTGAAACAGAAAGTTGAAAAAAGCGATTTTCTAAGTGTCCCCATATGAGGACACAGCGGCCTGAGAGGGTTAAATACTTAGGTTTCTAAACCAATTAATTTTAACCATACGAAAAACATTGAATAAAAACATTTTAATGGCCTTTATTTAAACATTATGGGAATTCAATGTTTCTCATGTATGACTTTCTATGGGAATTTTTGTTCCCTTCACGACGGAGATCAACAGAGAAAATTTTAAAAATAAAAATCGATAAAGATGTATGTCGAGTTTTAGGAAGATTTATTTTTGATTACAAATTTCTAAAGCAGAAGGTGGGAGGAGGAAAAACACACAAATTGTAGGAATCTATCTTTCTTTGAGTAAACATACAAAACATTTGAAAATGACATTAATTCCATGTTTCGCAATTGAAATTCAGTTTTATTTCGGTTAAAGAATCAACATCAACTGTTTATGAAAAACCTTTTATCTTGTTTAAGAAATCTCTTCGAGGCGACCTTCATTGTGGTGTCGTCTAATTAGGCGCCAAATCGATTGAGTCATTCTTCAGAAATCTCGGACACCATCTTTCAGTGTGAATTACATTAACTACGCTAATTTGGTTCGTTCCACTTTAATAATGTAAACTAAAATTCAACTAATTAATATTTAAGACAGAAATATACTCTTCCTACAGAAGACTGATTAGCAGCAATGAGATATGTCTACTTGTTGTAGAGTAATAAAGTGCACTTAGTCATTCCTTTGAAATTCAAAGATCACTCAATTTTGAAAATCAGCCTAAAATCATTAGTAAGAGGCTCATAAATAACAGACTGAGGTTGCGAAGTGTTATTATTCCATGTCAGTGTTATTTTCCTTCTCAGTTTGTTCATTTGTAAGCGCATCACGCTATAACAACTGGGCAGATTTCAATAACATTTGGTAAACAGCTTATTTATGGTCTACCTCAAAACGTAAACACAATAATTTGGTCTCTCCTTCCTCAATAACTATCCTCGACATCCCTCGCTAAAGTTCTTAAAAAATTTGGCTGAAATAATTCTTTAAAATGTGATTTGATGCTTATTTAGGACAATGAGCTCGATTATTTTGGTTATTTATTTCCCAGTTCTCAAATGGACCCCCCCCCCCCAAATTGATGTATTAATATTCCCGAAGATAACTGAGCTATATCTAGTAACTAAACAATATATAAATAATTTTCACCATGTAAATCTAAACATCAAATTTTCTTGCATAGGCAGACAGGAAATGAACGCATCTAAAAAAAAAGAAATGTGAACCATTTATTCAACTTGCTTTTTCTGATTAATTTTAAAAATTGCGTTACCAAATTCTTCCTTGGCATGCCATTCTTAAGAACAATTTGGCTTTTCAAATTCCTTATTAATCAGAAATGATTAAAATCCTTAAAAAAAAAAAAAAAAAACCTTTGAAAACGACAATTTGAAATTTCCACGAAGATGAATGAAACTAAAACTGTTTCAGAAAGGAAGTGCGGGAACCAATAAGAATCCAATCTTCTCTTCCATCAATAATCAATAAGTGAAGACATTACTTTGTTCTGCGTTGGATTGATAGATTTGTAGGCTTCGAATATGTATTATGATATATCCAAATATGTATTACGATTTATTCAAAAATGTATTACGATACATTCAAATATGTACATCGTATATCAAGATATATTCGACTATGTATTATGAATATGTATTATGATTGGAATAATATATTACATAATATAATGCAACAATCAACTAAAAAAAAAAAAGCACCTCTCTTTTAATTAATAGATATGCTGGTAAATAATAAATGAAATGTATCATTGAAAAGAACCAGTTTTCCGAGAACCATTCGGAAGAAATACAGATAATGAGTGTTTAAAGAAGACTAACTGATGAATTGCAGAACTTACTGCAGGTGTTCACAGGTACCTAATTTTTACATGGTAATTATTTTCAGAACATAACTGATTCCTACACTGCTCTATCCATGAGTATTAGGTGAATTTTGCTACCACTTCTAATTAGTATGTTTTAGAGCTATATTCTACTCCTTTCTGTGATGATAGGCTTGTAATTATATTCGATTATGTTGAGGCCTCTATTTCTCTCCAGATAGGCTTCTTTAGGTAGTTCGAAAGTTATTCAGTAGGATGCAGCCACTCGCCATATCCCAATATTCATGTTCTTTATAACATTCACAAATAATTTGCAGTCCTTTGGAGCCTGAAGTTGTCATCCTGAAGTACTGGAGGTTTGCTAAGCTGTATTTTGTCCTAATTCATAAAGCATTCCAAAACCTGACAGTCATCTTCAACTTCCTGAACACAGACCAGATGGAAGATGTTGTTGCTCTGAGATGCAAATGTCCCTGTCTGTGATTACAAATATTCACTGCAGCGATAGATATACAGTATATACGTTTGGTTGGAATCTCTCACTGTTTATAGAATTATTGGAAACTTTATTTGACCTTTTCTTTTGGGCAAGATGAAACATTACCTCTAAATTAATGCATTTAAAACTGATAAAAGATCTTCAACATCTCTAAATTCAAACTGCCGAAAACATTAATTCTAAGCAGTCTTAACTACATTAATTCTAATGTGACTTTGTTTTTAATTACTTTGTATTAAAAGGTTAAAGATGTACCTCTACAAGCCATGCAGATCCTTGGATGCGCGGGAAGTGAAGGGTCCCAGCGATTCTCCTACTCGCCTTTAACGCCGATTAAGAAACCCAGTACCATTTGCCAGAGAACCCTAGGATCCGTCTGAAGAATTCTGTTGTATTACTTGAATAAATTACATTTAAGTATAAGAAATTGAAAGTTGCAGTTTCTACTACCACTATCCTAATTTTAAAATCAAAAATTAGTTTTTGAAAGTAATTTTTAGTTGGAATCTAACTTGTAATATTCAGAGGATTGCGCGGTATCTTCATAGAAAGAATGATGTAATGGTTAAGAATACTATTATGTTATTGACATATATTCGATTTCCCTTTAAGAAAGTGTTTTTAGGATAAAAAAAAATCGCTTATATTCAGAAGAGTAGGTAAGGACGCTTGGCTCCGGGTTGGAGGTGGCGGGCTCGACCACCTCCATCTCCATTCTCCTCCAAATGTGTCCTAGGGCTTACCCAGCCCTCTGTAAAATGGGTTTCTTTCCCGGGAGTTAAAAGCGGGCGGGCGTTGAGCTGACCACCCGACCTCAACGTAGTCCCATTGGTCATGAAGCGCTGCGAGCCTTACCTCACTCGACTCCAAGGGCCTGCATTGGCCTATTGTGGGATACTTTAACTTTTTTAATTATACAGTATATGGCATAATATGCGATATATATATCAATAGATATGACATAATATGCTTCCTTTCCTAAATATAAAGCTCTACAGGTCTTAATGACCACTATATGATTATCGTACAAAGAGACAATGAATAATGACAAGTGAACAGCTGTTGCAAGCAAAAGCATTTGATGAAATAATACATTGTACAAATTTATCTGAAAAGTGCATCTATTGCTTTGGCAAAATGGAACCTCCTCACGATCGTGTAATTTTCAAAGTCACGTGCTGAACTTTAGAAAAAAAATATTTTGAAGCTGAATTGTCTGAAAAGGCTTTCTAACATCATCTAAGGTAGTTTTATAAAGCTATTTATTAGCCTTTATTATTCGATCCCAGTTATATCTCCTTTTTTTCTTTTCTCCTCCTTATTTTCAATATATTTGCTTCCATTCTTTCAGGGCCTCCGTTTACGTCTGAAACTATTCGCATTTCTGTTGTCATCTTGTATTCACAAGCATTTGAGCTGTCTCGACCTCCGTCGACAGTCTTTATATCTGCAGTAATATTGAAGATTACCTCCTTTAGAAATCTAGCTCTATGCGTTCTTTAGCAATGATACCTTTTTGCAGATGTATTCATCATACATAAGATATAAGAACATTTCAATTTTCCGGTTTAAGTTCTACACCTTCTTTATATTAAAAGCATCCAAAAAAAAAGTATGAAAAGGTTTGAATTTACAACTTTAAACATAAACGAATACGCAAACTTCTGTAGTCTTCCAGTCTCTTCACTAGAAATTCAAGATGCTATTAAGATTTTTAAATTTCTAAAGATGTATCTAAAGCAACATCATACGTAGGAGCGAATTTTTACTTTTAGTAAATTCTTATTCTAATGAGGTTTTAGAATATTTGTCGTTTTGAAATCCTTAACGTATGCATTCAAAGAAAAATAGCCAAAATCTTTAAATCTGGATTCTGAGAGCTTATGGAATTTGAAATTCAATGTTATCATATATCTGTTCTGGATTTACTATGTAATTTACTCAGTAAGCGTCTGCTAGATTCCTAATCATATTGAAATCTTGTTAATTCATTAGCTAAATCTGCTTTCTATCTCTTTTTACAATATGTATAAAGTTATTCGTTCTCATTTGAAAATGTTCTTGATAGCAGGAATACAACAATATTAAACAAGCTTTATTTATTTAGTATTTATATAAATAAATACACAATGGCTTGATTCTTACCAGAATGCTGTTTTTTTTCCACACTTATTCGAATTGGACTTGTAGAATAAATCACCAATGTCTATTTCGAACAAGAACAGCACCTTTGTGTGCAATAAGTAGCATTATTTTAATGATTCATCATACTTTTGTAGAATATGTAGCTTTGATTCATCATCAGTGTTTTTATTCATTTTTTATAATAACATTTCTTGGCTTTTTCCTAATTCAGATCCTTTTTATTCATTTGTTTTAAGTTCTTCAGATCTTGTGATTAATCATAGCTTTCTGAATTAACTAACATTTCATCAAATCATATCTTTTACAATTTGTTTACTCATTTTCTGTTTTTATTCATCCTTTTCTTTTTATTTCGTCATTTTGATTTATTTGTCCTGTTACTATTTCATTTATTTCTTTCATCCAGCCTTTCATCATTTCTTTCGTCCAGCCTTAATGCCATCATCATCATCATCATTCTAACAGACATTGGACCTAATCATCGTTGCATCATCATCAGCTGTTATTCTCTCTCTGTAGATCTCTTTTTTTTTAAAAAGTTCAAGCTTCAGAGATTTATGTTAAAACGTAGATCTTGCCAATATATTGTACAATTTTATTCTTGTGTGTCATTGGACGATAGAAGGTTTGAAACTGAAATTCCCTAAGACTTCAATGAAATTACTAACGACAGTTAAATTGATAAACAAAATTTAATTTATAACAACAATTGAAATGGTACACACTAAAATTGAATGAACGGGACAGTTAAAACTTAACATTTAAACTAAAAAAAGCGGGGAGAGGGGCACGGCAACAGTTTCGAGATTGTTGCAATCTCTTCATCAAACATAGTAGTGGCGATAACTATTTGTTTAAATAAGGGTTGCGGGCTCCTTTAAACCATGTGATTGATTACGTCATACATAGTATTAAAATGTTTACGGGGGGGGGGGGGGGGGAACTGGGGGAAAAAAAACCGCCTTTTTTTTCTTTAGATACTTTGCTATTGCTGGTATAGAGATATTATTATTGCAGTTGTTGTTACTATTTAAAATGAAGTATGATTCGGCGACCAGGCATTTAAAACTATCGTTTTCTCTGTGTATAATGGTAGCATTACTAGGTATAATTTGGTAGTTGGTGATTTCAAAATGTTTAGCAGTTTTATGAGTTGGTTTATTATTTTTAATTGCTCTGGTATGTTCCCAACAGTCGTTTGTATATGTTGGGATGTCTGTCCAATATATTGGTATGTATTGTTTTTGTATTTAATGCAGTAGATTATATTACATTATTATTGGTTTTATTGTTATATGCTTGGCTATTATTTTTATTAATAAATCCATTTATTTGGTTGGTAAGTTAAAGATCATCTTCATCATAAGGTTTGATTATTAGCAAAAGGAATTGTATGAATTTCTGTATTTCGATTCATTGGTTTGAATTCTTCAGAATTGGTTTCAATTCTGTCCGAATTTTTTCCTCCAGTTATGTATCGTAGAGTTCATGTAAATTATAAAACAATAACGAAAAAAAGAACAATCTTATCTAATATCTTCCTTAATTGGTTTGAAGTCTGATGCTTTATTTTTACTTTAACTGCGATTTTGGAGTTTTTGTAAATATTGTAGATTTATTCTATTATGTGATTTGGAACATTATCGTTTCGTAGTATATCTACTAGATTTTTTCTTTTCATTATATCGATGTGTGTGTGTGTGTGTGGTCGGTTCGCACCGAAGTGCGAGCTTCGTTGCCGAAGCATCCGTGCTCCAGGGAGCGCTAGTGTTCCCAAGACGGCGAACCCCTAGCAGACTCCCTAGAATTACAAGGGAAAGATACTGGGGTGGTTTCCCGTGGCCTTCCCCAGGACGCCATTAAGGAATGACGTCACACCGAAGAGAAAGTGAAGAAGAGGCTACAACACAGGAAAGGAAATTTTTGAAACATCCATGCTCGCTACCGGGATTTGAACCCGGGCGCTGGCACATTGATCTCACGACAGACCGACGCCTGAGACCGCTCGACCACACCAGCGCGGCCATTATATCGATAGTTTTTTGGAAATCAATTAACGCAAAAAAGAGTTTCTAAATTAAACTCGCGACGTTTTACCAGTAGCATATTCACTGTGATATGTCCATCAGCGCAGGATTTACCTTTTCTGAAGCCATTTTGTTCTTCTCCTATCAACTCTGTGTAATAAGCGGTTAATTTCTTTTTTTTAAAAAAAAATGAGTAGATTTTCTATCCAGTATTGAAAAGACTTGTGAATGTATCACCTGACGAATTCAGCGGGCAAAATTAATAAGCTCGAGAAACCGGTAGTGAATTTTATTGTAAATAACTTTATTTATAACCTTTTATATATGGTAGCTTTAAAGGACCTTGCAGTATGAAGAACACATATTAAAGTATTGTACAAGCAATTTCTTATTTGCATGAAAAAAAAAAAAAGATGAAGCGGGATATGACCATTCTTTAACAGAGGACGGCTTTTTGATGAAATACAAGACGATACTTCGCTTCAGATGTATCAGTTGAAATAAAGCAAACAATTTGAGACCTGATAAAACACTTTGGTTTACTTTATTTTTCATTCGTGAAATGCTCATTGTATTTCCTATATAAAACTGCCAAAATCAAGCTTCGAAAGGAATATGGTTCTTGTATTGATTTGTCGTCGTCTGCCATATGTCTAAGAGATGATTCCTAAGAAAAAGGCTTCAAAAATAAATTTAATAAAGCTCAGGAAGAGGGGGAATAGGGTTAGGGGAAGAGATAGGTAATTTATCATCTGTTATCTCTATGAGAAATTTACTCATAATAATTAATGGCAGCTCTTTCTTCATTCAATCGATTTTCGAATTAGAAGCACAAAGAAAAAGAACATATTTGAATATTTGGTATGGAATAAAATACAAAAGAAGTTTATTATAAAATGTTTTTAAAATAATTGTTGAAATAAAAATAAATTTAATCATTAGATGTAAAGTGAAATAAATTACAATTAAAAATAACTTTCTTTTAATTATAAGAAATGTGCTGTAGATATCTTAAATAATAAAAGTACTTTATTACAAAACGTGGCATGCAATAAAGTATAAAATAAAAATAAATTTATGTTATTAAATAAATGTTATCATAACAAATGTGAAATTTTGAAATTTATTGTGAAATAAATTGAGCACCATAATTAAAAACGATATTAAAAGAAATTAAGAAATAATAGCAAAGAAATTTATAAGAAATGTATGGATAAAATTATTTAATTTTATTAGTAAAAAAATCATGACTAGTAAAAATAAATTTATTTACTATTTTCACAGCTCATTAAATTTATTTTTCATAGTAAAAATAAATTTCGAAAAAACTTAATAATTTATCAATTATTACTTTAATTGTTGAAACTAACAATTTTAATGTATTTGTAAATAAATGTATTTTTAATTTTTACATTTATTTTTGTGATATTGAGAAGATGATGATGATTAATAATTATATATCCAGAAGGAGCGAGATGAAGAAGAATTACTGTATGTACATTTAATGTATTGTTATATTGTTCACATTTAGATTAAATTATCTTTCAGTTATAATATTAATTATTGAATGTAGCTTAAGTAAATTTCCACATTTCTAGTTAAAGTAAATAAATAAATAATTGATTAAATAATTGATAATTTTTAAATTATAAATATCGATTTAAAATAAGCAAACAAAAGAGTTCAACTCATTAAATAGTTTAAATTATTAAATACTTATTTATTAATTAAAACTGAGTAATTATTATTCTAATGTTTATTAATTTAAGTAATACTTAAATCGTTCTCAGAAACAATGTTAATCAAGTTTTTGCCAGAAGTAATATAATTAATTATAGAATTAAAAAGTAATTAAAATAATTGTATTTTAAAATGACAGGTTAGTAAATGATTTATTTCAAAATTATAATGAAATATGTGTAAAACATTTACATACCCCTTAAGGTCTGCTCTATCTGCTTTCTTGTTCAACCACCTGAAGCTTGAATGGGCTGAACCGGTAGAGGTGAATTAGCACCAAATATTAAATATGCTTAAAATATGCTGTAATGTAGTAAAAACTGGTTTATACGTATTTCAAGGGAAAATTTTAAATTACGCATAACTGAGAATTACTTACAACTCAGGCTTAACTTTATTTTTAATTAAACTCGTAATTAACACTCGCGATTAACATTTGTGTATTAGATACATATTTTTCAACATACGTTATGCATAGTTCCCATATTTTTTTTAGTAGATCTCTTCTAATTCTTGTACTATTAAATATTTCTAACATCACACCATATTTAAATGTTAAAAACTACATTTAATATGAAAAAGCAAATTTTCGAAAAGATTACACGTCTTTTCTTTTTCAAGCCTAAAATAACATTTTAAATTGTTATTTTAGGCTTGAAAACGAAAAGACGTGTAATCTTTTCGAAAATTTGCTTTTTCGTATTAAATGTAGTTTTTACATTTAAATTTGGTGTGATGTTAGAAATACGTTATGCATAACTGTAAAACTGTCAATTTCAAAATAGTGTATTTATTTTCATAGAGGTTTTCTGATTTCGTGTTTTAAGAAACTTTAAGGGATTGAATAAAATACTGTAGCTATAACCATTACACAATTACAGTTCTAACATAAATGAAAAGCAAAGACTTCAAATTTTCACTAATTTCCCATCATATTGCTACTCACTTTTCCATATCTGCAAATTTTCCCTTTTATTGATGGCTGCGCTTTATGGATTTTGAACCTAACTTTCAACGTTCTTTTAAAATCCACTCCTTATTACTAATGACTGCACAAATGTGTTGTAGCTTATATAATTTTAAGCTACTTGTTAGTTCTGCTTTTGATTCTTGCGAGTTGTCTTTCACTTCCCGAATAAATCTCATTTTTACCTCTTAAAATCGTGCAACGCCTCCCATGGAAGGAATGGGAAGGAACTATTCATTAATTGTAACATATTTATAAACTATTAAATACGATTTTAATTTTTCTTTCCTAAATATATGACTTCAAATCCAACACACTTTCTTATCTTAGATATAATTCTTGGTTAAGTTTTTCTTTTTAGCAACAGTATTTTTGCTTAACAAAACAAAATGAGAAACAAGAACAGCACAAGCTTAAATAAATTGCCTTTCTGTTTCGATTATCGGGAAGGAATCGGAAACGGCCGTTTCGTCCTACAGGGGACTCATCAGTTTCTGGGTCTTTTATCGGGGAAGGCAGAGATCGGGCTGATGAGTCCCCTGTAGGACGAAACGGCCGTTCCCGATTCCTTCCCGATAATCGAAACAGAAAGACAATTTGTTTAAGCTTGTGCTGTTCTTGTTTCTCATTTTGTTTTGTTAGTATTTTTGCTTGTTTGTTTAAACTTTGTATTTTCCTGATTTTTTTTTTTTTTTTCGTATTAGTTCTCTCATTTCATATTCTTGTTGTTTTGTTGAAATCTTACCTCAATATTAATTTAAACCCAAGTAAAAGTCAGATAAGTAATAAAGACAAAATTAATTAAGATTTGAAATTCAATCAAAAATTAATATTCCACGATAACACTTTCAAATTGAATTTTAATTGAAATGTCATTTAACCAAATCAGTTTTGAAGTCATTCATTTTAACTTTTATATCCCCTCAATTTTATTAAATTTATGATTATTTAGGTAGTTTTTTTTTTAAAGTAAATCTTGTAATAATACCAAGAAAAAAAACTCTGCCAAATCCTTATTGATATAATTTCATATTTTTTATATGATTCTCTGCTTAATGATATTTGTTAAATTTAAATTTTTACTATGTTAAATTTAAATGTAAAAAAAAGAAAATCGGCTAAAAAAAGAATTCATCACATTTACCTCTAAAGCCATCTCTTTCTCGTGACGATGAATTTGGAAGAAAAAAACAACCTAACACTCTTCTCTTATGGAAAATGCCCTTACTGTAATACTGTTGGAAAATCAATCTTAAGTTTGGCAAGTGAATAAAACAGCTACCATTTAGAAATTCACCTTTTTTTATTAAGAATTTTTTTCAGAATTTAGCTTTTCAAAACTCATTCTCGCACGTAAGAGATGGACGAAAAGTTTAGTTACAGATTTTCAGTTGTAGAATTGTTTTGAAATAATATCTTGAGAATTATTAAATAAATTTGAGGAAAGAGAAATGTTAAAATTTTTAACATTTATTTCGAGATAAAGTAAACATTGATAAAGTGAACATATTGGAAATTTAATCTTTTTCATGGAAAAATTGTGGAACAAAAACGTTCCTGAGAATGTAAATTGTTTTTTTTTTATAAAATTAAAAAAAAAAATAAGGAATTAACATTCAAAAAAAAATTACATTTAAATTTTTAATGTCTTAATTAATATTTAAAAAAAAAGCTGTTAAGAACCGATTAATCAATATTTAATTTAGAATATAACATCTATAGCATCTTTAGCAAAACTACCAATTTTTAGGAAAGATATTAAAAAAATAACAAGGATTTTATAAAATTTTAAAACTTAAATGGATAATTTCTTCTTGAATTTTATGTAATTAAAAAAAAAAAATCTTACTTTATTGTTGTTGGTCCATTTCGGAGCAGCATTTATCTAAATTTTTATGTCTTATTAAACAGTGGCTTTATAAAAATCTTTTGATTCAAGATCTATTACAGAATTCCTTTTTTTCATTATGAAAAATCAGTAGTCCAAAAACATTCTTATTTATACACAACTTGACATTGCTTTGTATGGAATTACAGCACAAAACTCTTAATTTTTTAATAGTCCTATTTTGTTGCGAATGAAACCATAAAATTTCTTATCTGTTTTCACTAAAGTAGCATAAAAACGTCAATGCCTGTGACAGACAGTTTTTGTCTTGTAAAGAAGAGAACATCAAATTATAGGAATTCCTTGTCTTTGAGAACTTGTTTTGGTGTTCGAAGCTTTGTGTGAAAAGTGACCCAACAAAGAATGAGGTCCCAGTATTTGTCGATTGACAGATGGGCATTTAATTTCTCTCTTCCCTCCTCCACTTGAAAGGAAGTTTGGACAGAGGCCCGAAGGAAACCCCTTGTTTTTCGTGCTTTTACCCCCTGTTGTTGATTCCTTCCCTTCTCCTAAGGTTGAATGTTATTTCTGAATCACAATGTAAATAAACCACCAATCAAAACATAGGATTAAGTTTCTCTTTTGGGAAGAGGATTAGAAATGAAAACACTGGCTCAGATAATTTATAGAATCGGAATCATTTTGCAATACCTATTAAATGACAAAAATAGAAAAAAATTAATTGAAAGATTGTCTGTGTCGACTTTTTTCAATTAACTTAGAATTAAAATTAAAAAAAGAGTAAGACTTTTTCCTAATAATATTTTATCAAGAACATTGTTTAGTAATAATAATAAGAATAATAAGAATAGTATTGGCAATTGATTTTAAACAATAAATATCATTGGTATTTTATTTATATTCTTTCTATTTTTATGTTTTAATAAATATTGATTGTAAGTGTAATTTATTACTTATTATTGCAAAATAATCAAAATTAACATTTGGAACTGTTACTTTTCCACTGTGGAACTGACCGCACTGTTTAAAAATTAATTATTCACTTTATATAAAAATTTAGGAACTTAATGCAATAACGTTTTAACTAATTATAACTTTTATGTAAGCAGCTTCATCCAATAAATATATTATAATCTCAAACCAACCGACAGGGGATATTCTAATGGGATTGTATCTCTATGATTACTAATAAAAAATGTTAATAACATTATTATTAATATTTTTAAAAAATGATTTATGTGATTTGTACAGATAAGTTGAATTCGAAGTTAAAGTGAAGTTATATTTCATTAATATTCTTAAATATCCATTTCATACAGTTTTATTTATTTTATTTCTTTCATATGTTTATGCTAAGTCGCTTAACTATTTAATCACTCTTGATATAGTAAAAACTTGGATAATTTATTGTTAAAAATAAATATGAATTTCCTTTATATTAACAGATAGTACTTATTAATAATATTGTTTATTAATATTCTGAAAATTATTAACTTGTAACTGGGATTAAGAATATTTTTGAAAATCATTTTTAATATCCTTTGATTTACAAGAGTACCTTCGACGTTCAAAATCTAGAATTTAAAAATATTTAATTAAGATGTAGAAAATGATAAAAAACTTAAGAATATACTATAGTCAAGAATTTCTATATGAAAATAATATTCTGAATGTTCTTATTTGTCTTTATATTACTAAAATTAATTTTGTTAGATTTTTGTTAAAACAGATTTATGCTGTATTACCTTTATTTAGATTTACTCTTTAAAATTCTATTGAATTTCAGCGTAAAAACACAAGGTGTTTTTCAAAACCGATCTCGTAATTTAATTAATTACATTTTTATTATTTATTAATTAATTATTTAATTTATTATTTTTTATAATTTATTTTAATTAATTTTATTTTATTCCGTAATTATAATTACTTTTATTTAATTAATTTTAATCTTTCTCTCCTATCGCTACTCTTAAATCAATTAATTTAATATAACTTAAGTCAATTAATTTAAGGGTAAAATGTGATAAAATTTTGAATGAAAATGTTGCAAATACTTTGCACTATTTCTTCTATAAAAGTATGCGAAATATCTGTGACAAAATATCCAAACTTGGGTGATTTGCAGCGTTTGAGACTGTCTTGTTGGTGTTTTGTGTCGTTGCAGAGAAAGTGCTTTTGTTTCTTTTTTCGCTTGAGAGCCGTTCATCATGTTTTTAATATAAATACACACCTTATGTTCCAAATTAAAACCAGCCCTGAACGATAGTTTCAGGGGATGATAAATTCTCTTATAATGAAACAGCGCCGCTATAACTTATCTTAGGCAACGGAGATAAGTCACATCTTAAGTTAGATTTAGTTTCAAGATTTTAGAAACTTTTTTTTTTTATATAATTTAAGTTTTACCTTTAGAAAGATTAAACGCACAAAACTACATTCAAGTAAAAAAAAATCAGGGTATTCGCTAAGAATACATGAAGCAATTTTAATTACCAAGAATCTACTTTTTAGATAAATTGTATTTTTAAATTGAATGGAAAAACACCCTTTGAAAAATACCATATCCTTCCCCAAAACCACTAATGCTATCTTTTGTATATAAACATCTTTTTGGTATATTTATGACTGAACAATTCTGTTTATTTTTGTTTTTTAATTCTATTAAGATAATTATTAAAAAAAAAAAAAAACAAACAAAAAAAAAAGCCCTGATTAGTTCGTAAAAAGATACTTCATCACTCATAAAACTATATATATACTTAATGTGCTAAAAGCAAATTTTCGGAAAGAATAATACGTCTTTCCTTTGTCAAGCTATTACATGATGGAATAAGAATTTAAAAATAACAAAACAGGAATAACGAGCCTTAATTTAAAGAAACAAGAAACTTCTACAACAATATGAATCATATCATTATTAAACAAACAAAAAAATAAAAAAAATATTCTAATACACAATAAACCAATAATTTATTAATCTAGAAAGCTTAGATTTGCATGGCAGCTTTACGTTAACTTTTGCAAATTCTTATTGATTTTGGAAAAAAATTAGTCCTACAGAAAAGAATCCGGAATCAAAATCCATTATTCTATTTCTATATACTTACTGAAAATTGGCATTCCAACTATAATTTTCTTTTTCCACATAAAACGTTAATCGGGTTTTCAAATATTTGCAAATCACATTACTTAAAGTCTTTTGCCTTTTATTTTAATTTTATTATTTTTGTCTTTTCTTAATGAATAAAGAATAACCAAATTATTTTAAATCATTATCTGTAAGATATAGGAAAATGGAACTTTTTCTCCACGTATACGAAGTTAGAACAGTTGAACGTAGCAGACTAAAATGCAGATTAGGAAGCTATGGATTGCGTCCAATATATGTGTTAGTTGTTGCACCTAAAAATCACTGACTTAATCAAGATGGAGAGTAACGATGAGCATGTTTCCACTTAAACTAGGTAACACTGTCAAAGAGATTGCCTAAAAAAATAAAGAAACTCAACAGTATTTTCAAAAGCAACATCCTACCGAAACCAAAAGAAAGACTTGACCATTGATTGAGGACTAGAACAGGCTTTATCCACTGTACCTTCCGCAGACAGGTTAGACTGTTCTATTCTTAGCTCTGACATACAAGAGGCTGATGAAGGAACATCGTAACTTGGTGAAAAGATGGTATGTCTTGCCGTTGCATCTACATGAAAGGAGGGAGATCGGAAGGCTTGGATAGGAGGTCTTTCAGCATTTTTTATACTCTCTGGACTTTACTCCGATTGATATTTTCAAGCACTTGCAGTATTATATGACGAGCATGTGCTTTCATACTCAGACACACTGTAGAATTAATCTGCATTCATGAGATTCCTTTCTCCGATTTCTTTATGAAGGCTTTTTCGAAGCTTCCATATCTTTGCGTGGATGTGAAAGGATGTTATTTTAATTTCCTAGTAAGTTTAGTCGTATTCCAATCTGTTACTCTCTGCAATTACTATTTTGACCATGTGGTAGATAAGTTAAAGTTAAAGGCGCGATCAGGCCCAGAGGACTGCGCGATGCCACAACCACAGGCCGTTGGTTGGGTAGGCTCCAGTGATCATAACCTATGGGACGAAGATGAGGTCGGGGGTTCGGCCCGACGCTCGCCCGCCTTTAACTCCCGGGAAAGAAACCCGGTACCCATTCTACAGAGGGCTGGGTAGGCCCTAGGATCCGTTTGGAGGAGAAGAAGCGTGGAAAAATTCCCACCCTCTCCCGAACCCTCCGAATCGAACCCGCTACCTCCAACCCGCAGCCAAGCGCCCATACCCTCTCGGCTTCCGGACCCACATATGGTATATAACAAACTAATATTAATTAAATAAAACTACGATTATATTTCACTGCAGTTAGTAATTCATTTTCACATTCAACCTATTTCCATGATTAAGTTGAAGCAGATTTCTCAGATAAAAGCCAGGATAAATATTTTATCATAAAAATGTTTTAAAAGTTAATATTACTAAAGAGATGAAAATGTTTCGTTAATTGCGATTGAGATAAACACTGAACTCCTCTCGTAGATTTTAATTTAAATAAAAACATTTATATTTATGTTGCCACATTCAATTAAATAAATAAAAAAAAAAAAAAAAATATTATTCAGAGGTTCAAAAAGGCAAGTTTTTTTCTTTGCATTGTTGCATTTACATTTGTTAAATTTTAAAATTTCTTAAATTTGAAACATTAAAACGGAATACGATATATTAATTAATTGAGTCTTTTTAAATAATTTACTCAATTTTAAGTTTTTTTAGTTTAATGATTTAACTTCCAAATTGAATAATGTACTGATAATTGTTATTCTTTGTTGATGATTATTGAATTGGGGGTAAGTAAACTGTTCAAATACTTTTCTCTTTCTCTATAGGAGAGAAGAACCCAATGAAACTTTCTGAGGTGGATTCGTTTCAAAATAGGTCCATCCACAATGGCTGATTTATTTCTTTATTTTCTACCATTTCTCTTAATTAGCGAATTATCGCCATTTTTTTCCGTTTCTTTTTGCTCCTTTTTTTTCCTTTCCTTAGTCTTTTGGATTGCTTTCAACTTCTTAATTTGAAATGACCTGTAATTATTAACCCAATTAAACTTTTCATTCATTAATTACTTCTCTCCATCCATCATTGTCAACCCCATCTTCCAAGTAGTCTTCTGAGTTCAAGAAGCAGAGAAATTCAAACAAGTTCTCGTTTCCTGAATATACTATACAGCTGAATGTCTGACAAAACTCTCGTTAGATCTCTTTGGTAAAGTAGAGGCTACAGGAGAATGAATAACCCTAGATGAAAAGTTTTATTCAATGTTCTTTCATTCAAATGTTGCTGTTATGCACTGAAATTCTATGTCTTCGATTTACAAATTTTCTCTGTGTTGTTTCTGTAGCTATTAGCATAAAAATCTTAGTGATTTTCAAATGTTCTGTATATTAACACTACCTTTAAAATTATTTTTTTCTTTTTCTCAGCTGAAAGTTAATTGTCACAGAGTAATTATGATAAGTTATTGATAAATTTTAAAACTGGAGTTAAAAATAAAGAAACATTCGAAATTTACACAAATTATTAAAAAACAAATCAAATACGAAGATAACAAAAGAATATGTTGTTGTTTAGACATCATTCATATGAGGTTTTCTGGTGTGGCATCAGAACTAATGTATTTATATTACGAAAATTATTAATGTCACCACAATCATTTTCCTTTTATTTTTATGAAGGGTTAATTAATTAATTTCGGTTAATTTGCAAAGAAAATGACGTAATTGTTGTAAAAGTGTGGGATAATTTATTTTAAAATAAAAATAGTACATTTTAGCGAATACCGAGCAACCTACCATAGACAGCTGTTCCATCCTTCAAAACATGATAGGAAAGTAAGAAGATTTAGTATATTTATGCATTGCAATTGTAAAAGGAAATTTTTAGTTCACGTTGTATATGTTTACATTTACTAAGTCTGCGTAAAAAAAAAAAGAAAAAAATCTGTTCAATGCGCAGCGAATAAATATACTTATAATTAGGACGATGCATCGAATATGAATTCATAGAAGTAGTTAAAGTTGTTAAATCTAAAATTAGTAACTTTAGAATTAATGAAAACATTTTACTAATCAAAGAAAAGAAGATCACAAGCATCCGTTTGAAAGAGAATATTCAGGGGATTTGTTTTGTTTTTTTGTCTGGAAAAACGTTTAGATGGAGACAACTTCTACAACAGCTTTGAAGGAAGAATTGAATTCAGTTTAACAAAAACATTTCAACAAAACGAATTTTACTTATCTTGGGATTCATAGAATTTGTTTATAATTTCCCGTATTCTAAAATGTATTTCATATATACGTACAATCAGATAAAATAATAAAAAAATATATCGTCTCGAGTTTTCGTCATTAATCTTCAATTACAGAAAGGGTTGTAAATGAGAACTTTTTTTTAAATTTCAAGAGATTGTAAATCATCGCCTTTACTGTTAATCTTGGAAAACAGCATAAATCTGTTCAAAATTTTTATAATTATTTGATCTTAAATCAGAGTAGGTAATTGCTGTTTTTTCATTGTGATGAAAGGCTTCTGTTTGTTAAAACTTTACATTGATTTAAATTTGCTCTGGTCCTATTCAGCCATCTTGCGTTTGTGGAGTTTAGACGATAACAATTCTAGTCCTAATAGGATAGGTTTGAACAATACTGGTTATTGGGCAAACAGCAAGTTAGGGAATTTGGAAAAGAAATAAAAGCAACAAATTAAGGAATTCTCAAACAGAAAACATTTTTCTTGCTTTGAAGTAAGTATCAATTAATGACGACAGAGAATCGTTGTTGGTTAGCGATCGACAGATAGACGGCGTCGAAGTTTTGGTTGCGGTTGACTCAATGGGAACAAGAGTAGTTCATCGCTGGTTTTATCAGGACAACTAAAATTGTGGTCGAGTTGAAGTTGCTTAGCTTTTATCAGTTGCTCTGGTGGGAAAACTGCCTTAAGTTCAACAAGATTTGCTGACCACACTCTAGGATAAGCGAACAGTGACTGAATGAACAGATTGTTTTATATATTAATACTTTTATCTTTTTCTAGTTTCATCTCATGTCTGGAGTGTATTAGGAATTTTTATGGGGGGAGTAAGTAAGGTTCATTCTTCATCTGCTCATAGTAAAAATGATCGAGGATTTGTATTTTGGTAAACTTTGTAAACTTGCAACTACAAATTGAAAACTACTTTGGACTTTTAACTTCACAGAACTGCTTCTCAATTCACTTTTTTTGTTTGTTTTGATTTCATTTGTAATTTTATATTCATTTTAAGTAACTTCTGTATTTGATTTTAAAGTTCAGCCTGCACACAAGCATTAAAACATATAATTAACATACTAAAAAAGTCCAAAGCTTTCGCCTCACTTTCGACGAGGCTACCTCGGTGGATATTACGTTTCAGTTTTTACGTTTCAATACGCAAAAACCTAAGTTCTGTATTTGATCTTTGAGTTATTTTCGTATGTTATAGTTGCTATTTATATCTATTTCTAGTCGTGCTGGCGTGGCCGTGCGGTCTAGACGGCGGTCTGCCGTTGCGGCCCGTGTGCCAGTACCCGGGGTCGAATCCCGGTCGTGGCATGGATGTTACTTTCTTCTTCAGTGTTTCGTCAGTTTCTGCGGGTATAGCGTGAGCTGCCTCCTATCGCGTACCCTGGGCAATGTTTCACCGGCTAAATGCTCACATTTCTCGCCCCCTGTTGAGGCCAATAGTTTAAATTACTAGGAGCCCGGGCGTTGGCGAAAAAAAAATAAAAAAATTATATCTATTTCTGTTTGTAAACTAACTGGTTTGATTTTTGGAAGAAATTTTGTAAGTTTTAACAGAAATATAGACAGAAGAAGTATAAAATAAATTGTTCTAAACAAAAAAGATATGAAGTCAGTCTCAGCATGAATTCTATTTGTATTTAAGATACACTGAAATCAAAATTTCAAAATTTATCTCTACAATATATATGAGGTTTCAGTGCTCTAGAAATCAAGTCTTAATGTAAGCGTAATTACTAAAATGAACTCTGCGGAATTAGTCCATTTCAGAAACTAAGAGGATGCGATCTTCAACATAACAAAACATGAAAATTCCCAGTAACAATTCGTGACTTGATGCAAAAGTTTTCTGTTTTATATGGATTAAATCCAATGCACTTCATTTTTAGTTTAATTCCAAGGCAGATGAGATGTTCATCATCTTGTAAAATTCCGTTAGGGTTTCTTTTCTATGTTTATGTTCTTTTATCGTGTCCTAAATATTTCTAAAGATAATAATATCACATTTTTAATTGTTATGATCAAAGAAAGAAATTTTGATTAAAAAAGTGCCCTTACATTTATATTGGTGTATGTTACCTACACGCATTTGATAATATTCATAACTTGGACACATTTTCTTTGGTACTTGTTTGGTGGATGCATTCTTAGCATTCTTTTATTAATTATTATTGAGCTTCTCGCTTATTGGTTGTAAGAGCAATGCCAAGGGGAGTCTTTACTGGAACCCACTGTCTTTACTAGAACCCACTGGTAGGCTCTTTGACGGTCGGTTGGGGAAGGGTGCTACTCTATATCGTGCATCCATTTGTTTAATGAAGGTGGATTTATAGTACAGTAGAACTCCTCTAATTCGTTACCTTTGGGACTGGGGGTATGACCGGATTATCAGAAAATACAGAAAAATACGGATTTACAGTAAAATATACGGATTTACTGCGTTGTCAAGCAGTTCAAGTTTAGGCTTTTCAATGTTTTGCGATTCTTAAGAGCGTTTTCACCATCTACTGTCACTATATATGCAAGTAAACAACACAATGGCGCGACGGATGTTCAGTCACCGACGAGTCGGGGACAAGTTCGGCCGGCTCGAGCACGGTCAGATCAACCGGAGGGGCGGACCAGCCGAGGGCGGACGAGAGGGGTTCTACTGTAATTTGATATCATTAGTCAGTATTTAAATTTTTGAGGGTTTTTGTTTGTTTGTTTGTAGTGTTCTATTCTTCATGAACATAGTCCATGGGATCCTAAACCTGCCTTGTAGGTAGTGGTCCCTTTGTTTGTGTCAGACTGAAGTATTCATTATTTGTATTACTTATGACTTGTTTGCTTCGTTCAACTTCAAACTTTCTATAATAATGACGATTTGAGATTACTAACAATGAGTTGAACTGTTTTAAGGCTCTTAAATTACAAGGAGAATTACTAATTAGTTTAAGCTTAGAGAATCTCCTTTAAAGATATCTCAATTCATTAACATTCTTTCACTCAATTGAGTGTATATCTGATATAATTGAGCAGTTATGAGGGAATCCGAATTAATATTTTAAAAGCAATCTGTAAAGAATCCTTGCTTTTATTTAACTTATGCCCGGTTGCACCAAAGTAGCGTTTAACTACGGTTTCCATGAACCGAGTTCTGCTTGAACCTCTAATTGAAGTTCAGCCTTGTTGCACCAAGCTAAAGCAGTCACAACTGAACTGAGGTTCTGTGATCTTGGTTCATAGCAGCGGAAGTACGTCGTGCGTTCAAAGCTGATTCCTGATTGGTTACAAGATTCGTCTTTCGTTGCGGGAAATCAACCCATTGTATTTTTTTCAACAGTTGTCCTTTGTTTCAGCAGTAACAATCTCATTATGAAAATGGAGTTCAGGAATTAAAAAACTGAATTCTGCCGAGTCCCTAATTATATAGAGACGAAAAAAAATCCTTTTAATTGATATAATTGAATCATACATACATAACACATTTTAGAATGTAAAAAAAAATCGATGCGGAGTATTACTAATATATGTAATCGTGGAGTTTAGCGTCCCAAATTAAATAACAATAAAAACCTACAACAGTGTAATGACACACAGTCATAAAATGTGAAATTTCACCACATTTGGATGGGTGGATGGCTATAAGTGTCCCACCCCCGACCGACAACGGGCCATCGTAAGCTCTGTTTTCGTGCCACCGCGTTCTGGAGTCCGCTATCGCCGGCCTGCTGCCGGACCTAACGCATGAGCGTCGGCGGCACAGACTGTACCAACAGCGGCAAACTTCGGTGCGCGATGTCGGTGGGGAATGGGACACTATCCGTGAGGCCACCCACCCACCCAAGTGTGGTGAAATTACACATTTTATGACTGTCATTTACTGTTATAGGTTTTTTATTGTTATTTAATTTGGGACACTAAACTCCACGATTACCCTAATATACTAATCGCGAAATAGTCTGCCTTTTGGATACAAATGATGCAACTCTGTTAACAACTGAAATTTCTCTTCACAGTCACTGTCCAACGAATCAAATAAATGTAAAGTTGTCATTTTTAAAAGTTATTTCTGATAGTTGAGAGAAAACTTGCTTTGGTCTCAATTCGCAAGCGAATATCAGTAATGGCTCGAACGTCGAACAGCGGTTTTGAACCGAGTTCAGCGGCTTGAACGGCCGAAATCGGCAGTTCAAGTTGACGACGCTTTTGAACCGAGATTCTCATTAAACGTTGTTGGCGCAATAGGTTTAAGAATGATCTCCGTTCATCTTGCAGTTTGAACGTGGTTCAGCTCCTGAACTTCAATGGTGCAACCGGCCATTAGTGTGTCAAATGATAAAGTAGTATTAAGGTCATTGTTTTGAGAACTGTCATCTAGGTTATCGTCAGAAGTGCTTTTTGATTATTGTAGGCTAGGTTTAGGTAACATCACAGGTATAAATGCTCTTCAATTGCTAGACTGCGTAGATTGTATCTCAAAACTTACAGTATTCGCAGAATTATCGTAATTTAGATAGTAGCTTTTTTTTTTAGTTTACCAAATAGTTGCTTAAACCTGAAGTAATGTTTAAGTTTCTTTGGTTTGTTTGGTGAAAGTTAGAACATATCTCACCGACCCAAGCGTTGATAAAAACGGAATTTTCTTCACTGGATGCGGGTGCTATCTTTTGAAATGCAAATTCTAAGAAAATAGACTTATTTTATACATACAAATTCGTCGATTTATCTTCTCCTTTTAAGATGCAAGCGACGAAAAAGAGATAAAAAATGATATATTTCCGATTTGTAAACGAAGCGATTGTGTTGAGATAAGAAACCCAAGTGGAAAAGAAAATTGGACCGCCTCCAAACGGCAGCCGCAGATAAGAGAAGGTGTAATAGACCTCCTCACTGGACTGGATCCACCAACAAAAGACAACGAGGTAGATGGTGGTGCTTAGTCCTGGAAGCTAATAAACCACAAACAGAATAACAGATATTTTTTTATTTTTTTTTTACTTGAAATGAAGACTTGAGATTCATGCTTTTTATTCTAAAAGTATGTAAGTATAAAAGTTTCTAAAAGAGAATAAGAATTACCTTAAACTGTTTCTGATTATTTATAAAACCTCCGATATCTTTAGTATTGAGACAGTGAGAGAAGTGGGGCTTTAGGCGTCGAATAAAAAAGTTTTAAAAGAATCCACGAAAATTTTGATGATTTTTTTTTTAACAGTCTTTACTTAATCATAATAGAACAAGGATTTAAATTAGAAAAGGAAATCCACTTGAATGTTCAAAGAAAAGTTTCTCAGTAAATTTCTCTGCCCCGTACTACTATGTTTTTTAGATTAACTTTTTAGAATTTTTAGTAAAAGTAACAATGTTGCACATGAATGCACTAGAAAACTGAAGAATATTCTATTATATCATGTAGTTGATTTATAATACAGCATGGAAAAGTGCACAACATTATTGTTACAATAAATCACTATATAAGAACGACAGTCAACGATAAAAAAATCCACAAATAAATGTCTTACATTGTGAAGAACAAAAACAATTCTTTGCACTTATCTCTAGGTTACATAAATTACTTTTCTTGAAGTATGCGAATTAATTTTCTGTAACTTTGTTGACAAAAGTGCAGTTTGAGATGTAAGAAGAGAGAGAGAGAAACATTTAGAAAAAACAAAGCGTATTTTCCCTTTTTTATATTTTTCTTATGTAAACTATCGAAGAAGAAATGTACATAAAAACAGGAAAAGAGACAAACATTCTGAATAAAAACAGAGTTGATTTTAGAGTTGATAAAATTAACTCAAAGTCTGAACTCTAAAGCATTTTAATAAGGTCTTTGTCATACAAGATTTAAACAAAATGAAGTAAATACATATCCCTCGAGTATTGAAAATTGCACTTTCTAAAATTTTCTTAGCTTTATTGCAAAACCGGAGCTCAATTTTTTTAAAGCTTCTACCTTAAATAAAGTAATTTAAATAACAAAAACTTTAAGCTCTTTTTAAAGAATAACGTAATAATTTAAAATTTAGTATAAATTAAAAAATAATAAAAGAACTTGGTCCAGTTCAAACGTATATATAATTGTATATTTAGTAGGCCTATTTATATATAAATATCCTTTAAATGTAGCGAAAAGTTACTAAATAACAAATATTTATTGACATACAATTCTGTTTAGTAAGATTGCAATTTAGAAACTTCAAAGCAAAATCTTAAAACCTACCAAGAAAAAAGTATTGATTAATAATAATAATAAAAAAAATCCATTTACATTGATTAAATTTTGATATATTGTTCGGAAAAAACACTTATAGGCTATTGATTCTGGATAGACGGTAAATAAGCATTGGTTAATGAAATGTTTGAATGACCATTTTGATAGCTATTAGTCTTCTGTACGTGCCTGGGATTTCCTGCAAATGCAACAAAACAAACAAACAAACCCACAGACCAATTAACTGTCCATTGGCGAATAATCAATAAAACAATATCGAAGTGAACAGTCTTTATAAATCACAACTCTGGATAATAATCATAGAAACTATGACTCCATCTTTGCCAAACTGGACCCCGACTGATGTTTTACGACGTTGAGTCTACGTCGCGAGACTGTTGAGAGAGGTTATATCTCCCCTGAAAGTTATATCTTAAAAACAGCATTTAAAAGAGGAGAAATATAGGAATTTGGTAGGGAAAAATAGTTCTTGAAAAACATTCAGATTTGGTAAACAAAAATGCTGGAAATAAGTTTCTGGTTTCTTCGGGAATATATTTGTTGATTTCTTTGTGAACATTAATGGAAAATAAACATCTTAACAATACACTGAACTTTTTGTTAACATTTTAACGTTTTGAAATTGTCTTCTCTTGCAAGATATTAAACATCTGAATTCAGAGTAAGAAGAGAAAAAAAAAAAAAAAGAAAGAAAGGTCTGTTCCAATATTGCTTCTCTTGTGGGGTTGTCTCCCTTATTCTTTCTGGAGGAAATTGGAACATGATCTGGGTGGATATTTCGCTCACCCTCGCCTATTTGCATTTTCCTTTTTGTACAAAAGCCTACGGTTCTAACTTATGTGTCTGTCAGAAGGACAAGCTTTTTTTTTTTTATTTCCTCTTCTTAAAAATGCTTTAGCAGTTCGTCGCTTGCGAAGGGTAAAAACGAACTCAATTCGATTTGGGCTTCAAAAATGTCATTTTATATGTTCGTGACATCAAATTCAACAACGTAGACAGGACAGGAAAGAAACGCCCTTGACATTCCAGAAAATGATTATTCTTATCACTTACTGAATCGAAAAAGTTTCTGTTTTGTTTCGTTTGGATTCTAGAATGTTCTACAGATCGTTATTGTACTGTATCAGAAGAATACGTTAATCTCACAGAAAGAACTACACACGAACGGCGAAATAGAGCTAAGCAGCATTTAAAATAACACTCTCTTATTTCTTACTCCAGAAATAGATCTACCGTAAATTGTGTATTTACATTTTTTAAATAAGCATTTGTACTTAGTTAAAAAACAGTAGAGTTCACTTATTTTGTCTAAATGAGATTAATTCGTTCCAGGTCCATTTTCAATCATTAGTTTCAATCAATTTATTTGCTTTTCATTAAAACAATCGTTAACGAATGTTCCTAATGTTTGTGTTTGTTTCTTTGGTGGTTTCTATTCCATCTTAGTATTTATTTCATGTATAAAAGTCGACATGAGTCTTTTTCGAATGAAATAAACTACAGTAGCTTTATTATGGGATTGCGAATGTCCAAACTGAATGGATAGAAATAATACTTCACGCCAACGTCTCCACAAGAAATCACGCATAAACGTTGTGTAACGTCAACAACTAAAAAGTGAACTTAAATATAGTGCTTTTTAAACCTTTTTTTTTTTGCTTTATTTATGATAGACGGATCCAGAGAATAATACAGTGAAACTTGGATAATTCGAACTTGTTTAATTCGAAATTCTGGATAATTCGAATTTTTTTCTCGGTCCCTAGGATTCTGTATTAAAATAATGTTAAAAAATCGTGCATAATTCGAATTTTATTTTGGATAATTCGAATTTTTCGTACGATTGTCCTTGAAATATTATGGTAAAAATTGTTCCTGAGACATTTCTCAGCTAAGATACATTATTTATTTTAACGGACTTTCTAAGGAAAACAAAAGCGAGGGTTGGAATGTATTTTTATATCAATTGATAGGTTGGAATCATATGATATGACTCAAAGATTGCATTCAATGAAGCAATTAAAAATATCTGCCTTTTTTTTTTTTTTAAAGTGATGAATAATTAAGCTATTAAAAAAATGTTTGATTTAATGAAAAAAAAAAAAAATGTAGCAGTATTCTTAGATAAAGTTTATGTGTATCTTCGATCGTGGAGTTAATCTTTTTTATTTATCTCTTCTGTTTGAGAGAATATATGTAATTCGAATTTTTGGATATTTCGAACTTTTTCTCTGGTCCCTTTAACTTCAAATTATCCAATGTTTGACTGTATATAGATTTCGTTTAACGTTGAATCGTTCCTGAATGGTATTCGGAGAGAAAAATTGGTTGTAACATAAAAACTTTAGAATACAATTTTTTTAAGGATACCGTGTCTGTTATGAGGTATCGGTGCACGATAACTTAACAACTATTGACCTTACAAAGTTGAAATTCTGAAAGTAAGTTTTAAATGTTAAAAAGAAGATTCCATTGATTTTAAAACAAACCAAATCCAATAAGTAAAGAGTTGAGGTAAAAAACGACCGTTATCCGTTGCTGCCAACTCACCAAAGTAGGGGAACTGAACAAGAATTTAATTTATTTATTCTGGTTACAGATCATTATTTCTAAAATTGATTTGAATAAAATTGTACCCATGGGGGGCCGGAAACTTCAAATTCAGTAAAATTCTCCTTTGCGGTATACTTACTTTAAGTTTCCCCATTGTTTGTTTAACGCTACCCTAACTTGTTTTACATCAGTGAATATTCTCAGCCTTTTATCGTCAGTGACCTTTCCTTAGAAGTACTAAAGAAGAAAACAATGAAAGAATGTAAATGACTCGTTAACAAATTAGAGTTATTGTACAACGAATAACTGTAACTGACGAATTGCAACAAACGATTATGGAGTAGCCATCTTAAATTTACTTAAATTTTGCAATCAGCACTTTTGTTTGTAATTTTATTATTATATTCTTTAATTCAATGAAATGATTATTTGAATTTTAAGTTTAAAATAAAATTGAAGGTTAAGATGCCTATCTTTTTTTTTCCTCTGCTCTTAAATTCGTCACAAAAAACCCTGTTTTTCCCTTGAAATAAAAGGAGCTCAAGTGATAGCATTAGTTATTCCCTTTTCCTGATGTTAACCGAATTCTCTTTCCTTTTCGATTCCAAGTAGGGGATAATGTCACTTCAGGCGAAAACTAGAGGCGAATAGAGTTTATTGATTACAGGGGAGACGGGAAGGAAACTGTAAAATTCTCGCCTTCCACTGTGGAGGGGTGGGTGGGAGTGCTATTGATTGTCAACTAATTCTTGGTTTCCATTTACTTCGTGTTTTTTTATGAATGAACAAACGGAGAAGAGTTTTTATTTGTAAATCTTAAAACGTTTACTTTAAACAGATTTAACTTAATACGAACGTTGAATTAAAAACTGTTCCTTATACAGAGTTGTGATTATATCTCAATTAAAATTATTATTAATTGTAATTTATTACATGAATAGAAATAAAAAGATGTAATTTTCTGTTCACCTTTTTTTTTTAATGTACTATTCCTTCCCCTTCCCCCTGCTAAATAAAACGAATCGACTTATTTACATAATTAAGAAAATTAAAATGAATTAATAGGAAATTATTGACTTTTATCTGAGATAGTGAAGCTTAGTCTGGTTTGTTTTTGTGTGAATGGATCGCTGTTATTAGGAAGGGATCTTCATGAAACTTGGCATCCATATTTATGGAAATGAGAAGATCTATCTTTTATATTAGTTTTTTTTCTTCTTCTGTGGATCCTTGTGGAGAAATGAACACGTGACGGTGAAAAACCAATCACGAGATTTCTGTCAATATCTAAATATGGATATTAACCCGCTTAGTAATTTGCACGTGATTTGATGTGGATTAAAGTTCATTGACTTTAAGCAAATTAATTAAGTAATTAGATTTAATTATTTTTTTTCAGAAAATGTTTTTCACAGCTCTTATACTTTCAAAGTAAACGATTGTCTTCCCGTTTGTTTCAAAACTTAAGAAAAATAAAAATAAGTGAAATTTAAGGGAAATAGGTTGTTATTTCTTTCAGGAACTTCATGTTTAGTTTGTATTTAGAACTTTAATATTTCTTTTGAAAAAAAACTGGTAGCAAATTTATATGAATTTTACATATATTTCATTGTAATTTTAATACTTTTGAAGGTTAAAATAAATAATTAATTTTTTTTTCTTTAATTTTAAATATAATCTTTTAATTAGTGTATTTTACAGCTTCATATTTTTAAGACCCCCAAGGGATGTATTATTAGGGCTCGGCCGCGCGTGCAACCCATCCACAGCCCAAACCGAGAGTTGGAGCCCCATGCGTTTCGCCTATTGTACCCCCCATGGCCAAATTCGACTTCGATCCAGGCCACTTCTGGGTTTTAGTCATTGACTAGGTCAGAAAAATAATGGTAAATTGGGGTCTAGCTATGGAATATGCTGAGAATGAATATAACATCGTCGAGCAACAGACCACTTTCGGTACAAGGTAGGTCCCTTGCCATTTAATCCTGAATGATACAAAATGGGGATCTAGACACATGACATGATGTTGGCATGTCTTGAATTCAAGCGCCATTCAATCACCTTTCAGCGTTTGATAGATTACAGGAGGTTACTTGGTTTTGTGTTTGCTACAAAAATATGAATTGACTTTTTTTTAGTTTACTTGTTTACTTATTTACTTTTAATATTTAATTGTAGATTTAGTTATACCAAGGTAGCAAAATGAAAATTACATTTTGATTTCATTAAAAGTTAAAAACAATCAAAAGTTAAAAGTTCTATAAGATAAAATCTTTAACTTTTTTTGTTTCTTTAAGACGTCTTCGATAGAGAAACGCTTTCTTTCCAAAAAGAAATGCTTTAGTTTCATCAAATCCTTCTTTCTATCTACCTCAGTTGTGTATTGCCTTTTAATATTTTCCATAATCTTTTCGACTTTATTTCGGTTAGAATCAATAAACTTTATGATAATAAGTTAGAAAAACTTGTAAAATTCCGGAAAATAAAAAAAAGCCCCCCTTTTTTTTTAATTGAGAAGCTTTTACATTTATCTAGATTATTAATTATTATATGATTTTATGTATTACGGAAGTATTATTGGTATTCTAAAATTCTAATCTTAAGAATAGGGTTGTGATACAGTAAGGGATGTATAACAATTCATACTACGGATAAGAAACTTGAATAGTCAAAAACTATTGTAATTCTGCAGAGAAATTTAGAAGATTTGGTTGGATGCCACAGCCCTATTGCGACTGCAACTCGATTTTTGTTTCTATGGTAACAATATTTTCAATCCTTAGATGACTTTAAGTGATTTCTTTCAATTAATCCTTCCTTTCATGAAACTGCTTCTTGCTCTGTTTGTTTCCTAGTCTGTCCATTGTCATTTGATGATAGAATTATATTTATTTCTCTCTTTTATTTCTATTGTAATTCAAATATTGTATTCAGATTCTAGATCTGAAGATGTTTAATCCTCATCTTCTATATTTTCAAAGTTGAAGTAATAATTTCTCCAAGACGGCATTTCATAATCATTTTGACACTTGCTCCATGACAATGTAATGAACATGCGATCATTTTTACAAAATTTAACTTAATGAATTAAAGAGGAGATAGCAATCCAATTAATCTTACGCCCTCCTAATAAGTGATAAAAGAGTTCCGTTCGAAGGAAGTTCATTTATTCTGGCTGCATATTCAGTGTTAATGATGCTTTTTAATATCCTCAGTGCTTATCCTTGTGTTTATGAAGTGCCCTTGGCTTGTAACAGCCACTGTGGATCTGCATGGTTTGCGGAGGACCCTTTCACCAGAGTCCACGTGAAACAACATCTCCACACTTCCCAGCCACAACGACCCAGTTTTAATACCTGGTTAAGCACCGGAATTATTTAGGATTGCCCATTCGAGGATTTGGGAAACAATCTGTATAATCGGATGGTAACAGCCTCCATCAAATGGAGAAGATGAGGAGCACTTTGGAAACAAATTCCACTTCTGAAACAACAGTAGAAGACCAAGACAGATGAACGATTCATTTTCCTCAACGTTTAAAACCTCAAAGGAAAAAATCAATGGAATTCTTTTTACGAGATTAAAGTAGCCAGAAAATAATTGGAAATTGGTGAGATTCAGATTAAAATTATGTGGAAATCTGTTATTTATTAATAGCTGCGATATCTTCTCTAAGTAGAGTACAGAACATTCTTTAATAGACATGGGAGCAAATTAAACATTTAAATATTTTTTTTTTTTTTATAGATGATAGTTTGTAGATTAATCTTCTTTTAGAATTGATTAAGAATGATAATAATAACAATATTAATAACTGTTAGGGTATTTCTTTTTATTAGAAACTATAGACACAATATGTAAATTTTGTTGAATAAGTAGGAACAAGAACGTCTATGAAAATTATATCTGATTGTTTCTAGTAAAAAACATGGATTACGGTTTCTAATGTTCTTATTATCATGAAGGATTAATCTCGTTATTACTTTTATCTAAACTCATGAGAAATGAGAAATTCTTAAGCAACAGGTTTTGATTTTAAGCATAAAATAAATACATCAATAATTTTGAATATAATATGAAATAGTATAAGATCTATATCAATATTTAAATGTCAAGTTATTTGAAGTAACTTTTAGTAATTTGATCTGAAAAAATCGTAACAAACAATTTTCTGTTATATTACAACAACAAAGATAATGTAGAAAATACGAATTATTATTATTACCTTTCCTCATCTAATTTAAGTTAGAAAAAATTAAATTTAATAGGTAGTTTCGTATAACATTCATAAACTTTCTAATTATCTTTTTTATGAGAATAATTTTTTCGGTATGTTTTTAACTTTATTTTTTTAAACATTTGAAAGTATAGTCAATTCACATATTTGCATGATTACATTTTTCACATATTTAGAATAAGATAATTACTGAAAATAGAATATTACCATAAAAGCTAAGAAACATGGTTTATAAATAGCACATTCGTCATTAAGAAACCAGACGATCTGATTCATTGTTCGTTCACAGATTCACCACTCTTGTATTTGTCGATCTCTAAGGCTTTGTCACGTTGCAAGGGAATTGTGACAAATTAATATGAATAATTTATTTATATTTAGCTGTCTGAAAATGAAGGTCAGAATAGAGTGGTCACGTGGTAAGGACTCAATTTTCTCGTATATCATTCATTAGGTGAAATATCAGGAATTGGGGAATTATTTTGGTGAAATCAAGTTTTGTTACGACAGTTTCCTTTTAACTTGAGAAGTTTTTTCAAACAAAACCGTTGTTGTTTATTAAAAACAATTAAGAAAATTATTTTCATCTCCAAGACTTGAAACCTTTTTCTGAATATTGGAACTTAATAACGTCTGCACAACTTGTTTCACGTTTTCATTCTTCTTTTTGTAATAAAAATAACAAACTCCTTTTTTTTATTGTAGAATTTTTAATTGGCACATTGTTTTGGGTTCAAATCTTCTTTAAAAGGAGAAGTTCATCCGAAGTTAATTCAATTTAATTCAACGTCAGATGAAAACATTAATTTGAAGTTTTGACTGGTGGATTCCAATCGCTCAAATGAAAGGATTTTATTAACAATGGAGAATTATTTCCATCTTTACGAAATTGTTTCATCATTTCCATCGTTAATAAAACAATTAAAATTTCCTGATAATATATGTTTTGCTTTCTTAGCGACCCATTTGGGAGCTATTGTGATAGCGATCAACATCGGGAGCTATTGCGTTTGTTCTGTCCGTCCGTGTCTGTCCATCCCTAACAACTCCCGAACGGAAGGTCGGATCGACAAACGGATTTCATCATCGTGTTCAGAGACCCAAACAACGTAGGATTAGGGTATTTTTAGGGGCTAAGGCCCTCCCCCCCATGTTCGAGAAATTTGGCATTGTTTTCATTGGATTTCCGCTGTTAGATTAAATGTCAGAAATGCAACAATCTTATTTCAGTTGTCAGCTATAGCATGATCGGTAAGTTTTCGGCCTGATGTCTTGGATGTTGTCGGTTCGAATCCGTGTATCTAGTTTGTTTTTTTCTTTTCTTCTTCTCTTAATCTTTTTCTCTATGTCCGAGTGGATTTTTTTTTCTTGTTTCCTTAACTTTCTGTTTACTTTTTTCCCTATTTTTTTTCTATTTTTCCTTTCGTTAATGTATTTCCTTTTTTTTATTATTATTTTAAAATTTTGTTATAGTGGGTCGCCCTTAAATATATGCTTTAGTACAAAATTATATTCAGTTGTTAGGTGTTGCAAATCTTCAAAAGATGTTATGGTGTAAAAAGAATTCTGTTTTCTTCAATCTCGTTGCTTTTACAATTCAAATAAAAAAAGATGGTTCTTTGAACTTGCAGATCATTCGTTAATAAGACAATTAAAAAAAATAAGATTCTTTCTTAAATAATTCGTTAAGGTAATTTACATGCATTAGAAAATGCTGCCCCATACTTCAGATAGTGACATGTACCTCATATGGTTCAAGAGCGTAAAACATTTAAGCGAAACATTTTGCAAAGATAATGCAAAACCCTCCCAAAATAACAAAAATAAGTAAACAAAAAACTTTGCTTTCTTCTTCTGTGTTTCGTCCGTTTCTACCTAGGACTTACTATCTCAGTATTATTCTGGACTTGATATGAATCTCGTCCCCCTTCTCGAACTTTCCTAGCTCCCGTGACGATCATCATACGGGGCTAGTGTCCGTGGTCCTTAGTTGCCCCAATTCGATGTCAAGAAGAAGGAAAAAAAAAACTTTATACATTTGTTTAAAAAACAATAATAATTAGTGAAGCAACAAATTCATGTCCAAATCTATAATGTAAGGGAAATTTGTGGATATGTACGTGTGTGTGTTGTACGTGTGACTGTTCAAAATGTTTAGCATACTTCCCAATATGCCTCAAACTTGAAATTTGGCATGTGGATAAGTTCCATAGGGTAGACAACGTAAAAAGTTAAAAATAAACTTTTAAATTGGGGAGGGGGGCAACCCAAACTACACCTGAGTTAAGCGGTCCGGAATGCTTTCTGCTGCCATTTCGAAGTGATCTTACAATTTCTTTCTCATCCACAACATTGTAACCTATACGAAGAAGGGGGATTTTGCTAGTAATTCATATGCCAACATTTGACGAAGGTCCCATTGTCATTTCTACATTTTGAACTCCACTATTTCCGTATAATAAATCTTTGTGGCTGATCTTGATTAAAGAGCGCCAAAATATGATAATCATTTGTCTCAAAGGCTACCAGATCTCATTTATGGTAAAACTGGGAAAACTGTTTAACATCCAAAAGAACTTCGCAATCACAGGAATGATTGAATCACAGAAACATAAGTTAATGAAGGAAAATTTCATTGAAACTATAAGATTTAAACGAATTGGAAAGGTTAGTCTAAAAAATAGAGTACATTGTCCGGCCACTTTATTAGGAACACCTACGTAGTAGCGTGTTGGGCCTCCTTTAACCTTCAAAACAGTCTGAATTCGTCGAAGCATGGATTCCACAAGATGCTGAAAACGTTGTTGAGGTATTGTGTACCATGCAGACATGAGTGTGTCAAGCAGTTCATGAAGATTTGATGGAGGTGTAGGCCTGGACCGAACAGCCCGTTCCAGCTCATCCCACAAATTTTCAATCGGGCTGAGATCCGAGGACTGACTGGGCTACTGCAACAAGTCATCGTCATGTTCCTCAAACCATCCCATAGTGATGCGGGCTTTATGCAGCAGCGCATTATCCTGCTGGGAGTAGCCATCTGCATGAGGATAAACTGTTAACATGTATGGTTGCACTTGGTCAGCTACGATGTTTAGCTACGCTCTAGCATTCTGACGTGCTTCCAGAAGTATCAATGGACACAACATGTGCCAGGAAAACATCCCCCACACTGCCTCTACCGGCTTGAAGAGTTGTTGTGAGACACATTATTTCTGCGCACAGCAGGGCTATAGACCTAATAAAGTGGCCGAACAGTGTATAATTTCAATTTCTTTATCATCTCACTAGATAAAATAATTTCTTAATGGAAATTTTTACTGATTTTTAGGAAGATATTCAAATCAAAATAAAAATTTATTTTTAAGAAACTAAAAACTTCAGGCAAATGAAAAAAAAAAAGAATCGGATAAATACTTTTTTATTGTAAATGAATAGAAAGTGTACTTTATAATAACAAATAGAAAAGTCTTTTTCCTATGCAAGGCGACATGTGAGAGCAGATATCAATAATAAATGCAAATCTTGTTTCAGTCTTTGCCGCCTGAGGTGGTGGTAGTTGGAAAAAAATAAATCCCTTCTCCCTCCACCCCCGCCATCTATATTCCATCTCCTTCCCTGCAAAACAAAATCACCAATGAATACTGGATGAGGATTTACCTTCCAGGATGTTCCACCAAATGAAATCATTCTGTCCCAGAAACCTAAATGAAAATAGATACAAAATATTTTTCACTTGAAGGGATTCGGCGTCTCGGGAGGGATTTATTTAAGCCATTTGCATTTCATAGCAGCACAGGGGAAAACTTCTTTATCTATCGGAATTTTATTGAGACTCTTAATATTGTCGCCAGGCTTTGGTCGCAAAAGAAATTTGTTACAATAATATAAGAATTGTCAGAGAATATTCCTATGAGTATTTCATTTTCTATTGTAAATGAAATTCAACTGATGGGTCTAGAATAAGCAATACAGATATTCATCATTTGTTTTCTATGGAATTCTTACAAAACACATTGAGTACAATGGGAAGGGATCTTATTCATCAAGTTTTATATATTATAGTTTTTAGGATTTTAACAATTGCTAAGTAGAATCCTCTGCATTCAAGACATTCTTAACTTTTGTATCAAATAAAAAAAAGAAATTTCCTTTGTTAAGTTTTTCCATGTTGATCTTTGTCAGAAAAAATTGCTCATGATGACAAAATTCCGTGAGAAAAGCATAAAAAGTGCAACAATAACTTTCTGTTCGTTGTCTAACAATCCAAATAATAGTATTTCTTGCAAATCCTAGTCATTGGTGATTGTTAAACCGAGAATTGGATTTAGTGGATGCTAATAAAAATTTACTATGTATGGTATAGGAACCTTTTCAGAATGAGAATATCTTTGATTATTTTAAATAAAAATAATGTGATGCTATACTATACTATAAAACACGGTAGCACACTTTCGTGATATTAATAGCTTTCTCGGGGATCAACGGTGGATCAAATGAATTGATAAAATTACCGCGGTTGAACAGAATTATCCTATCATATTTAAAAGATTTAATAATGAAAATATATTGAAAAGTCTTCAAATCTTCAAATAAAACAAAAATAAATGTATAAAAATATATTATTCTTCGGAAATAAATTTAATATAAATAACAATAAAGCATTAATGAATTATTAATAACACAGTACATTCTCTTAAAACTATTATAATAAATATTTGGTGTGTTGTTAAAAATAAATATTTTTGTTATTACTTATCAATAGAAAATTCCAATGTAAGAATTTAAAGTTTTATCATCAGTAGTTTTGAATTATTTTGATGATGGACGGACAAAAGGGATTCGTACATTTCCAGCTAAAAATTTAATTGTAAAGCTTTTAGGTCAATCATTTTTCTACATTAAAGGTTTTTAAAATATTAGATGAAACTAACTAAGCTTTGAGAATGTAAATTAACCGAGAGGATAAAATAATTTTTAAATCTGAAACAAAATATACAAATGAAAAGCAGTTATCCGAACTTTTTAATTTAAAAATAAAGTGAATTTCTAATAAAATAAACAAATCCGTTTTGTTACACTTACCTCAGTAGATAATGATGAACTGAGTTCCTCTTTAACTTAAATTTTGACAAAGTTTTCCGCATTAAGACGGAGTTGGGTTCGAATCAATAAAGTCAACAATCGTCGATTGTGAAGGAAATTGAATAAACAACTCATTTCATCCCGTGTTTTCTTATCTTTCACCTTCTCTTCCACGAGGTTCAACAAGATAAAAACCGTTAGCGTGATCGAAGGCTGGCAACAAGTTGACCACATTGACGTCTTATTGACCTACGAAGCGTCCGCAAACATTCTTAAATTCCTCAACCCCTCATTCAAGAAGAACCTGAAAACTTCAAGAAAAACAAGGTTTGGTCCCAAGGAAAAACATCCAAGGAACTTCCTGAAAAGAACCATCAGAACTTTCTGAATTGGGTTGAGTTGCTTTTTTTTTTATGATTTTCAATTTGGTCGCTGGAGAGAGAATTCAATATTGGTAAAACAGATAACAATGGCTTCTAATGAAGTGTGGTTCCTAAGAAAGAAGAAGAAGGCTTCAAAATCGATCAGAAACTGTTTTGAAGTCTTAAGTTCTGCTGCAGCATTAACGTTTTTCACTCATTAACAAATATTTTTCGAAATTCCGAAGTTATATCAAAGGCCTTAAAAAAAAAGGTCTCTCACAAAGAAATTGCAGCAATTGATATTATTGTGTGATTCCTCAAATAAAATGAAAAATCTTAGAATAGAACTGTTATCTGAGAATATGTAAATGCTACGTTTATATTTTATAAATTTGTTTTTTGTTTTCTTCAAAAACGAACTATTATTAATTTATTTCACGTAATAAAGAAACGAGTAAGATTACGATGAAAACTAACAGTTCATTAATATTTCATAAAACATAATTTTTAATTCCAAATTGTAGGTAAAAATGAAATTAGCTTGTGGATTAAATATTTAATTATTTTTATTTGTTAAATCTGTTGATAGTAATTAAAATTTGGGATCTAATATATGTTGGAATCTAATGAAATATTCCCTCCCCCCCCATTTTAAAAACTGTTACTAAAATTAGTAATTCACAGGTCTAGCAATTCGTTCAAGTCACATTTAATTATTGTGTTTTTGTTCAAACCATAATTAACTACTTTGTAATGAGCACTTTACAAAAGTGATATGTAGTGGGAGTGGGCGCTTCCTACGATGCAACTTTTTAATTTCGATGTGTTCTTATATTTACGTGCAATGATCATCAGTTTTTTTTTTTTTGTATTTTTGTTAAAAAAGAGAGAACTACATTATATTCAGTTTCATATATTTTTATTTGTATACGAGCTGTGCCCCGCGATGTCACTCGCGTTAAATTCGGTAATGTTCGGTTCTCGTTGATACGGTAATGTTCGGTTCTCCGCACCCGTTGGTTGACGTTTATGTTTACTGCTCCGCTCCTATTGGTCGTAGCATGATGTTATGACCTTTAGGTCCTCAATAAACGGGCTATCTAACGCAAAAAGAATTTTTCAAATCGGACTGATAGTTCCTGAGATTACAGCGTTCAAACACACAAACTCTTCAGCTTTATAATAGTAAGTTTAGATTCGTCCTTTTAAAAGCATTACTTCATTCTCTCCACTTGGTAGATCCTCCTAAGATTTGGGCTGATTGAGAAAATTGAGGTGGAAGATGAATCCAAACCTGCTCTTTTTATTTTTCGTAAAAGAAATCCGGTTCCAATTTAAGAAAGGTTTGGGTGAACATCTGCAGGGAAACTAACTAGAGAAAATTCATAATGAATATTCAATAGTTTTAATTGAAATATTTAATAATATAAGTAATTCCGTAATCCTTAGTACTTTTCTTAGAATGAAATAAGTTACACAGTCTTAAAGTAGTTGCTTTTGATTCCTTTAGTTCCTTGAAAAAGCGGAGTTGTGTCAATCGTAGTAACAGATGTTTCGATTAGTAGCTTTTATATTTCACGCAACCCTCCTTCTGCCAATCAACTGAGTCTTTCCACTAATGAGACCGTATTGGCGTCTCTTTTATTTCTATACAACTTCTGTGTTCCATAAACCGTCAACTGGAGACTTTTATGTGGTTTTTATGTTGATGCTTGGCTTGATTTATAGTTCCTCTGCCATGTGGTCGAAGAGCGTCCAATAGTTTGTCACTCGTCACTCCTTTGCGATTGGTTCAACCCAGCTGAACAGTTGGACGCAGGTTCTTCGTAGACGCCATCGTCTGTTTAGAAACCACAAAAAAAGTTTTTTTTTTTTAATAATTTAATTAATTAATTTTTTTATTAATTTTTAATAAAATAAAATTCAGAAAACATGAAAAATATGGAAGTTCTGTTATACTGTTATTTATATATTTGATTTTTCATTGTTAACTATTAAACAAGAGACTTTGAATATTTACATGTTTGTTGATATTTACGATACAATTAAAAGTCTAAAATTTGGAATTTTGATATTTTAAAATAGATTATTTCATTTGTTTGCTGGGCTGAAGGAAATTTGACATAGAATAGATAAAAATAGTAAATTTTCTCTCTTTAAATATAGATTTTTTTATTCTTTTGTTTGGTTCCTTTACTATTGTATTCTTATCCTAATTATTCAAATTATTATTTAGTAAGTAAAGTGTTTGTATAAATAAAATCATGCAAAATTGCTTTATAGTTTTTGTGCATGTAATGAATATAAGACATTATTTTGTGCACTTACATTAAAAGCGAGCGCTTTTTAAGAGAATCTTTAAGGCATATTTCAGGAGTTTTTTAAGTATATATATCAATTCTTACATTTTTAGATGGAAGCATCGAATATTACTTGATTAAAATGTGATTTTTATTTCTTAAGTTTATTTTCCATATTTTTTGTTTTTGCTCCAATGTTTTTTTTTTTTTTTTTTCCGTTTTGAATTCGAGGAGCTTTTTTTGTTTTGTTTTTAGGCTTAAATATTTATTTTTATATGTTGGGCATAACTATTTATCTTCACTATTACATAAGATTATAATACTATTTCTTAATGTTTCTTTAAGAAATATTGTTATTAAGATAAATATCGCAATTTCTGTTATCATTTCAGTAACTAAAGGTAAAAGTTACAAAAAAAAAAAAGAAAGAAGATTAATGTAACTTGAATCTACGATGTTTTAATATCGTAACTAAATTAAAAAGAATTGTAACAAAACAGATACCAAACTCTATGAATAGAAAGAAAAAAGTAATTGTTTCTTTATTATAATAACTTTAAGATAAGAAAAATGGAAGCAAAAGAAAATGTATTCTTAGTTGTTCAAATTAGTTTTGCAGTAAAATTACATAAAAGCAATTAAAAATATAATGTATGATCCAAGCTCCTTTGTATTACTTTCCTTTAAGACTTGTCCTAATTTAAGGTAACCATATTAATAGATAAAGCTGAAATGAAATAAAACGAATGAAAGATGACATTAGTGCACTAAAGTTTGCTTTCGACCCTGAGCCATCGTCGAAGGGAATCTGGAAAGGCCTTTTGTCCGTTTTGACATTTGGTAGGTCAAGGATATAGAACTGTTTTGATTGCTGTGCTTTTTTTTGTTGTTGTTTGCTTTTGTGGGATACCACTCCCGGGAGCGGGAGAGGAATCAATAATCTTTCGCACCTTTGTGAGCCTATCATCGAGGGGGAATCTGGCTGATGACTCCTAACAAGGACAAAACGGTCGTCTCAGATTACCAATGATGATGGGTCAGGGTGCGAAATCAAACTTTTATGCATTTATTGTCATTTTTCATTTATTTTGCTATCCAGCATATACATAAAGCTTATTTGTAAGTGAAATAAAATAGTTCAAATTGAATTTTCTTGATTAATAAATGTTAGGAAATATATTTTACATTTAGATGAACCGATTGGAATCTGAACTTCTGAAAAAGTTTTGTACAAATCTCTTGTTTACGGAAATTATTGATATCTCCTACTTTAGGATATCTTTTTACTGACCAATAAGATGTGTAGATTAGCACTAGGGCAATTTACCAAAACATCCTATGTAATGCAAAACCTTGGATATTTTAGTTTAAAGTTTTGTTTCTTAATTTCAGGGCAGGTTTAAGAAGCAAAGTAAAATAAAAAAGTATTTCAGTATTTTAGAAAATTACTTTTTACCTGCAAAAAAAAAAGCAAGTTAATTAAATTCTTTTTTCTGAAGGCACATCAAGTAAATACAATACCAAGGCGATTTGTGGCACCTGTCGGTGTTCATTATTGAGATGCTTTGTTAAGAATATTGTAGTTCTAATGGAAAACTTTATATTATAATGATAGGATTAGATTAACTTCGTCGACTGATTTGTAATATTAATTTACTTTATCTGTATCTACATATATCTTTCTGTTTTACAACCACATGCATAGGATAACACAACACCATCTAATCCAGCAGTAACATTTTGAAATGTTATGTTGTCAATCGTTGCTTATTATTTTTAGTCTTGGTTATCTTATGATTATTGTTCCATTTTTTATATAAACAATTCGTGAGATGGAATCCAAACATTAAAGTAATTATTAGAAATAAAGTATTTGAGAGCAGATGCTCTGCGAGGGTAACCATAGAGTTAAGGTGATCACAGCATCAAAGGATTGGAGGAAAACCACAATGCAATCGGTTTCTTTCGCTTTGCTCAGATTCTATTACTTGTTGAATCAGAGGCTGTTCAAATAGGGGGCCATCAATGGATGAATCACTTTCCCCCTTTCTATTTGGGGAACAGAGACAGAGGGTGGCAATTGGAAAAAGATCCCTTTTTGCACTGCCTTAAGCAATTCAATCATCCAAGTGACGACGCGACTGATTCGTGGGTGTTAATGAACGAAATCACTTGGAACAGTAATTGCTCAGCCACAGGGTGGAGGTTACTCATTATGGGGCTTCTATTTACTCATCTGACAAATCACACCAAACCATATCAATGAGTCATTTACAAAAACTAAAGACACAAAAATGATTCAGTAGGGGATGATACCTTCTCAGTTTATTTGAAAGGAAAAAATGAGGATAATAAATCCATGTAATTACTTTTGAATCGGTGAACACATCGTTTTAAACAACCGCATGCATGTATGGATTCACGAGACGGTGAAACTTATTTTTCATGTGGGTCCATATAAGAAATTCGCGCGTTCAAATGACAAAAATTTCCATTCGTTAGAAGCGAAATTATGAACTTCTACCGATATAACAATGCTTATTAATCTGTGTAGTATTCCTTGTGGGTGCGTTTTAATACGATTGAAATTAATTTTGATTTAACAATTTATATCTTGAGTTACGGATTTAATTAATTTTTAGAAAAAGTCAATGGAAAGATATTTATATTTATTTTGTAAAACTGCTGCTTACTATCACTTTAAAAAAAAATGCAAAGAAAATAAATTAAAAAGAAAAAAGAAAAAGCGGGGGGGGGGGGAGACTTGCGCAAATCTTTTGACTGTTGATATCATAAAGCAGTTAATGTTACAATGGGATTCTTTTTGTTGCTCATTTCGTTGATCAAGGCTATGAAACTAAGTTTTAGAATTAATAACTTACTTTTCTTAGTAATTTTATTTTTATTCTGGTTTAAGATGAGAAGTCACAAACATGAGCTATTGATATCTAAGGGCGTCTTATTAGAAAGGGTCCTTTTGAAAATTCAAATTCAAGGGAGTTAAATCGTGCTTCGATATAATGCTGCTTTTTCAAGTTACTAATAGTTTAAAATTTTTTTGACTTCGTAAAATCAACCATTTATGTTTTAAAGGGATTTAACGTGTGATAATAACTAATCGTAGTTCTAACTAAAAAACACAGATATTTAAGAGACAAATATTTGTGTTTTTTAGTTCTATGATTAATCCATTTATATTTTATTCATCTTGTTTAACGTTCAGTAAATACATAAATGTTAAGATGACCAGAATATGCACAGTTTTTATAAAAAAAAAAACACATTTATTTATTTACTTTTTTTTTTCTTTTTTTTTTTTTTTATAAAAACTGCATATTCTGATCATCTTAACATTCCTTTATATTTTAGTTTATTATATAATTCTAATAGTATAGACTAAACTTAACATGTCCTGTAATTTTATCCTTTTATATACTAAATAGTTTTTTTTTTTATTATTATTAAAGGAGTATTTAAAATTGTCATTATAACTATTTCTTGATTATCGATCTATATAAAAGAAAACATTTTTTTTTTCTGTCCGAAACCGTAAGACGACAGAAAATACAAATAAGGTGGCAAATGGTAGGTATAGTACTGAGGAAGGCTGTTACAATTTGGGTTTCATTGACGTGGGTCAACCGGGATGTTCCGGGACATTCCGTGTCTTCGCGACGGCGGCGCCGAGACGGTTACCGTGACACGCTCGAGGATTGTGAGAAAGAGGAGGCGGGTGGTGAGAAAATGATCTCAGAATCCCACTTTTACCGGGTTGCTATTATTTTTATTTAGAAGCCTGGGTTTTTTTTTTTTTTTGTACATTTTTAATTTTATAAGATTCTATCCAAATTAAATGAATCGACTTTTATCGATTCTTTAATTATCAATCTTTCTTCGATTATTTTGATTCTGTATATTTATTTTATTTTAAACTAGCAAAACAATTGAATCAAGTCAGATCTTGTCTTTTTATATAGTTAGATTCTCATCTTTAAAAATATTTGATTGTCTTTATTTTTAATTAAAGAAGCTGAACAATTAATCCACACATCAATTGAAATGGAACACAAAGGCAGAAAATTAAATGAAAAACAAAAAAAGTCATTTTAATTTGTTGCTTACATATTCTCTGTTCCATCGTAAAATACTTCACTGAATCTTAAATATTTTTGAAGAAAAGAAAGATCTTGAAAGGAATTAAGAAATACCTATTTTTTTCATTCAGTCGACATTTCTTTGTAATTGGCTTTGAGGCTTTTTTTTCTTTGTATTTCTTCATTAAATCATTACTTATTGTTATAGATGGCTATAAATCAAGAATGCTTCTAAATCAAAGAAATTACTGAGAATGGGGTCAAGTAATAAAACTACTGATTTATCATTGGCTTCAAAGCAAGTATAAAAATCAGAACTTTACAAAGAATTTATTAACCAATAAATTTCTAAACCTGTATCTTCAACAAACGAAAATTTTGTAGTATTTTTAACAAAAAAAAAATCTAAAATCTGAATTTCTTTTGTTTTTTTTAGCATAGATTGTTTTTTTTGAAATTTCTGAAGTTATTAAATTCTGTATCAGCCTAAAAAAAAAAATCATTTTTAGGGTAGGCCTAAATAGAGAGAAGCGGGGAACTGCAATGTGGAAGGGGTGGGAAGATGGGTTCTTTTAGGGGAGGGGAAGGGTTAACGTTTTGATATCGTGTTTCGGAATGAAAAACATTTTCAAAAATTAAGAAGTTTTTAATCTACAGATCAGTATAGCTTGTGCTTCAACGGCCATGATGGTTGGCATTGTGCACAAAACACGACAAAGTAGAGGCCATGTCACTTTGTTTTTTCGTGATAGGGTGATATTTTTGACACTCGCTCGGATGCCAAGAAACTTAGCTACGTCACTGTACCAATTCTGTAGGTTCAGGTTCTGTGAAATCTTTGCAATATTTTACATGTATTTTTTAGATTCCTGTGTTGCAATGAATGAAGAGATACTTTTCTAGAATATGTTTAGTTTTTGCAGCAAATTCCAACTGTTTGTCTTTCATTCCGTTCGTCCTTTAACGGAAGTGATGCGAAATATTACATTTCGATAAGAAATAAATAGTAATTATTAAAAATTGCTTATTTAAAAATTGGTGGGCTGTTGTTTTCTATTCCGAATAATGGTTAGCTTTTCAATTGCCTTTTTATTTAAAACCGTCAATGGAATGTGGATTTTGATAGCAACTTCACATAAATTCGTGAACTTATAGAATAGATTTCTTCAGACCTAGTGAGTAGCTACTTGGTAAAAGTGGTTTACAATATTTTTTTTTTTTAGTTATTAATGTAATAATGTTTTTATAATAATTATGTGTAACACTGATCCAGAATAATAAGAATTCATTAATAATGTTTTAATAGAATGTTCAGATAAACATTTTTAAAAATTAGAGATGATAAATTTAAAAACACTTTTAAATAGATTTTGAATATCTTTTAATAATTTTCATATCTGAATTTTTACTTTTTATTTCTATTAAAAAAATTAAGAATTGAATAGTATCTGGGGGCATGGCAGTGCCCCCGCCAAGACGAGCCGAAGGCAGGAAGGGCACTACGTACCTTTTCTGGAAGTGTTTCGTCGTATTTTCGAACCCTCGTAGCTTCGGTCTGGATAATACTAGAGAGCTCAAATTTTCAGGATAAGATGCAGTTAGCAGACTAATGAAATACGCTAAGTTTCATTTATTTAGCTTTTATACTTTGGATTTTATTAATACCTAAAATACGTCGATTCCGTCACTCACTCACTGACTGACTGACTCATGATCATCAAAACCTCTAGGGTACTTCCTGAAGCCCTAGAAAGCTGAAATTTAGTATGCAGGTTAGGATTAGCACACAAACAACAAAAAAATTATGAAATCCGTAACTTTCACCCTCCAACCCCTCATAAAGGGGGGGGGTCTGGTTATGTATTATCGAACCCTCATAGCTTCGGTCTGGATAATACTAGAGAGCTCAAATTTTCAGGATAAGATGCAGTTACCATACTAATGAAATACGCTAAGTTTCATTTATCTAGCTTTTATACTTTGGATTTTATTAAGATCTGAAATATGTCATACCCTCAATGCTTCAGCCTAAATAATACTGTGTAATAATGTGATTTCTTACAAAAGTGCAAACAGCTTGTATATACAAGTTGACCAATAGAAAAACAGAAAAGTAGGATATTGAAAAAAAATCCATTTTCTAAATAATCTTAAAAGTAAATTTAGTTGTAATAGATAATCCCACCCAAAACATTTCATGTAAAATAAGTTGCCAAGACTCATATGCTCATAACGCTTTCACTGTTAAAAAGTTATCAGATCTCATCCTACAAAAAGAAATGAAATCCCACCCAAAACACTTCGTGTAAAATAAGTTGCCAAGACTCACATGCTCATAATGCTTTCACTGTTAAAAAGATATGAGATCTCATGTAGAGCCAAGCCCCTAACTCTACGAGGCCTAACTCTACAAGCCCTAACTTTAAAAACCCTATATCTTGGTCAAAAAGTATGGCTTGGCCGTTTCATGGAACTATTTCATCTCACCCAAAACATTTCATGTAAAATACGTTGCCAAGATGCTCATAACGCTTTCACTGTTAAACAGTTATCAGATTTCATATAGTGCCAAGCCCCTCACTATACATGCCTAACTCTAAAAACCCTACTATCTTGGTCAAAAAGTATGCCTTGGCATACTCCATACCCTTTATATAACTCCATGGGATTGTCTGTGTGACAGCCACGAAACGGCCAAGGCATACTTTTTGACCAAGATATAGGGTTTTTAGAGTTAGGGCTTGTAGAGTTAGGCCTCGAAGAGTTAGGGGCTTGGCTCTACATGAGATCTCATATCTTTTTAACAGTGAAAGCATTATGAGCATGTGAGTCTTGGCAACTTATAACACGAAGTGTTTTGGGTGGGATCTTTCTTTCCAAATAATTGAATTCCATTCAAGGATTAAATTTTTCAAATTTAATGTAATTCATATAAGTTGTTTCTCATAAGAGATTTAACAGATTTTTTTTTTTAAAATGATAAATTTATTTATTTTTTATTTACTTAAATGAATTTTAAGTTACACAATTTTTCAGTGTAAAATATTACACATTTATTCAAGCTAGTTTCTGTACAGATATCATAAGCAGTCAACAAACATTTTGAGTCTTTGAAAAAAAAATAAGCTATTAACATGGAATCTTACTTTTTACATTGTAATAAAAGACGAAAGGATTTAAACTTGGCGCTTTTCAGTATTGGAAAGTCCCCCTGCACGGGTGGAATCGTCCTAGTGGCATTTGATTAATGAGAAGAAGAATGAGGGAAAGGTGGAGTTCTGTCTTGAATTACTTAATGAGTGTTTTAATTAAAGGAACTTCAGGCAATTTTGTTGCAGAGACACGTAATTGGCATCGATTGAGTTCTATGGATTCGTTCGTACAATCTTGTTTTGCTTCGTTTGAAAGTTGGACATTTTAAATCTGTTAATCAGCTTTGAAGAATGTGCTTAGGAATCTTCTTTCTTAATGAACATTCTTTAGGATCTACAAAATTCTAAAGAATGTTGTGGTAGTTGAAATTCTAACCAATGACATCAAAACTTGACATGAGAAATTCAATTTGCATCGCTTTTCCAAAGGCACTGAGGCGATCCTACAGCTAGCTCTGAAGGCCTAAATGTCCATTCTGATTTCCCTCGAATGTTTTCTCTTAAAAACGAAGCATCACTTAATACTGCAGTAAAAGAAGTAACCGATTTAGAATAAAGAAGAAACTAATATAAAAAGTCCAGATTCGTGACTATGTGATAAAAATCTGTCCCAATTCTAATTCAAAATATTCCAATATTAGAGAGGTATCCACCCTCCTTGTTGGAAAAACTAATTTACGGAACACTTTTCTTTGCAAAACAATGTTTCAATTTGTAATTAGTTTCTTTTCTTTAAAGCTACTTAATTATCTAAAAGTTCTTTTACGTATGGCAATTTCTTAATAATCTTACTGGTAAATTTGTCTAGTCTTGATAATAACTCAGCGAAAGTTCTTTTATTAATAGTAAACCCGAAATTCCTTAGAATTCTTTACATATCCCGTAGTTAGTTCCGAATTTTTTTTTTTCCTTTTTTTTTTTTTATTATTTGCTCCCAGTTTTAGTTGGGCTACATCCTAATTAAAAAAAAAGATATAGTTGATTTGGAAGTTTAGAAGAGTTGGCACCAATTCTATTAAAATGAAACAAAATATCTTAGGCCGCAACCTTCATTTTTGGATTGTAATTTAATCACAGATGAGTTTTTTAGATTAAAATTTAATAACTTAACACCACGGAGTTAATCGATTTACTTACATTTTTAGAATCAATAAAATCTTCAGAATAGGTTTCTTTTTTTCCATTTCCATATGCTATACTTAAGTGATTTAAGCAAAGATATAAATTAGAAGGCTCATTTATTATAAATCAACTGATTTAAATGAAAAGATTACAATGGATTATAATGGATTCTGCATTCTGGGAAAAAAAAAAAACAAGTTTATAAAGAATAGGGCTAATATATGAAAATATGCAAAGGTCAAGATAAGGAACTGAAAAATACGACGGACCAAATAATATTGTTTATATATTTTAAACTTAACAAGAGTATGCATACGATATATATATATATATATATATATACACACTGTCCGGCCACTTTATTAGGCACATCTATCTAGTAGCATGTTGGGCCTCCTTCCAAAGCAAGGATTCCACAAGATGCTCAAAACGTTGTTGAGATATTGTGTAACACGGAGACACGAGTGTGCCACGCAGTTCCTGAAGATTTGATGGATGTGTGGGCCTGCTCATCCCACAAATTTTCAATCGGGCTGAGATCCGGATACTGAGCGAGCCACTGCAGTAAGGAAAAGTTATCGTTATGTTCCTCAAACCATCCCATAGTCATGCGGGCTTTCTGCACTGGCGTATTATCCTGCTGGAAATAGCATCTATCTGAGGTTATCATGTTACTGTTATCATGTACGGTTGCACTTGGTCAGCTACGATGTTTTAAGTATGCTCTAGCATCCTGACGTGCCTCCAGAGGCATCGTGCCAGGAAAACATCCCCCACACCATGACACTGCCCCTACTGCCCGTACCATTTGTGCGCACAGCAGGGGTGCACCTAATAAAGTGGCATTGTATATTATGTGTGTATATATATATCTAATATTAATAACATTAAATTGAATTATTAATATTTATTAAGAAAGAATGCTAAATGATCAAAATGAAATAAATTGTGTTAAAAATAATAATCTTTCGTTTTGTATGGAATTCATTAAAATATTAAAAGCAATAAATTATAGGACAAAACAACCATTAAATATACATTAAAAGTATTATTGTTGTAGTATCTGAACAAAATCATTGTCAAAATTAGCAAAGTTTTTCTCGAACACCAAAAAAAAAAAAAAGATATGCGTTTACAATTTACACATTTAGAAAGATCGCTTAAATGCTAATAGTTCCTATCCGGGAGGTCGATGGATGTATAAAGAAAACAGATTCATGTTCCACAATTTAGACCCGAAAACCAATTTAGACTCGTCGTTTTCACGGAGTAATGATAGAAAAAATACCTTAGTCAAATTATAACAAGCAATAATCACAGCTCTTTCATTTATTAACATATCATTTTAAATCATAGTTATATTTTACGATTTGAGTGGTTTTTTTTTAACTCTGTTCATTTCTCTTCTATTCCTTCTTTTCTAAATGGATATTGTTCTATATTTCGCAGAGGTAAAATCGATAATAATGAGGGAGCCATTAATTACAGGCAAGGCATTCTCCTGTGTCACAAGATAACAAATGATGATTTATCTCTTTCATTCCCCCTTTCCCTTTCTGTTTGCCATTCCCTATTCCTTCTGGTCTTTCCCGCATTTCCCTTTCCTTCTTCCTTTCTCTTGGGCATTTTTCCCTTTGAAACGCGAAGGAGGAGGAGTTCATTTTTCATTGTCTTATCAGGAATCGGACAAAATACCCCCCCCCCTTTTCTTTTTCTATGAAACTAATGTATTCAATTTCCATTAATATTTCACGGAAAGAATCCGTGATAATTTATGAATCAAAAGCTCGATTTGTACAAAAAGAAAAATCGATTAAAATATTCAGATGTACAAAGAAACAGATTGTTTCCCAAGCAGCAACAGGAGCCTTGTTTCTTCAATTCCTAATTAGATTCCTCATAGCAAAAATCACAAAGGGTTATTAGGCCTAAAAAAACCAACCAAACAACAAAAATCAGAAACAAATCAAGAACATAATAAGTTTATATTATTGTTATTAATGTAATATATGTAAAAAACTGTTAATGAATTTAGTATATTACCTAATTCCAATACGTTAAAATTTTTATTCAGTATTTTTTTGTTCCCCAATAGTTACCCTGTATATCCATGAATTCCGGCACAAATTTTGCGCGCAAATATCTCATGTAACGTTCATGTGTAACGTTCATGTGTACGTTTATTCCTCGTTCGATTTTGTACAAGTAAAAACAACTTCTGGAATATCTAATTTTTACTTTATAAATGAGCGACCTAGAAAGAAAGCATACAATGATGCTATATTATCATTTCAGCGGGTTATCCAACTCCGATATATTTCAGCAGTTGAAGAATACCGGGGTAACAAGAAATTTGGTTTATGATTCCCTAAACGATTCTCCCAACGGGAAGTGTTAAGGATGGTAGCAGAAATGGTCGTCCTCAAGACAAGAGAACACCGTAAGCTGAAGACTAGAATCCGCGCCGCGTCCAGAAGGAAACGTACTTCAGATGAACGTCTCGAGACAAAACATGCAGCGGGCGCTCAAACAAGAGTTGGTATATGTCCTATGCTAATGAACATATAGAAGAAAAACCGTGTTTCTCGTTGAAAAACTCTTCTTAAATGGTATGGCGCTGAAGACGTAAAAAGTATTCTCTTTACAGACGAAAAAATTTTCATGGTGGAAGTTGAACGAACAGGTCCAGATCGTATTTATGCCAAATCTGTTTTCTAGTGACCCATAATCCAGGTTAAGTGATGGTTTGGGAAGGAATCAGTTAGTTAGACAAATCTGAACTCTATTTCATTATCTAAGGTGTCAAGGTTTCAATAAAAGTTTACCTAATTGAGATTCTGGAGTCAATTGTCTTGTCGCTCAATCATTCTTTGTTCAGTGGACGCCCATGAACATTTCCGCTCCAGCGAAAACTACCCAAGCTTAGTTAACAGACAGAATTCCCAGATTGAAGCGCCGAATGGCTGTCTGCATCACCAGATCTAAACCCCTTGAAGTATCCCTCGTGAACGAAGGCTTGCTCTAAACCTCACACAAGCATCGCTAGTTTCAACATATCTTTGTGACGAGAATCGAATATGTCCATGGATTCCGTGCTTAGTGCTATCGATGACTTAGACAGAGGTTGTTTGTACTAAGTCGACGGGTGGGCAATTTGAGAAATAAATTTATATTTACAGTAATTACATATTGATGTAATACTTCTAAAAAATTGAAATTAGTATTCAGAAATGACGGTTTTTCTATTAATTGCAATTAAAAATCAATTTGGCTAGTCGAATCACCGTTTTCCATGAATTGAAAAAAATCTTGATTAGAAATGGATTGAATAAATAATATTTATAATAATATATGTTCAAAAAAAAATTTTTTTTGTAAATTCTTCGCCTTTTTTTTGAAATTTTTTGTGAAATGAATCCTTTTTAATTGCAATGAAGCAAGTACTTACCAAATTTCCAGAAATTTAACCTTCGAAACATTTCCTTGGATTTCAAGAACTTCAATATTGAATTTTAATCCTTTAAAAAGTATTTACAAGTTTTGTAAAACTTAAAATATCTTTTATAAACAATTGATGAAGTTTCCGCGAAAGAGTTAAATTTTATTTCTATTTTTATATGGTTGTTGTTGTAATGATAAGAATATAGCATAAAATTAATTTTCTAATTTGTTAAAAAGATAATAGTATTATCTGTATTACCTTCTTTTAGTATAAGTTATTTATTAAATAACTTCGTTTATTTTTTTCCTTCCTAACTTTTAGGAATTTCTTGATTTATTCCCTTTAGAGATGAAATTTCTTATCCATTTTCTTCTGAATTATGTTTTATTTTTCTGTTTTGAATGGAAACTTGGTTTTTTTTTTTTTCCTCTTTAATCCGTACAAGACGATGTTTAATTCTAAATTTTACCAACACAGCTGCAATTTACCACGAGAGGAAAACATCATTTTCTTTTATATCTTAGTCGATTTCGTGCATCTGCTGCACGATGACCCCGTTTGGAAGGTCTGTCCATTTGGTGATCTTAAAAATAAGCCCCAGTTAATATGCCTTGATATTAGGACTCGAAAGAATATTCCTTATGTTTACCAAAACAACTGTTTCAATCCACCGCTAGGGAAATTGATTCATTAGTTTAATAATATTCAGTTTTTTATTAGTTTATTTGAAACATAAAAATAAAATAGCAAGGACTGAATATAAAGAGAGAATGTGTTCACAGAGAAATTTTATTTGATTTCATTGCTTTATTTAATGAAAAGAAAGTAAGATGCTCATGAAAGAATTTAAAATCTACTTATCTAAACTGTTTTTATCTTTGTCTCTTTTGTAATGTTTTACAAGTTTTTAAAAAAAAGGAAAATTATATATTTTTAAATGTGATATAGCATATCTTCAAAATTTTCCTTTTGCTGCAAATGAATAAAATTTGGAAACTAAATTTTTAAGTCACACGAAATCTAGTTAATTTGTGAATTCAAAAGTATGTTAAGTTTAAATGGATTATAAATTTCGTTTTTCTGAAAAAAAAAATAATTAAAGTTGTCTAAAACGGGTAAATCTCAAAGCAAGGGCAATGTAGTAGCTAAAAGACGTCAGCAATTACTATAATTTGACTATAAATGTAAGTTTTTCGTTTTTATTGTTTTGAGGACTTAAAAATAAAGAAGTTTAAGAAACAACATTGTAAAGAAAGTAAACTTCGCATTTCTTTCAAACTTATTGTTGTAATGAAATAAAATGTGTGGCTTTCACTGTTATTAACAATGCTGCCATTTTGAAAAACGAAAAACCGGATCAGTTTTGAAATTAGCGAGAAAAAAAACTAAAAAAAAGAAATATTTTAAAGTACACAATAGATTATTATCATTATTTAATTGGAATTTTTTTAGTATTTCACGTTTATTTTCCAAAGCAACGAAATGAGAAACAGCTGAGATAAAATTTATAATATTCCATTTATAATTATTTTTTTGTTTCTCTGAAGAAATTGAAGGGAAACTAAACAGACAGAAATTGTTCATTCTCTCACTTAAAAGGGCTAAACGCACTTCTCCGTCTTCCGTTATGTTTCCGTAACGTAATTGCTTTAGTGACGTAGTTACGTATTCAGGGTCACCAGAATTGAGCCTCTTAAGACGTAACGGAGATCTTCAAATCGACGAACATATGTTATACAAATATAACGGCTATTTTCGTCGATTTCAAGATCTCCGTTACGTCTTGTGAGGCTCAATTCTGGTGACCCTGAATACGTAACTACGTCACTAATGCAATTACGTTACGGAAACGTAACGGAAGACGGTAAAGTGCGTTTAGCCCTTAATGAATTATTTTAATTTACATAATATGACGTACTGATGCCAATTTGTTAATTCCTGTCTAATTAATTTCTTTTTTCATTTCTAAAATGAAAGCAAAAATAATTAACAGATTATATATAATGAACTTTATTCTTTCTCAAATTTGCTTCTTTTAAATATGTAAAACTCAAAGATTGTAATATTTAAATATTGAAGGAAAATTTAATCTTTTCTATCTTATTATGATCGACAGATAAAATATGAATTTTAGGAATGATATTTTTCTGAATAATAAAGTTATTTTCAATTTGAATTTAAGAAAAATAATTTTACATTGTTTTTAAAAATTATAATTTGAATATGGCTTCTTTTTTTTTTTTTTTTTCCTTCTTGAATCCTTTCTTTGAGATAAATACGTCAAAAATTCTAATATATAATATAGCAAACAATTATAGTGGATGGATGGAACAGGAAATAAATATATTGAACTGAAAATGTAGAGAAGAGAAAGAGAAATAAGAGAAAGTGTTCAGTGTTTCCACTCCACCGAGAAGTTTCCAGTATTGCTGTGCGTTATCTTTGCAATCTTTTGTGAGGAATAAGGAAGACCTTCCCTCATTCCAACTCTCTTCTCGTTTGGAAACTTGTGAATGGCGTCGTAAAACGAGTCGATGATTCGATCTACACAGAATGAACCGATGAAGATGGAACAGAGGGCGACCTTAGAGGATTGCTCAAGAACAAGACCAGTCTTACTGATAAATCAAAATCTCCTGGAAAGGAGGAAAGATAATGAAACTACAACAATCATTTTATTCATTGGAACATTACCTGTTGTAGGATGAGTTAGGAAATTACAAGAAACGATAATTCAGTCATTAGAAACTATATCTGAATGCTTTAAAATTTATTTTTATTTAGTTATTACTGTTGATTTTATTGATGCTTTCACAGTTTGTAGTGAAGAATGGTAAGATCTTTCTGAGTACCATCCAAGGGAGATGTACTCTTAAAATACCGTTTTTCCCTCCAACTTACATCAGCCTAAAACATAAGTCTCAAACAAGGGATTGAGCTTTAGATTATTACTAAGCTCTTGTAGCTACCGTACTTACGAAATATAGTTTTTGAACAACAGACAAATTTTCCAAATTATGAATGAAATATTTTTCATTTAACTTCGTCTAAAAATGAGTTCAGCTGTACAAATTCGATCTTAAATTATTAAGCAAATAAAAATGAATAAATAAAAATAATTTGTTCTTAAAGTATTTGTTTTGATTATGTTTGTGCCTAACTTTTTTCTTGTTTTATTTAATCTTAATTTGCTGCACGTTAAATTTATTTCAATTCTATTCAGCAAATACGTTAAGAACAAATTAGCTTTCCTTTGCAAGTGAATATTGTCAACATTTTCAATTAATGATTTTTGTTTATTAAACAGAAATGGACGAAAATGTTGACTAAAATTTCCAGCTTTATAACAAATTTAAAAACAAGAATGCATTCATTTAAAATTAGATATAGTTTTCATATCAATACTTACATCAAATTTTAATAGGATTCGTGTTATCATCCTGATGTTCTAACAGCTGTTATTGAAGCAAAGGACTTAGTTTGTTCAAAGTGGAATAAATTTTGAGATAGCAAATTTTGAGATTGCTATTTTAATAATTTTTACCACAGCAGTATTAACATCACACACACACACACACAAAAGATCCTACAAATTCTGGAAAGTTTTTAAAGTCGTTCTAAGATCTAAAATCACAAATAATGAATAATTCTTACAAAAGGTATTAAAACCTTTGCAAGCAATTCAGATGTAATTCCAGATAGTAAGAACAAAAGAATTTTTTGAAAACGGTAGTTACTTCAGAAATTTTTTAACCAAGATTACGGAAATATATCAATTTTCATATGAGTCCTCCCCCTAACAACTCCCGAACGGAAGGTCGGAGCGGCAAACAGATTTCCCCATCGTGTTTAGAGACCCAAACACTGTAGAAATGGGGTATTTATTTTTGTATATCCGGAAAAATGCGAGCACAATCGACTGCTTGTTTTTGCAATTTTGGGAATTTTTTGCTCGACAAATTTGAATTTTTGATATGCTTTAGTTTAGAGTGTCTATTATACTATCTAGATTTTTATTTCTGACTATCAGGAAAATGCAGACACAGTCGACTGTTTCCGAAAATATCCCCATTTTTCAGGACATTTTTTCGTTTAGGCAAAAATAAAAAATATTCATTGTATAGAAGACACTACTGTAAACTAAAACATTTCCAAATTTGAAGTCGATCGAGTCAGTTATCCAGGAAAAAATTCTCAAACTTCACTTTGTTTTCTTGTGGTGTTTCCTCGTGTGCAAATAATATCGGCATGCTCTTTATTTCTCTGGCTCTTCTCTCATTGCGTCACACACACACAGAGGGAGTCATATGCGATTATCACTTAACAATAATTTGAATGTAGTCCCCGTGTCCTACTGGATAAGACGTTTGACTTCGGATCAGAAGGTTGCAGGTTCGATTCCTATTGAGGACGTTTCATTGTAGAAATTATTTCAATTTTTTTGAAATCGATTAAGCACATATTCAATGTTCGCGTGAGTTTTATTTTATTAATGGGTCGCCCTTAATTTTATGCTTTTGCACAAAATTTGTTTTACTTGTTAATTTTTTTTTTTACAAACTAATGAATGAAGTAAAAGGAGATCCTTTGGATGAAAGAAATTAAAGGATTACTCCACAATTTCCAGACGATTTTGTAGGTTTTTTTAATGATTATTAGTTTTAGAATTGTCATTTGGAAATCGATATAAGCCTTCTGTTTTTGTTTTTGAATAAATAGTGATTTATTCTATGAATCAATAAAAAATACTTAATCCAACAATGAACAATTTTATTTGAATGGTATACTAAGATATCGACAGATGTATCATCCTATTAATAGGCAAAAGTTTTATGGATCTTTGTAAATTTGTAATTTGAAATAACCAATCACAGTGCAGCGTTGGAGCACGTCAGGCATGACGTCACGCCCATGTTTAAACATGGCGTCTCAAATATTCTTCTCACTTCACCGCGACGGATCGCGATTACACAATTATTATCAGCGCATTGAGATTTTCTTTCCCTCATAAATGAAGTTTACACTGAAATGCATGAAGTTCATGCGTCAAAATTTATCAGAGTTTGTAAAACCTCGGTTTTTACATAATTTCGGCTGTGTAGCCGCTCTCTCACTACGTTGCCCAGACAGGATTATTGGTATTGCGGTTGGACATTCGTTATTGTTATTGTTGAAACTGGTAAATCAATTTTTTATTTTCTTTTATTTTAACAAAATTTGGCTTAGTCATTCAAATTATATGTGCGCTGTTGCGGAAGTCATGGCTTTTAAAAAATGAGCTTAGAACATCTTTTTCAAACTTGTGTTTTTCAAAAATTTGAGTGCATTTCAAAAATGTAGCATTTGTTTTACTTCCGTTAATATTGCCTCAATCTCGACGAGCCTATTCTTTTAGGGCAGCAGGTAGCCATTATGTTTCATAATGAGAAACCGCAGAGCTGGCTACTACGAAAGTGTTAAATCAATTTTTTATTTTTATTTTATTTTAACAATATTATAATATTTAGACAAGGAAATTAACGTGCGTTAGTACATTTTACAGTAAAA